>OX453077.1:10869895-11051571 GCA_949699795.1 Spicauda simplicius | reverse complement strand
TTTTGATAAGTTCTTAAGCAAAGACTATTATTGGAAATAAAACTCGTGAACTTCACCACTAACACTATTTATTTCATATAATTACATCTACACCAACATTACACCATATACCATTTTTAGTAACATTGTCAAAAATACGAATGACAAAGCATTTCTTTTTCTATCGTCACACAATTATAAGTTTGTATATTACAGCAACTATGATGAAAAAAATTACTTTGTATATCTGTACTGTACTGTCTATGTTGTGTTTTAGGACTAGATTTAGCTGGAACGTTTTTTACAGGATTGGTTAGGTTAGGTTAGGATGAAATAACACAAAACTTAGCGAGCACAACACGGAAGCGCCCTGCGAGCGGGCGCGTCCCAAATATATTAATTATTCGTATTTATTACAAAAATACGCTTTATAATTTTGTATTAATTTTAAAATATTAAATTTGATCATCACACAATTATAAGTTTGTATATTACAGCAACTATGATGAAAAAAATTACTTTGTATATCTGTACTGTACTGTCTATGTTGTGTTTTAGGACTAGATTTAGCTGGAACGTTTTTTACAGGATTGGTTAGGTTAGGTTAGGATGAAATAACACAAAACTTAGCGAGCACAACACGGAAGCGCCCTGCGAGCGGGCGCGTCCCAAATATATTAATTATTCGTATTTATTACAAAAATACGCTTTATAATTTTGTATTAATTTTAAAATATTAAATTTGATCATTTCTTGGCGCAACGAAGTCCGCCGGGTCAGCTAGTAAATATATATACTCAAGTGTTATAACCAGATGAGTTCCGTAAAGGGTTATTTTATGAAATCGGAAATTAAACTACTCCTGCTCTTGGAACTCATTTTAAACTTACCGGTAATACGCATTTTTAACAGACTTCTCGAAGGAAAAATGTTATCTCTTGTAAAATTAACATTATCATAAAAACTATTGAAAGATAGATTTCTTGAAATTTGTTACTTGTTTATGTATGATATTCATGACTCTTTCAACTTTTAGTTGACAATAAACTGATTGAAAGGCAACGCCAGGATACTTTAGAAATGTGCAGAATGTTCAATGAAGAGAACAAACTGGAAAGTTTAAACGCAGACGACGTCAGAACTCATAATATTGTCAGTCATAGAAGAGTGAAACGTGACTTGAAAACAGAAAATTCTAGCATAAATTTTGATGAAGCGAGGCGAGTTGAGAACATAGTAGACAAATTATACGACGATATGGCAGAATATGGTATACGAATGACGTACAGACAAAGGGACTTGCCCACGACGACGATCAAGGTGATGTTCATTCTATAACATTAACCAATTAGTTTAAGCATAGAGTTAGGGTTACCCTGAGCTCAAGTTGATATGGACAATTTTGATTACGTATTATGACAATAAACATGGATGGAAAGTTAGTAAAAATTATTCATAAATTCACTGTACCTAGTTCATGGGTAAAGCTGACTTAAAAATATTTTTAGGTACATTATGAATATTGACCAAATTGACCTAAGCCTGAGTAAGATGCGAATACAGCTTTCTATTCACCCATTCTTATTTATGTTAAACAAAAAAATCCTTTAAAAAAACATATTTATACGAGTAAAATGTCATTAAAAATGTTTCTTTTCTTTTCTTTATTACTATTGGTATTGTCATTTTACTTACTTGTTACTCGCTCCTCTTTGCAAGCTGTCTTCGGCTATAAATGTAGTTGCACTTAGCTTTTCTGTATTGTATAATTGTGTTAGTTTTATATTATAATTGGCGTAAACTATGTAGGTGATCACAATAAATAAATAAATTAGCAAAAAGGAAAATTTATTCACACTTCTATAGATTTGCCAATTTATACTCGAACAATCAAAGTGTCCATATTATTCACATTCACTGGTCACTATAGTATGCAATCACGCATAAATATGGATCGCCGACCAGTAAAGTAATTACACCAATAAAACACGTTATACAGTTAGCTAATACAATTTATAAGTATAAATATGAAGTTTCGGAATCCGCAAAAGTATATGGAGCGTTTCGGAGGTTACGTTAACGATGTGCGTGTTTAATACGTTGGAACTCACCGGTGAACGGTTTCGTAAATAGAAATGGTCAACAGTGGATGCGTTGCTTGACTTGTCTAGATGTCTTTTTTTGGTATCGAGGGGGAAACCTTTAAAAGGTACCCGATGCCGTGGGGGCAATGCCGGGTTATGTGTGATTTTTACCTCACTAAAACCCTCCCGGTGGTCATCCTCAGCGCTGCGTGGAGAACTCTAAGATCTCCGAAGGAACACAACGAGAGTCCTACGAACGCGATGCCCCCTTCGGGCTCTTTCCAGTGAGCGTTGTGCTCACTGCACCTCCTGGTATTTACGACAGCATGTGGCCACACATGCCATCGTCCTACACGGGGTCGCTTCGCTAGACGGTTCGAGTTCCTACTCTAACCGCCCGCAACCCCAGAAGTCCTTTTTAGTCGCCTCTTACGATAGGCAGGGGATACCATAGCCCTTATTCTGATCCCGGAACTACAGGGTTATTGTTTGGGTGTCCTACAACCTCATTTATATTAAAATAATTATTTAAAATAAACTACTAATAGTTACAAACTAAAACATTTCCTATTTCAAAAAGCTCTAAATACATCTGTATTTTGAAATTGGAAGATTTTATTGAGAATTAAATAAGTAGGTAAAAGCACCGTTAATGCCATAGATCGAATATTCTAAGGACTGAACACGACGCAATGCATAAAATGAATTATAAATATTTATTTATAATAATTAATATGCAAAATTTCATAAAGGTACTTACCGTGTGACCCGAACAGGTACATACATCATGAATGAATTATTCAATAATCAATAATTGTGTCACGTTTCTACCATAATAAATAATGTTACTTTTGTTTATTAACGTCTACTGACTACAATGATCATTAAGATTTAAAAGATGTATGTATATACAATGTAATTTTGTATCATTATTTTTATAATAGGGATTTAGCAAACGAGCATGCAGTCTACCTGATGTTAAGTAGTCAGTGCTGGTCATGTACATCTATATATCGTTAACCCATTATTGTCTCACTGCTGGGCACGGGTCTGAGAAGGACGGAATGAGAGAGTTTTAGGCCAGAGACCACCGCGCTGGACAAGTTCTCTCTCTCTCATCTCCGAGAACTTTTTTTTAAAAGAACCCTCGGGTGTGTAGGTTTTCTCACGATGATTTCCTTCACCGAAAAACAGGGATAATTAATTTATAGTACGCACATAAATCAGTGGTGCGTGCCTGGGTTTGAACCTCGGACCTCCCGATTGAGAGGGCAAGTTTCAACCATTAGGCTATCACTGCTCTACATCTATAATCAACCCTAAATATGATCAGGGTCTTATCCGAGGTTGGCCACAGATGCGTTGCTATTTCAGAGGGCTAAGTTGGAATGCTCTAAGTCTCCCTTCCCACCTCCTTCAGAGAATAACACAGTAGTGCTTAACACCGCTCTCCTCCAGCTCTCCAGGAAGAAGTAGGTGACGTGGAGCCGAACTACAAAGAGTTCTACCACCTTTACTATTATCTAGATATTATATATTGTGATAGATTTTAAATTATTAGAAACAGGCAGATTCGAAAATTACGTACAATAAGAGAGAAAAGAATATGAGAACTTAATAATCGAGAGAAAACCCATATCTTTATTTATTTATTTATGCACACACAAAGAAATCAAAATACAAAAAGAGACATTATAACTAACATTTAGTGCAAAGGTACTGCTTATTTCTATAGAAATCTCTTCCAGCAGACCTGAGACGAGACGTAGGTTAACACAAGGCAGTGCGTGCAATATGACAAAAAAATAAAATAAAAATATCTTTATCAATTCTTTTGAAAGGTTCCGTTAAATCATCAAAATGAAAGCGGAAGAAGATTTGAATTCGCTCCAGCGGAACTTTTGGCCCCTCTATCGAGCACAAGCAAACCGCAAGAAGCGCTGGATCTGGATACTGGCAGCGTCAAAATACCTTGGCAGAAGAACTGGACCCATGGCATTGTTCCGTTTTTCATTGATTCAAATACATATGGTATGCGTTTATTGAAGTGAAACTTCTTTATCGGGGTTGGAAAAAAATTTAGTGTAACATTTTTTCGTTACACGCCATCTTTTTTTTCCGTTACGCGCCATCTTTTTCTTATCCCTACCACGCGTGATATTAGATAGATTATTATAGATTAGATTATTAGATAAAGTTTAATAAAAGCCTTTTATTAAACTTTATCTAATTTAACTTTATTTAACCAATTTCTGTAAAGTTGCTTATAGTAAATTATTTTTTGAAAAATAACGTCATAAAGAAGTTTCACTTACGAGTGTACGCTATTACACGCACACATTTTTATTTCGTTAACCGACTTCTTTCTTTTTTATACTGTGATATAAGTAGCTTCATTCTTCTTTTCATATTACTTGCCTCGGTGCATAAGTAGAGAAGAGCTATGTTTCAGTATATTTTAGCAGGTATTTATCACTTTCACGGACAGAACCCGATTGTATGTCATAATTTGAAATTTTGATATGGCACAACGTACGATGACGTTCAAATATAAAATATTATTTACGATAGAACGTTTATTGAAGTAACAGACGAGCTTGCAGTTCATTCGATGATGATGATGAAGTGATCACTGCCGCCCAAGAACATCTGTACACAAATTCATATAGAGCATGGGTCCATCTGAAGTCCAGGTGAAGTACAGGTGCGTTGCTACTCCTGAGGACTAAGATGGTCGCCTCACATAAAAGTGTGCCAGCAACCTTCCATCAACACGCAGGAAATGCTTCACGCTAGAAATAAGTGTGGTGGTGGTACTTCGCCGGTTAACTACACAGGTTCTGTAAAAAAATCTAAAACTTTAAATTTCCAAGATTAAGAGGAAGGGAAACGCTCTGTCTCACTGTTTCTCTCAATCTTTCTCACTCGCTTGCTCCCTACTCTCACTCCACGGCTAGTTGCTCATGCTACGTTCGCCCTGTCTTACTCTCTCTCAATCGGTCTCGATCACTCTCTCTCTCTTTTCCGACACTTCCGTTGCATACCGGCGTGACGTTTCATCTGTAAAAATTTTACCCTCATGCGCCTAAAGAAGTTTCACTTCAAAAAAAAATATTATAAGAAAAGGTAGAAGTATTTATATTGGAGTCGAATGGTCAATCATAAACGCCTAATCTACTTCCTACTCGGAACGCTCTAACACAATTTAACATAGGTACTTCCCTATTAAATTTATTCTAGTGATCGATTGCAGTTTTACAATATTTTCAGATTCCCATCTATCAGATATTATAATAAAAGCATTCGACTACTTCGAAAAGGCGACTTGCATCAGACTACAGCGTCTTCGAGAAAGGCCTACAGACAAGAACTCCCTACAGAACGTCCAGTGGCTGTATATAACCAACCCATCTGGAATAAAACAATGCGTTCATAGCAACGAACGGAAAGAAAATAAAGGAGTACAGGTCATTTTTGTCTCGTCCCTGTAGCTCCGGGATCAGAATAGGGCTACGGCATCCCCTGCCTGTCGTAAGAGGCGACTAAAAGGGGCTTTCGGGGTCAAGATAGTGTGTGTAATGGGTTTTAGTAGATTTTATGTACATATATTTTATGTATTATTTGAAAAAAATATTAGCATTGCGTAATCCTTCTCTACATCAACCATAACCACGCGTAATTTCGTACTCCTCCGCCTGCGACAAGTATCTTATAAACGGATCACAAGTTTTTGCTTCACATATTAATATATAGATTGTCATTTATGAAAGAAGTTTAAGCGTCCTGTTCTATTTTTATTAGCTTTTTATTAGCTTCACCTGTATGTTTGTTTGTAACCGACTTCTTTGGGCGCGATTTTGACCCACTTTAAACGGCCAGATTTCGTTCAAACTTTGTAGATTTATTTAGGTCCGATGACAATACACTAATTTGATAAAATTATTCCATTTTTTAATTTGACTAAAAAGTAGAAAATAAATAATAGTTAAATAAAACTAAAAAACACGCTTTTTATAGAAAACCGAACTAAAAAATAGAAAGATTTTTTTAAATAAAATATTTTTTTTTATTCACACTATTATTAATTTATATTCATTGAAATTTTTAACACTATTTTCTTAATTTAAATTCATTTAAATTTATTTTCTATATTTTAGTTCGGTTTTCTATAAAAAGCGTGTTTTTTAGTTTTTTTAAACAATTATTTATTATATTTTGAAATTCTAGGTTCAGGGAGCTTTGGTAAAGGCAAATCGGAATTTCTCCAAATTTACTCATTTGGAATTTATATGTTATGCAATATTACAGATGGTAGTGTTCGGATATGATTGCTTGTCGCTTGGAGAAATACTGCACGAGATAATGCATATACTAGGATTTTCACACGAGCATACCCGACCCGATAGAGATCAGTACATCACTATATTGTGGGATAATATAAAACCTGGTAACATCACTATTTTTCTGTTCTATTAGTAAATAAAATGTTTATAGTAAAATAATAAATAATAACATTTATAGTAATACATAATAAATTTATTCAATTTATTTATTTAAATAAAGACATAAATAATATTGAAATTTATAAAATTTAATTAAATAATTATATTTTAAATAAATAAATAATGAACACTCTACACTCATTAAGATTCTCTTCTGTGTCGTGGGTGTTATACACACAAAAACGAACACACAAACATTTATATCTCGTGACAGTTGTATAAACGCTGTTATAATTATTGATGCTTTCTGGCTGCTGATCACCTTTAGATCTCTTAGACTTACTTAATGTTCGCTTTTTGGGACTCCATTATAATGGCATCGCCACCGCTCCAATTAGGATATATATTTAGGATTGGTTTTAAATGATGGACCTCTAAAGCTAATCCTTAAATTGTCTTTAAAATCACGAGAATTCCAAGTTGCTTGAGTGATATGCAAACCTTTACAGTTGTTGTCAAAAGTATCTATGTTGGTCAACGTTGCCAGAATTTTTAATAAGTTTAAATGTCCCGCGCGGGGCAGGCTCAGTTCCGCTTTTCGGGAAGGACTGGAATTTTGCAAAAAAGAAAAACAGTTTGTCGACCAAAAAAAAAAGGTCGCCAAGTGTTCCGGCCTCCCCACACCGAGAAGAAAATGAAACTGTTTGTCAGTGTGTCTGTGTGGGGCGAGGCCCTTTGTACTGCGAGGACTGCTATTCCGCTTTTAACTATGATATTCCGCTTTTTCACTCAAAAAGTTTCACTGAAAAAAATCCCGACTTAATAAAAAAAACTGGCAAAGCTGATGTAGGTATACGCATCGATAAAATCGATATTTGACTCGTTCTTTATTGGGCTTGGATTTAAAATACATGTAACACCATATTTGGTGACCACCATATACCATATATGTAGCATATGCATAAATCCCAATGATGGTCCCCATATTTGTATCATATAATCCATCTGATGCCATAGCATTATATGCTAGTAGCTATATTATTTCTATTTTGTTCTTTTACAGGATACAAAAAATACTTTGAAGTTCGTTCAACCGATCCCTTGCTAAGTCTTCCTTACGACTATTCCAGCCTCTTACATTATCCTTCACGTGCATTTTCTAAAAATGGCCAAGTTACCATACTGACAGTAAATATATTTTTTTAATCTTATTTTTAAAATTTGCTTTTAAACAGCATTTACAGATTTTCTTAAACATCTTTTATTTTTCATAAGCCTGGGATCAGAGTTGGTCAACGTGAAGCACTTAGTGATATTGACATATCAAAAGTTACAACAATTTTCGGTACCGAATGTATTAATCGAAACAAGGAATATCTTTTGAAAACATGCCCCAGTGTAGTAAAAATGAAGAGAGAGTCAAAGAACATAACACAAAAAGAAATAGAAGACTATTTCATAGACAGATTGTGGCCTTATGGAATTGTTAACTATAAGATCAAAGACAAAATGGAATTTTGTAAGTAAATAATTTTGAAATTAACGAATATGAAATATTCTCACTACTTATCGTTCCGAATATTCTCTAGAAAAACAATAGCGACACTTGTGTCTTTAGCATCATAAACAATCTTGATCTATCCCGTTTAATCCGGTCGCTGTCAACTACAGTACTCTCTGCACACCTATTGAAGGAATTGGCATAAATTCCATTCCAATTCCATACATATTCATATCATATCCCGTAACTTGTAACACTACATTTGCAGCAATTGAAGAGCGAGAAAATATAAATGCAGTTATTAGTCATATTGAAAAGGAAACCTGCATTGAATTCCGAGATATAAATATGTATGATGTCGAAGAAGAAGAATACCAAGAGAAAAAAGGAAATACGCAGCCAACAGATCGAAAAGAACAGGAAAATTACAGTGCAGAACATGATAATCACAGAATTATATCACTTGAGGAAAGAAATGAAGAAACTGGACAAGAAACAAATTTAATACAAATGTCGAGTGAAACTGAAAGCGAGAAAAAAAGAAGCAGTTCGGAGAATGCTATTTTTCGTAGAAATAAGTTCAGTACAAAATCTAATTTTAATATAAGCTCTAAGAAACCCCTGCCCCATGTAAAAGATTTATCCGAATCTTCGTATGCTTTCGGAAATTTGCCGAAAAAGAAAGGTATTTTTGATACATATTTTATTACACTTTATTTGATCCACTCATCACTTCGATTTCCTTTACTTTGGCATTAGTTAAGTATGCTGTAAGTAATGACAGAGTATCATTACTATACTCTATCATTACTTACATATGCATTTTTTATAATTTTATTTGATCTTTTATCTTGTTTTTTATATTATTTATTTAATGTATACAATTTTCATTATACGCTAAAAATAGCATACTTAAATGTTTATTTAATAACTGTTTTCATCCGCAGCTAAACAGATTAAACGAGTTCGTCGCAACGCAGAAGATCCTCTAACAGCAGGTAGACGGCATTCAGCAAACTCGTTGGTATTTGTTCGATCTTCAGAACCAGGCTGCCGATGCCCTCAACCTGGGATTCCTGAAGGTGACCAAGTAAGAATTATGTCATCAGTCTCTTACATCTTACACTTGGGCCTCTCCCAAGGCTTAAAAATGGTGACTTGACTTGCAATTGGGGGTACCATTATTGTCCTACTGCTGGACACGAGTCTTTTCTCAGGATGAGAGAGTTCTAGGCCATAGTCCACCACGCTGGCCAAGTGCGATTAATGGACTTCACACACCTCCGGACCACCTGTGGAAACCCGAATTCAGTAATAGGCCAAAAAATAATTTAGATTCGTTTCATTTTACGCAGTAGAAAAACTTAAATATAAGTTGTTACTGAAATCTCTATGATGTGTATAATTGATTTACTTGACCTAAGCTTTCCGTGTATCAAAATATAAAAAATACGTACGAGTAGGTATGACGCGCAACACACGGTAGCCCTCCGTTACCCCATCTATGGGATCCACCTTATTTATGATTAAAACTAGGTATTTATCATTTCATGATTTAAAAAATAAACAATATTTGATAATATATTAAAGAAATATACTATTCATTTAGGTTTTTTCCAAATAACACAAAAAAATCGTATCGGAAATGATATCAGGATGTATTTTATCATTGCAATATTTGTACTTAGAACTTTATCAAGCTCCCAATACTGATAATAATTTGGCATGGAGTCTGACCCATACCTAAATTCAATAAACTTTCAAGGTTATCAGTCACCAATATGGCATCATTTTGTGCAATCAAGTCTAAGTACCATATTATGAATTATAAAGAAATACTGGAATATATTCATTTCAATATACTGACGATATTTAAATAATAAGCACTTGTAAATTATTTGACTACAGTCTCTTAGTGATTAATAGGATGTATGTGGCACACATGAAAAACATATATATGTACTAGCTGTACCCGCGGCTACTCTCGTCAACCCATTATTGTCCCACTGCTGGGCACGGGCCTTCCCTCAGAATGAGAAAGAAAGTTTTAGGCCATAGTCCACCGCGCTGGCCAAGTGCGAATTGGCTACGCCCGCGTGCAAATCAATGTATCGCAAAGATTTCCCGCGCAAATCTCCACTCAGTGGGAATTCTACGATAAAAGTAGTCTACATGTTGTTCCATAACATTTTCTATAGTAAAAAACCCGTAAAAATCGGTTTAGCCGGTCAAGGATTACCCAGACAAACACAGAGTGAAAAAACGAATTTTAAGTGTGTATTTGTGGGTAAGTGCATATTGTTATGTAAATGTTATGAAAATAAGACGAATCAGAATATCGTAAACCCCTTTTTTGAACCAATTTACAGTCTTAGTGATCACATTAACAATATCGGAATACATCTTTTCAAACAGAAATCCAGAAAATAAGTTTCGAGTGACATTAAAAAGGTTTTTATTGACATCAGCTTATTATGACATCAACGAATTTATAAACTGTGACATAGATATTTAAAATAATTGTAACCTTAGGCTGACAGTGTTTGTTTGACTTGACAAAAAAATTGTATACCCAAAAAGAGTGGACTGTTGTGGACTAAATTATGATTTGTAACACCATATTGTAAACCAACAGAGAACAATAAATTATTATTATTATTATTATTATTAACAACGCCTCCACATTTAAACCAAAGCGCATCGATTATAAAGATGGATTTTAACTTTTATGAATTGAAAAATACTATTTTAAGTAATTTTGGTCGGTTTAAATTTCTGAGTAAGATTACATATAGGTGAACCTACTTTTAACATTAATTTGACAACCTTGACGACCCGCGTTGCGGAGCAGCTACCACACCCGGTTCGATTCCCGGCCAGACAGGAATTTGAATAGATTCATGTTCTGGGTCTGGGTGTTTCTATATACGTCTTGTGTGTCTATGGTACCCACGACACAGGAAAAAATCCTAGTGTGGGGCTTTTGTAGAAATTAAAATTGTAGAAATTTTCTATTTTATTGAGTGTATGTAGAAAGCGTATTTTTATTAAAAAAAAAAGTTTGTGTGGAGGAGTACCGGGAGGCGGGTTGAAGGAATCCAAAAATTTTGTTGGATAATGCCTTCGGTCTCGATGGCTATATCTACAGAATCTTCATCCCAAATAGTCAAATAACAATCCATTTATAATGAACATATCATAAATATAAAAAGAACAATAATGTTGACCTTGCTCGTTTGTTATTAGAGCCAAGTGTTCATCAACCATGCTTCAATATTCATAAATGCAATTATTTATCACAAAAGTTGCAAAAGCTTCTTTATAATAATAATTCATGATATAATTGTTATATCTTATTTAGATACTTATCCACTTATTAATGTTAGTATTTTGCTTAAAAGACTATCAATTGTATTTTGTCCTTAATATTTATTTTCGCTAAAAATGTACGGGTGTGGTCAATAACATAACTTTATTTATGGAATAATAGTTAAGAAACTATTTATGTAACATGAACATGGAGTGACAAATGGAGTCGATAATTTTATTTTGAAACAATGTTAAAACATTTTATCGCCTTTGAATTATTTGATTCGGATAACTATTTTACTATAATAGTATGACGCGCCATCTGTTATCAATTGGGAATCCCTGTACTCTAAGAGCGATTTACACGCTGCGCGGCCGCAGCGCGTCAACGGATGCTTTTTTATTATTGAAATATTTCATAAATCCATTAATTAAATTAAAATAAATTTGAATCACATCTATTTTTATGATAATTGATAGTTACAAATTTATACGTATTATTTTTGAATGAATTCAGAATGGCATCCGGGCGGCCATTATGGCTACTGTCATGTCACACTACTGTCATGTCACACATATTTACATTAGAATTTAACAAAATACGCGACAATCCGAATTTTACGGATATATGTTGTCGACTCGAAATCAATGTTTTTTTATGTTTTATTATTTAGATAAGGTTTTAAGTAAGTCTATCGTACCCCTTGACGGACTTGTCAATATGGGACTTTGTCAAAAACGAACTTCCATACAAACATTTATGCCCGATTTTAACGCTTTCAACCCATTTTTTTCGATAAAAAGCAGCCTATGTCCTTTCTCGAGGTCAACACTATCTGTGTGCCCAATTTCATAAAGATCGGTTCAGTTGTTTAGGCGTGAATAAGTAGCAGACAGACAGACAGACAGACAGACAGAAAGACAGACAGACAGACAGAGTTACTTTCACATTTATAATATTAGTAGGGATGATAGGCAAGAGGATTAGATCCGTACGCTTGCATAAACCCGCGTGACAGGAAAATTGTCATATGACTCTATGAATTAATATTATCAAATTATCATTTATGATTATTTTTAAGTTTGATAATGTCGATTTTCTTGTCACTCTGATTAAAATATACATTTAACGAATATGTTTACATCGCCATTAAATAAAAAACCAAACATCAATACACCCATATTTGAAATCAAACCAAAACTACTAAGTTCAAATTAAATGATTGCAATATGTAGAGTATATGTTTTGAATTAATATTAAGAGATGAATTTATAAAAATCAACTTTATGAAAATATATTACAGTTCTTATTTATGTTACATTTTTTTAAACGAGAGGGAAACTGCGTGTCTCAGATAGTACGTAGTAAATTAGTCATGCGAGTTCGGCAAAGGCCAGAATAATTATAACGAATTTTCATGTGACTTAATAAGCTATACTTATTCCTTGACTTTATTAAAACTTATGGCCTTACGAATAGTGTTTTATGTACTTTCTAAACGTTAATTTAACGTATTAACATTCTACCCACCGACCACAATGTAAGATTCTCTGTTAAACTGATCCTGTCAAAAATCTAAAGGCAAATACACAAACACGCGACCCAGAACAGAATATCACCTTGTCCGTGAAACCCAGGACACCCTGAAAGTCAGACCAGCATGATATCCGCTTCGCCATTGAAGACGTTATTCGACCACAAGACATCTTATATTTAATTAACATTTTTTTAATAGGAGCTGAAAATCAACGCGGATTGTTTCAACTCCGTGAATGATCTACTCCACCTCTTTGTTCACGTCTTGGGTCTAGATCATCAGCATAATATGTATGACCGAGACTCATACTTGCATATATTATGGGATAAATTAACACCAGGTTAGTTACTTCTTGTTTGTCTCTAAACGATAACGCTTAGAAGATTATTATCGTACTACATTTTGTTCTTGACATCGAAGTTAATCTTATAAAGATACGTCATGATTACGGTTGTAATCGAATTGTGTGAGATGTCTACTCGGTAAACTCCGTGGAGGTAACCTTCATTGTAATTGTAACCTTAACGGTAACCCATGTTATAAAAGCTCCAGGATCTCGAAAGCTACCCGCCAGATCGTCCGTATCTTAATCGTTGCTCATGGTTTTGAATAGGTTTTCGTTCGAGCAAATAGCGACAAACAAGCTACAATTTGACTATACAGAATTGTCAATTTCTCCCCCTCTTCCTTCATTTCTTAGTATCGGACCGAATTGTAGTCACCAAGACTGTCGTTGATAATATTGAAACTGGCTCAAGTTCCTTAATTGCCTCAATGTCACATGTTCATCAGTGAAACAGTCTGTTAAAAACCATTTGAATTAAATAATATACATCTGACAACTCTATCGGTAAAAATTTACAGGCGTCCTTCCAATACCACATAAATTTTAATAAACATTTTTTTTTATTTTAGAAATAAAACAAGAGATGCAAAAGAAGCTACCGCCCGCTGCCTCCGTGGGTTTCCCCTATGACTACCAAAGCGTGATGCACTACCCATGGCTGCAAATCAAGAATGGTGTCACTAACATCATGTATCCTATATGGGTCGGTTATACCGCATGATTCCATCCATTCATCCATCTGCCCTTTGAGGTCCATTGCTGGATATAGGCCTTACCTAAATGACGCCACTCCAACCGATCCTGTGCCTTTTGAATCCAACGGTTTCCCGCTGTCTTCTTCAGTTCACCGGTCCACCTGTTGGGGTGGCGACCTGTGATCCATTTGCCTAAACTCTAAAAAAAGGCAAAAGGAACACCCCATGATTGTTACTCTTTAATTTACGGGAATAGCAAAAGAGCGTACAGTCCACTGAATGGTAAGTGACCATTGCCGCCCATGGACATATGTAATCAACCCAAGAAATATCTTACCTAAGGTTCACAGCCCATGGGAACTAATTTGGAACGCAACGGTTTTTTTTTATCTGACTGAAGTAGCAAAAGAGCATGCAGTCCACCTGATGGTAAGTGATCACTGCCGCTCAAAGACATTTGTAATCAACTTTATACAGAACATGGGTTCTATCGGAAGGCAATCACAGATGCGTTGCTACTCCCGAGGATTATTATTATTATTAATAACCGATGGTCGCCTCATATAAAAGTGTGCCGGCAACCACACCCGTCCATCGAAACGTAAGAAATGCTTAACGCTAGAAATAGGTGTGGCGGTAGTACTTCCCCGGTCGAACTACACTGCTTCTACCACTTTCAAGTTAGTATTAGTACTTCTTCCCTATCACACCCATCACATCAAAACACGGCAGAGAGTAACATTGCTGTTATTAGAAAGAAATAGTAGAAATATGTGGTGACAGTGTCTTCGGAATGGAACCACAGAGGTTTTAAAGACCATGTCTCCTTTACCACACAAATTCCACAGTTCTTCCTTCAAAATTACCTTAATACTATAGTGAACATTAATGTGACTAACATTTAATCAACATAATTCAACAGGTAGGTGTGGTATAGAATTGACAAATGCAGTCCACGTGATGATAAGTATCCATCCATTGCATTGCCTCATGAACTTAATTGAGATCGACCACAGATGCACTGCTGCTCCCGAGTACTACTAATCCCAAATACTAATAAACTAGCTCTTACCCGCGGCTACGCCGGCACGGTCAAAGGGAATTGACATTAGAATTTGATAGCGTGATTCAGAACTTGCAAGTGAATTTTACTAACGCCATTTATTAACAACGTCTGGAACTACTAAATATGTATCAACTAACAAAACATCGGTATTCTTATGGGAATGATAGAGTGCGGTAAAAAGTAGCCTATGTTACTCTCCGCCCTCCCATCATAAAGTAGCTATGTGGTGACGTGAAGGAGGAACAAACACACTTTCACATTTATAATATTAAATATTAGTATGTATAAAATAATAAAATAGTATTAATAGTATAATAGTATGGAAGTATGGATGCCTGCAATCTTGTATATGACAAGGCAAGAGTAAAAGCAAACTTCTAATGATACTGTTAAATAAATTGTGAACAAAGAAAAACACAAGTCTGTGTAAGTGATTTTACTGAAAGTTAGTGTATTTGTTTTTAAAGAAATATTAAACTTCCAGAACGACGGTTGGGGCATGGGACACTGGCAGGGACTAAGCTCGACAGACGTCCACAAATTAAATCTCATTTACTACAAGGAATGCTCGCAAAGAAAACTACATGCCCAAGAATAAAACAATATGATTTTTTCTTTGGTTTTATTTAAGTAAATAAGCTTTTGAAGCCTATTACAGATTATCGTGATTGAATCTATATGTGAATATATTTTAACAGTTGTATTGGTTAGATGACACGTCCGTGTATTCTATCAATTTATTTTGATTTATATTTTATTTATGATTTACGGAAAAGTGGTCGACTCGTCTTTAATTTTTTTGTCACCCGATGATGAGAACGGACGCAAGCCTCCGGAATCTATCGACAAAAAATATCTACCAGTTTAAAAAATATTTTTCCCCCACCGATACTACGAGGAACTCCGAGCTCCTTCCACCTGCCTTTTTATGCATTTAATCATATTTTTCAAAGCACTAGAGAGTCGGTAAATATCCTGTGCAATGCAAAAAGTAATTCGCGCAAGTGTAAGTGATTGCTTAAAACGTACGAACATCAAATAATATGTCGGATTTCCATTCAACTATAGTAGAATGCTCTTTTGTTCGACTGCCGCAAAATTAAACCGTGCAACCTCACAGTGGTCTACTTTCAAAAGCACTTTATCCTTATACACCTGTCTCCTAAATTTAATCTAGAGCTCGTATGAGTAAGAGACTTCGAGTAGAATACCGACTTACACGTAATTAGATCAGATTGGATTGGGAATTAGGAAGGTAGAACCAGTGTAGTTTGACCGAGAAAGTACCACCGCCACACCTATTTCTAGCGTGAAACATTTCTTGCGTTTCGATGGAAGGGAGTGGTTGCCGACACAATTTCACAAGAAGCGACCATCATAGTTCTCGGCGACCATCATAGTCAATCGAAGAAGCAACGCATCTTCGATTGACTTCAGGTGGAACCCAGTTTCTGTATTAAGTTGATTACAGATGTCCATGGGCGGCAGTGGCACTTACCATCAGGTGGACTGCATGCTCGTTTGCTACTTCAGTCAGATAAACATTGGTTACAAGTCTAGAGTCGGCTGTTAGTTACTTTAACAATATATGTACCTACATATAAACCAAATTAAATCAAGCCTTAGATCAAAAAAATCAACAATAAATATTTTTATAAATTTATTTGCAAATCCTACACACCGATCTTATCAATATCTACACTCAACGTGAAACGAATTTTTCATTGATTAATCTGTACGTAATTAATCCGTGTCCTCACTATCAGTTATACTCTCTGATTCTGTGTCTTCTTTCCGTCTCTTACCATCCCTGGCATCTGGTCCAATCTCCTGTATCTCATTGTCACTTTTAAATTCATTAATTTCTTTGCTATCTTTGCCATCATTTGTGCTAGGCTCCTTCTCAACAACTGGTGTGGTTATGCCTTCATTCTCAACGTTTTTCGACTTTGTACTATTACTTAGTATTATCTTACATGTATCTATGACATCTCCGATCTTTCTCTTGTTACATTCGTGGTCAAAGAGAAGTCGTAGTTTCATTTTGTCCAATTGTGAAAGATGACTCATTGGATTTATTACCAATCCAGAAATCTGTTAAATGTAAATATTTAATTAAAGTTTTGGTTAAGTTTTTATAATACAAGGGTAGCAAATAGTTTTATAGTCCATCCGATGTTAAGTAATCACTGCCATGAATATCTATAATCGACTGCAGATAAAATTAGTGTCTTGCTTAAGGTTAGCCGAAGATGTACCTCTAAGAACTAGTTGGAACGTCTCATAAAAGTATGTTTCTCTTACCATAAGTGGTATATTACAACAAAGTAATAGATACTATAAAATGTTGATAAAACGGGCGTCTCTTCATGTCTAATCCGTGTAGCTCCAACTTTACCTCATTATAAAGTTACAGAGACACTTTAGCAATTACTTGAGAACTTTTAATAACATGACATAAACTAGTTTTAAAGCTATATGCAATTGATTAGGTAGTAGAAAATGCATTTGTACTTATGGTTGGTACATGGTACTAAACTTAAATATACAGATTTATACTCTCATGAGAGTAGATAAGTTGATTTTAGTTTTATGTACACTATAAAACATATATAACCTTTAAATATAATATATGAATTGAAAAGTAGGTAAAGAAAATCTAAAATCAAGTCATCAAGAAGTAATGAAGCACTTCTGATCGAATTTAGATACCATACTTCTTTTAAGAATTCGGTTGCAAATCTCCGTTATCTATAGAAAACATTAAAGGTATTCTTTTCATTCATAAAAATGTGAAAACTTATGGAAAGTCATACCAAAGGCATGATAGTAGCTTGTCCATTCATGCTAAACGCTCGATCGTGGAAATGCATGACACTCAGAGGGTCATATTCCACCATCATCTTGTAACGTGTGCCATCATTAGCTTGTATGCGGTATAAATGCCTGTATTCTTGATGAAGAAAGGAAAATTATTTGTTACTAATTATTTAAGGCGGTCAAAAAGCGGATCGAACGCTAAAGTCACACATTTCCAGCCTGGTTCATAAATTTATCTCCACTCTTCCAAAACATTTACCCAAAGACGACCCGCGTGAGTGGTTACCATACCGGTCTGACGTGGTTCCGGGTTCGATTCCCGGCCAGACAGGTATCTGAATGATGAGGTTAGATTAATGTTCTGGGTCTGGTTGTTTGTGTATTCGTCTTGTGTCTGTCCATGGTGCCCACGACGCAGGAGAAAATCCTAGTGTGGGGCTATGACTGTAGAAAGCGTGTTTTATAATCCTTTGGATTATAATCCAATGCAGCATAACAATAATCAAATATTGCCTAAAACATGAATGAACTTTTTGTGGTAGCGGGGGAACGAATATCTAGAGTTCGAAAGGTGGTCACCGCCGAAACTATTTCTACGGTGAATGGTTGCCGGCTCACTTTTATACGACCATCTTGGCCCTCAAGAATAGTATCGCATCAATGATTGACTTCAGATTTAGAACCCTCATTTTATCTTTTTTTTATATATAACTGAAGTAGCGAACGAGCAGCTGTCCACCTGATGGTAAGTGGTTACTGCCGCCCAAGGACTCCTGTAAGCAACTTCATATAGAACGTGAAGTTCTATCTTGAGTCAATCACAGATGCGTTGCGAGGACTAAGATGGTCGCCTCATATAAAAGTGTGCCGGCAACCCCAACCTTCCATCGAAACGCAAGAACTGTTTTACGCTAGAAATAGGTGTGGCGGTGGTACTTCCCCGGGCGAACTACACTGGTTCTACCACCTTTAATAGGTGTGGCGGTGGTACTTCCCAGGGCGAACTACACTAGTTGCACTGGTTACTGGTTACTGAAACTGATTACAGATAGGCGGCAGTAGCTTACTATCAGGTGACCGCATTGTTGGCTGCTCGTTTGCTACTTCAATTAAGACTTGCATCCTCTCCCTTACCCTGAATTATTAAAATAGTTGCGGATATGAAGATTGAAAATCAACTAACCTGGACGAATGTTGTTCCACAGCACCCGTATATACTGATCTCGGTGTGGGTGGGTCACCTCATCATTGAATCCTATTGCATGTAGCAGTGAATGAGTGATTTCGTGCTGTTTCAAACAATCGAAACCAAGAACAAGTATCTGGAAAGGAATTACTAAAGTAGGAAGATTTGGAACTCTAACAAGTTCTTGTGTGTTTTATGCCCTAAGTAGGCGTTCATTATATTTTCTCGTACTCAGTCGTTGTACATTTGAAGACATAAAATTTTCGAATGTACAATGCTCGTTTACTTTTTCATTTTTGGTCATACCTTGCTGTGAACTTTGTAATTGTACATTCGAAAACATAAAGTTTTCGAATGTACAGTGTTCGTTTACTTTTTCCTCTTTGGTCATACCTTGCTGTGAACTTTGCAATTTTTGCCGAAAACTTATGAAATAGTTTTTAGGAAATATACTCAGGTCCTACTAAAAGCACTGGGCAAGATTGTGAAATAAAATTAAGACGAACAGCAACGTCATCACGTGTCACAGGAACACTTACCGCAAGTCACCAAGATTCATGCCAGATATGATTACATTTTTTTACATAAAAAATAATTGTTTTATTTTATTATCTCTAGTTGTTGCAGAACCTAATGCTCTTTTATTTGATACCTATGGGTGGGTTGTACTAGATGATCGGTCAGTGAGTGAGTGACAAAATTGAGAAGTTTGACTCGTTATAATTCATAAACTACTGGTTCAAATTGAATGTAATTTAAAATACACCGTGTTCATACAATGCCTGTTTGGATTCTGAAAATTCAGGCTTCTAGTTTTATTTAAAATGAAGTTATGGGGAGTCGAAAATGGACTGAATTGCTTCGAGAAAAGTATGGTACGGCCGTGCCGCTTTTCTGCTTCACTCGGCGGGGGCACTGACGTGCCCCCAGATTACAATGAAACACACCACGATCATGTATCGTTAATGTTTTAATATGTACCTATTATAGCTACTGGTCTTCATTTTAATGATGTATCAACATATTCACTCCATAATATTAACTTCCTTACATTTACCTCTGAGGTGGTGCAACGCATCTGTGATCGGCTTAAGATTGAACCAATGTTCTGCATGAAGTTGATTACAGATGTTCATAGGTGGCAGTGACCACTTAACATCGAGTGTACTACATGCTCGTTTGCAACTTCAGTCAGATATATATATATATAAAAAAGTACGAAGATATTGGACTTACAATTTCACCATCTTCCTTGTATATCGGCCTATGTACACAGTTCCGTTCACTTTCTGGATTAGTCAAGTGGATCCAAGTGACGTTTCCAGACGGTTTTATCAGGGTTGGTTTAAACCTTATACAAGATCTACCTTCCAGCGTATTCATCGCCATACGAACTCTATGGGCTATGAAGTGGTCTACGGACAAAATGAGTACCTACTAAGTTAAACTTAGTAAATGTATGTAATTAAATCATTCGTTAATCGTGCGTAGCTCAGTATCAACTGATGATATATTAGGTAATCAAAAGTATTGCCTTAGAAAACTTGGCCAATATGCTGACGCGTATTTTGATATATTTTTAAATTAGACCATGTTGGTTTTAATAATTATAAATTCTTACAAAAGTAATTCTCGTCCCTTCAGGTTATTTGAAGTCAAACCCTATTGTATTTAAGTTTAGCTTTTATTAGTTACTAGCTGTACCCGCGGCTTTGCCCGCGTGCAAATCAACGTGTCACAAAGTTTTTCCCGCGCAAATTCGATACCGTGGGAATTCTGGGAGGAGCCAAGGTGGTAGAACCAGTGTAGTTCGACCGGGGAAGTACCACCGTCACACCTATTTCTAGCGTGAAGCATTTCTTGCGTTTCGATAGAAGGGTGTGGTTGCCGGCACACTTTCACATGAGGCGACCATCATAGTCCTCAGGAGTAGCAACGCATCTGTGATTGACTTCAGATGGAATCCATGTTCTGTATGAAGTTGATTACAGATGTCCATGGGCGGCAGTGACCACTTACCATCAGGTGGACTGCATGCTCGTTTGCTACTTCAGTCAAATAAAAAAAAAATCTATGATAAAAAGTAGTAACATTAAAATCGGTTTGGCTGCTCAAGGATTACCTGGTCAAACACAGAGTGAAAAAACGAATTTAAAGTGTGTATTTGTGGGTAGGAACGTATTGTTATGTATTTTTTTTTAATTAGACGAATTCTAATATTGTAAACCGCTTTTTTTAACCAATTTACATTCTTAGTGGTCTAATTCACAATATCGGGATATTTTTTTTCAATCAACTCCTCCACAGTTGAACCAAAACGTATCGATTATAAAGATTAATTTGAACTTTTCCGAATTGGAAAATACTATTTGAAGTAATTTTGGCGGATTCAAATCTCTAAGTAAGATTATAGGTAAACCTACTTTTAATATTAATTTGTGTTCAGGAGTTCCGGAAGGCATTAAGGAATTCAAAAATTCTGTTGATAATGTACTGCTTCCTCCATCTCAATGACTGTGTCTACCGATCTGTGACGCTGCTTTAAATTTTGAAAAAAAAAAATCATTTATTTTATCGACACGTTCATTGGTGATGATTGGTGGGTATATAGCCGTCTTTTCTAGTGTTATTGGTTGTATTAACAATATCGGGATATACTTTTTCAACCAACTCCTCCACATTTAAACGAAGACGTATCGATATAAAGATTGATTTTAACTTTTCCAAATAACAAAGAAATCATTATAAAATTGTAATATCTCTGAACAGCGACATATATTTTAAGTTCATATTTTGTTTCATGTGGCCAAAGATAAGATCTTTTAAGAGGTGCATTGGCTATTTGTGTGCGTAAATCCCGCATTGTTCTTTGTAAAGTAGAAGACATAATCAAAACACTTTTATAATTCATACGAACAGGGCGCACCCGCTCGCAGGGCGCTGCCGCACCCTGCTTGCTTATTTTTTATGTTTTTTTTTATGTTCCAACCTAACCTAACCCATCCTGTTTAAAAAGCTACAGCTAAATCCAACTCTTAACAATAACATGACAATACTCCTGCATTTTCAGGATTTAGGTATTCAAAGTGACACTTTTCATCATAATGTTCTCTCAGGAACGGGTTGTAATGTATTGTAATCAATAAGTACCAAACTCATACGGCTTAAGTAGGTTGTGTACTTAGATTATCAGGGTTGATGAATTGAAGTTTAATTTATTAATCATATTTCAGTTTAATGAGCTGTCATTAAACTTATAATATATACTTAATAATATTTATTTATTTATTTATTTATTTATTTATTCACTCATAACTTACATCTAACATTACAGTTTATCCTAATACGTTAGTGTAGTGAAATAAATTATTATTAAAAAAATTATAGTACATTAAATACATGTTAAAAATTAAAATTACATTAAAATATCTTATCAGTTAATTAACTAATAATTAATGTCCAATATAATTAAAATAGCAAATATAACAAAAATAATAACAAGTCAAATAAAATGTCAAAAATAAATCAATAGAATGTCAAGAATAATCAAAATGAAATTGCAATAAGAACATAAACTAATTATATCAATTAAATCCATTAATAAATACACATAAATGGAGTACAAAATTAAAAACAATAATAATAATAATAAAACATGTCAAAAATATTAATAAAAATAATAAGAATATATCAGAATTTATGATGATGTCAATTAATTTAATAACATTAATTATATTTTTTAAAACAAGAACAATTTACAAAAAACCGTTGCGAACTCGTCCAGGGTGCAGGTAAAAATATCGGCTTGACATGCCACAGCGTTGAGCGTACGCATCGCCCGCGTTAGCGGCGCGTTGCGTAACAAGTTGGTACGCGCAGGCCGTACCGCCAACAGCGGCAGCCGCCGACGGCGCCCTGCGACGTCAGCCGGCGCACACAACTTTAACTCTTCCAGGACGACAGGACTGTCCAACTCACCCCGCAATACCCTTAACAGATACTTACACAGGATTAGCTCCCTCCGTGTCTCCAATTTACTGTATCCTACCATGCCTATAACAAACAAGGTAGGATACAGCAAAGGATAGCCAGGATAGACTCCGTACATTTTTAGGTATAGGAACCTGGTAAATTTGTTTTGGATTCGTTCCATCATTGATTTATACTTGATCTCACTCGGAGCCCATACAACCGAATTACACTCCAAATGACTCCTCACCAAGGCTTCATATAAGGCGCGCAAAGCATCGAAGTTAGTGAAACTCTTTGCGTGCCTTAATATGAAACCAAGGTTTCTGTACGCTTTTTTGCATACTCCGGCTATATGGTCTCGGAAGTTGAGATCAGAGGTAAATTGAACGCCCAGGTCCTTTACCTTTGTAACGGTCCGCAGTGGCTCGTTGCCTATATGATAGGCAAAATGCCGGGAGACGCGGTTGCGACTGAAAGAAAGCAGTGAACACTTTTCGACGTTGAAGCGCAGTTTATTTCTGCGACTCCACTCGACAACGCTGTCGATGTCCTCTTGCAGTCTGCAGTGGTCTTCCATGTCACCTACTTCGCGGACCAACTTCAGGTCGTCAGCATATAACAGGCACGTGGAATGTTGGACCACCTCCGGTAAATCATTAATCATGATAATAAACTGGAGGGGGCCCAAATTACTACCTTGGCTGACGCCTGATCTAGTCTCATAGTGGTCCGAAAGGCGTCCGCCACAGTCAACATACTGACGCCTGTCTCGCAGATAGCTAGCAAAAAACAACAACGTATGTGGCGTGCAACCTACTCTGGCCAGCTTCGCAAGCAGGATGTCATTATCAACGGTGTCGAACGCCTTCCGGAAGTCAAAGTAGGCGACATCTACCTGTCGCCCCGCATCTACTGCCGGCACCAGTCGCGTCATCAGATGAAGCAGGTTGCCCGTCGTTCCACGGCCCGGACGAAAACCGTGCTGTGCGTTTGTCAACTGCGATCTAACCTGTCCATACAATGCATGGTGAATGGTTGATTCGAACACCTTAGCCGCTGCACACAGGATGGCCACCGGTCTGTAGTCGCTCGGCTCCAGTCCTCCCTTTCCCTTCGGCACTGGTACCACTCGGGTCAGTTTCCACCGATCGGGAAAGGTCGTACTCGCCAAGCAGACATTAAACAGGTGTAGCAGCGGCTCCTCTAAAACGACACGACAGTCTTTGAGGATGTACGGCGGCATTCCGTCCGGTCCTACGGAACGCTTTGGCTGGAGCCGCACGAGCGCGCGAGACACGTCCGCCAGAGTGAGGCCCGCCAGGTGCACCCGCGCACCGCTCCCCAACGTCGCACTCGCCGCCGAAACGTCAAGCCGTGCCGGCTCTGGGCTGAACACGGAGTGGAAAAACCGAGCGAGTTCATTCGCACAGTCCTGATCTGAAAGGGTATAACCGTTTCGCACTAACCTGCACCGTCCCGAGTTACCTTTCTTGGACCTTACAAAATTCCAGAACGCTTTGGGGTCACAAGCGACGTTCCTCTGGACGCGCTCTTGATACCGGTCATGAGCGTTCGCAATATCCGCCTTCACTATCGCCCTGTATCGAGAAAACTCGTCATAATCGCGTCTACTCTTACTAATTTTATATGTTTTATGTAGTCTATATTTTATTTTTATGTCTTTAATTATTTTCGGTGTATACCAAGTCGGATAAATATGTCTGGAATTGTCAAATTTACGCATCTTTAGAGGTACATATTTATCAAAACTGTCATTTATTTTATTATAAAAGATCGTAAGCGCTAACTCAGAGTCATTGGTCATGTACATGTCTGTCCAATCAATTTTTGATATGGAATCGTACAAATTATGGATATCAGCTTTGTTAAAGTCCCACTGCTTAATATGGGATGGGTCGCCGCTATCCACGTTGGGTCGGCAGGCGGTGGTGGTGGCTCCACCGGTGGCGATAGTAACGGCGAGCGGCGGGTGGTACGCATCGATCGGCCGTAACGCCTCGTCGGCAGCCGCCACCGTCACGCTGCCGCGAGTACCCATCACTAAGTCCAGCTGCCTACCATCACAATTCATAACAGTATTAAACTGGACGAGTTCACAAAACGACATAAAATAATCATAATAGAGAGAAACATTATTACAATTACAAGAATACAAATTGAAGTCCCCTAATATTATAACATTTTCTTTAAATCTCTCACACACTTTTTCAATTATATCAAATATAAGCAGGTACTCTTTTTCACCAGTTCGCGGTGGGATGTACACAACGCAACAGGCGAATAATAATATATACCTTTTATAATTTAGGCTTGCACTATCTCGCACCATCAGGGAGGAGTTGAAGGTAAAAAAAAATAATCCGTGTCTTTGCTTAGTATTCTTATTACTTATACGTAAGCACTTGCGAGCCAACTTCTATAGCTTGGGCTTGCAGTACCCTACATCATCAGGGCAGAAGAGCTTAAGGTCGAAATTGTCATCATGTGCCTTTGCTTAGTAATTATATTACATACCCGAAAGCATTAAATGGCCAACTCCTATGGCTTAGGCTTGCAGTACCCTGCATCATCAGGCTTGAGTAGTTGAAGATCGAAATTTTCATCTTGTGTCTTTGCTTAGTAATTATATTACATACCCGAAAGCACTAAATAGCTAACTTCTATGGCTTAGGCTTGAAGCACCCCTGCATCATCAGGGTTCAGGAGATGATGGTCAAAATTTTCATCATGTGTCTTTGCTTAGTAATTATATTACATATCTGAAAGCACTAAATAGCTAACTTCTATGGCTTAGCCTTGAAGTACCCCTGCATCATCAGGGTTGAGAAGTTAATGGTCAAAATTTTCACCATGTGTCTTTGCTTAGTAATTATATTTAATACCTGAAAGCACCAAATGCCCATCTCGTATAGTTTAGGCTAGCAGTATCCTACATCATCAGGGGTGAGGAGTTGAAGGTCGAAATTTTCATTTTGTGTCTTTGCTTAATAATCATATTAAATACCCGAAAGCACCAAATGGCCATCTCCTATGGCTTAGGCTTGAAGTAACCCTGCATCATCAGGGTTGAGAAGTTGAAGCTCAAAAATTTTACCATGTATCTTTGCTTGGTATTTTTATTACATAACCGTAAGTACCAAATAGCCAACTCTTACGGTTTAGTCTTGAAATACCCTTACATCATCAGGGTTGAGGAGTTGAAGATCAAATTTTTGTCCCATGAATTTATACAATATCCATAAAACATATTGACTTACTTCTACGGTTCAGGCTAGCAGTACCCCTGCATCATCAGGATTGAAGAGTTGAAGGTCAATTTTTTTAGGAAATATCTGCTTAGTAATCTCATTCTACATTCAACCCAATTGGACTCCTACAGCTTAGGTTTGGCCGAGTATCGCTAATTTCGTTAATTCGCTTCAAAGAAATGGATCCTATGATCAGAACCGTCAGAGTACCCTTGAAGTACATTCTTTCAAATAAAAGAAAAATCACGAAAATCGGTTGGCGGGAAATTGAGTTATTCATCTATTTATCGCGCACATCGTTATTGCAAATATCAGACTTATGCGCTTTTCTTATGGATGCCACTGTCAAAAGTGAACTAAAAATAAATGGGACTCCATATCACGCACTACCTTTCAAATGAAAAAAAAAAATCATCCAAATCCGTTCACCCACTGAAGAGAAATCGAGTAACAAATATAAAATAAAAAAAAAATACAGACGAATTGATAACCTCTTCCTTTTTGGAAGTCGGTTTAAAACTATGTTTTAACATAGAAATCAAAGCGAAATACTAAATTTTATTGAGGTGGCCTCAAAATTGACTGACTTTCATACAAACATACATCTCCTATTTGGGTTAAATTGGGGGGGGGAACAGAAAATTCATTCTTAACTGACGTCTACGTCATAAAAGCAACCCCTAGTAAAAATCATATTCGTATCTTTAGCAGTTTAGGCTCTACGATGTTTATTCAATAGATGAGTGAGAGAGCATCCTTTCGTTTTATATAAGTATATATAGATATAGAGATATAGATTTGTATAGTATCAAATAACATAGGTACACACATAACCAATAAAATATACATAACAAAGGAATACATTCTACAGACCATAACATGTTTAGTTTCAACCAATTCATTTATGCAGTTACTTATCTTATTAACACTTATCGAACACAGAATAAATACTGCGTAGTTTTAAATTGACATAACTTTTTTATTCGTAAACCGATTTACATAAAATAAACACTAAATGTTAAGTGAAGTTTCCCACAACACATCCGTGAAAATTATATTCAAATTGGAAAAGCCGTTTCTGAGATTAGCGTTTTCAAACACACAGACAAACAGACAAACAGACAAACAGACAAACAGACAAACAGACAAACAGACAAACAGATAAACAGACAAACAGACAAACAGACAAACAGAAAAGATTTCTAAAAACCATTATTTTGGGTTCTAAATCGTAATAAAGACCTCTAGAAATGGTTTTCACCTAAATTTATTCCATGTACAGACAGCGACCTCTTACAGATTTATTATAGTATATATATATATATATATATATATATATATATATATAGAATAGATATAGATATAGATATAGATATAGATATAGATATAGATATAGACTAGTTTGTCCCCACAGCTTCGCCCGCTTCAGTCTCGTCTACCACGGCAATGAGTAGGTATTCTATGTGTTATTAAACTGTCATAAGCAAAATTCGGCCAAAAACACTAAGGCATCCTCACAAATTTTCGCATTTATTTCGTAATACCTTTCACAAAAGCGACCTCTATAATTTGTGACATACTTATATGTATTTATGCGTAGAGAAAACTTTACAGTTTTCTCTAGCTTTATACAGAAATACTAGCATATCTTTAGTTGCGTTAAGCCGCAAGTCGGTATAGATACTTAGTAATGTTTATCTAAATTACTAAAACCTTGACTACTCGTGGCCCACGTATTGTATCGATATCTCGCAAATATGCATATAAAGTGTCATTTGGTTGTAGTTATAAGGCACTTACCATAAGCATGATTATCCAAATAATAAGTAACTATTCCCATCGGCCAATGCAATGCTACGTCTTCTTGCACGTTACTTATTTTACTGCTATTTATATTGAAAACTAACACACCTTAAAATGATGTTAAGTTTATTTAAATTTGCACATATTTATTTTGATTACACAGGCAAAGGACCGGTTGGAGTGGCGTTATTCAGGGGAGGCCTATGTCCAGCAGTGGATCTCAAAAGGCTGATGGATGGATGGATGATTTTAATTTCATACCAAAATTCTTATTGGAAATGGTTTCTTGTCAACAGTTAGATTTTAATCCAATTTGGCTAATTTTAATCAATTTCTAATGCCTACTCATATCGGTTTGACGAATTGTAATTTCGTGGGATTTGTACCTGGTTCTGCAGACTTGAAGGCCTATTGAAATTAATTAAATCCCATTCCGCTTATAATTATGTACCTATACCAGCGTTGCTAGACATCCCGATCTTGGCGGGACGTCCTGATTTTTCAATCAAAATTAAATGTCCCGCGCGAAAGTAATAGTCCCGTTCGTCGGGCGAGGACTGTAATTTTGGTAATTTAGGACGAAGTGCAGTTTGTCGATTAAAAAAAGATCGCCAAGTCTAGATCCTCCGAACCTCTACACCAAGTCTTGGAGAAAACCAATCTTTGGCTTTCTCTGAGACGCGAGACCCCATGCTTGTGAAACGCGAGGCCCGCGAAGCCGTGGGATGACACTCACACGCCCAGGCCTTACGCCGCTCTGCTGTCCTGACTTTTGACTATGAAATCACTCTTTTATTCACTGAAAAACTTTCTAAATCCCAACTTGATAAAAAGAAACTAGCAACGCTGACCGATACTATAAACATACGTTAAATACCTATGTAGGCACCAAATGTGTACTTTTGGGGTACATACAACCCATTATTTTCCCACTGGGCACGGGTCTTTTTTTCAGAATGAGAGAGTTTTAGGCCATGTCCACCACGCTGGCCAAGTGCGAATTGGTGTACGAAATATGTTCTTTTGACACCATAAATATGAAAAAACTGTTTTAGCAATGCTTACCATCACATCCAATTTTATTACTTATACCAGCTAAAAACATAAATAAAACTACAATATTATACATAGATTGCAGTGTTACTTCCATTTTACTGAATAATATAAAAAACTTATTGTATTACCTATGTAATAAAAGTGTGTTTATTTTCGATGTTTTCACCAACTCTATTATTTTAAGTCATAAACGTTAGTTTAGGTACTCAAAACATATTAACTTACTAGCTGTGCCCGCGACTTCGTTCGCGTGGAATAGTTATTTTGGGCATAATTTATTTTTGCAAACAACCTCCTCAGCTTTATAAATTATAGCTGTTACCCACGACTTTGTCCGTTTCATTTTCTATTATTATTTTAGACAATTTAGTTTTGAAAAGAACATAGCTAACTCATATAGCTCATATATAAAAAAAAAAAAATTGTGAAATTATTAGAACCTAAAACAAAATATCCTTAAAACAAAATCAAATAGTATTTAAAAAGTATTATTACACGACGATAAAACGACGCAAGATCTCTAAGATCTATATCTTCTAAGATAATCATTGAAATTAAGTGATGTCAAAGACAATTTTGTTCACAATTAAATACTCTTAATCAACAACACATTTATTTGGACAAATATTAATATTATTACGTTGATACAACTCTTAACTAATTTCGACCGAATTTGATTACCATGAAAACGGTTCTAGTGAGTTAATCTTAAAAGATAGACATATACTGTCGCGGACATTTTTTTAGATCATTTTAAGAGAAATAATTCTTTCATACATATATTTTTGGTATCTTGTACCGTTTTCGCAGCGCACGCAACGGAAGCCCTCAAGGATGAATAATTTGCCCCGTTTTTTTCACATTTTCCATTATTTCTTCGCTCCTAATAGTTGCAGCGTGATGTTATATAGCCTAAAGTCTTCCTCGATAAATGGTCTATTCAATACAAAAAGAATTTTTAAATTTGAACCAGTAGTTCCTGAGATTAGCGCGTTCAAACAAACAAACTCTTCAGCTTTATATATTAGTATAGATATCGGGATATACTTTTTCAACCAACTCCTCCGCATTTGAACGAAGACCTATCGATATAAAGATTGATTTTGACTTTTCCGGGTAACAAAGCACTATTATCTACTTAAATCTTTAGAAAATTGGAATATCACTGAACAGCGAAATATATATTATAAGTTCATATTTTGTTTCATGTGGTCAAAGATAAGATCTTTTAAGAGGTGCATCGGGCTATTTGTGCGCGTAAATTGTTCTTTGTAAAGCAGAAGACAGAATCAAAACACTTTTACAATTCATACGAACAGGGCGCACCCGCTCGCAGGGCGCTGCCGCACCCTGCTCGCTTATTTTTTATGTTTTCTTTTATGTTCCAACCTAACCTAACCCATCCTGTTGAAAAAACTACAGCTAAATCCAACTCTTAATAATAACATGACAATACTCCTGCATTTTCAGGATTTAGGTATTCAAAGTGACACTTTTCATCATAATGTTCTCTCAGGAACGGGTCGTAATGTATTGTAATCAATAAGTACCAAACTCATACGGCTTAAGTAGGTTGTGTACTTAGATTATCAGGGTTGATGAATTGAAGTTTAATTTATTAATCACATTTCAGTTTAATGAGCTGTCATTCAACTCATAATATATACTAAAAACAACCGTAAGCATTATGTGACTACCTTTTATAATTTAGGCTTGCACTATCCCGCATCATCAGGGAGGAGTTGAAAGTAAAAAAATATCCCGCGTCTTTGTTTAGTATTCTTATTACCTATACGTAAGCACTTGCGAGCCAACTTCTATAGCTTGGGCTTGCAGTATCCTGCATCATCAGGGCTGAGGAGCTTATGGTCGAAATTGTCATCATGTGTCTTTGCTTAGTAATTATATTACATACCCGAAAGCATTAAATGGCCAACTCCTATGGCTTAGGCTTGCAGTACCCTGCATCATCAGGCTTGAGGAGTTGAAGATCGAAATTTTCATCTTGTGTCTTTGCTTAGTAATTATATTACATACCCGAAAGCACTAAATAGTTAACTTCTATGGCTTAGACTTGAAGCACCCCTGTATCATCAGGGTTGAGGAGATGATGGTCAAAATTTTCATCTTGTGTCTTTGCTTAGTAATTATATTACATACCCGAAAGCACTAAATAGCTAACTTCTATGGCTTAGACTTGAAGCACCCCTGTATCATCAGGGTTGAGGAGATGATGGTCAAAATTTTCATCTTGTGTCTTTGCGTAGTAATTATATTACATACCCGAAAGCACTAAATAGCTAACTGCTATGGCTTAGGCTTGAAGCACCCCTGCATCATCAGGGTTGAGGAGATGATGGTCAAAATTTTCATCTTGTGTCTTTGCTTAGTAATTATATTACATACCCGAAAGCACTAAATAGCTAACTTCTATGGCTTAGACTTGAAGCACCCCTGTATCATCAGGGTTGAGGAGATGATGGTCAAAATTTTCATCTTGTGTCTTTGCTTAGTAATTATATTACATACCCGAAAGCACTAAATAGCTAACTTCTATGGCTTAGGCTTGAAGCACCCCTGCATCATCAGGGTTGAGGAGATGATGGTCAAAATTTTCATCTTGTGTCTTTGCTTAGTAATTATATTACATACCCGAAAGCATTAAATGGCCAACTCCTATGGCTTAGGCTTGCAGTACCCTGCATCATCAGGCTTGAGGAGTTGAAGATCGAAATTTTCATCTTGTGTTTTTGCTTAGTAATCATATTACATACCCGAAAGCATTAAATGGCCATCTCCTATGGCTATGTCTTGAAATAACCCTTCATCATCAGGGTTGAGGAGTTGAAGGTTAACATTTTTACCGTTCATCTTTGCTTGGTATTTTTATTACATAACCGTAAGTACCAAATAGCCAACTCTTACGGTTTAGTCTTGAAATACCCTTACATCATCAGGGTTGAGGAGTTGAAGATCAAATTTTTGTCCCACGAATTTGTTTAACAATCTTATTATATATCCATAAAAACAAATTGACTTACTTCTACGGTTCAGGCTAGCAGTCCCCCTGCATCATCAGGATTGAAGAGTTGAAGGTCAATTTTTTTAGGAAATATCTGCTTAGTAATCTCATTCTACATTCAACCTAATTGGCCTCCTACAGCTTAGGTTTGGCCAAGTATCGCTAATTTCGTTAATTTGCTTCAAAGAAATGGATCCTATGATCAGAACCGTATCAAACTCATAGGGGTACCCTTGAAGTACATTCTTCCAAATAAAAGAAAAATCATCAAAATCGGTTGGCGGGAAATTGAGTTATTCATCTATTTATCGCGCACATCGTAATGCAAATATCAGACTTATGCGCTTTTCTTATGGATGCCACTGTCAAAAGTGAACTAAAAATAAATGGGACCCGACGACACGCACTACCTTTCAAATGAAAAAAAAATCATCCAAATCCGTTCACCCAGTGCGGAGAAATCGAGTAACAAATATAAAATAAAAAAAAAAATAAAAAAAATACAGACGAATTGATAACCTCTTCCTTTTTGAAGGTCGGTAAAACGATGTTTTAACATAAAAATCAAAGCGAAATACTAAATTTTATTGAGGTGGCCTCCCTCAAAATTGACTGACTTTCATACAAACTTACATCTCCTATTTGGGTTAACTTGGGGGGGGGGGGGGATCAATAATTCATTCTTAACTGACGTCTACGTCATAAAAGGAACCCTTAGTAAAAATTATATTCGTATCTTTAGCAGTTTAGGCTCTACGATGTTTATTCAAAAGATGAGTGAGAGAGCATCCTTTCGTTTTTATATAAGTATATATAGATATAGAGATATAGATTTGTATAGTATCAAATAACATAGGTACACACATAACCAATAAAAAATACATAACAAAGGAATACATTTTACAGACCATAACATGTTTAGTTTCAACCAATTCAACTATGCAGTTACATATCTTGTTAACACTCATCGAACACAGAATAAATACTGCGTAGTTTTAAATTGACATAACTTTTTTATTTATAAACCGATTTACATAAAATAAACACTAAATGTTAAGTGAAGTTTCCCACAACACATCAGTGAAAATTATATTCAAATTGGATAAGCCGTTTCTGAGATTAGCGTTTTCAAACACACAGACAAACAGACAAACAGACAAACAGACAAACAGACAAACAGACAAATAGACAAACAGACAAACAGATAAACAGACAAACAGACAAACAGACAAACAGACAAACAGACAAACAGAAAAGATTTCTAAAAACCATTATTTTGGGTTCTATATCGTATTAAAGACCTCTAGAAATGGTTTTCACCTAAATTTATTCCATGTACAGACAGCGACCTCTTACAGATTTATTATAGTATAGAAGATAGATAGATAAGTAATAACAAAGTATAGATACAAGGCGTTTCTAAATAGGTTCTCATCAATTCTTCATATTCGTAAAACCAACAATAATTTAAAATGAAGTAAAAATAATATCCGAATCATTTTAAAACATTCTATAGGACCTATGCATTAGGTATTGTTACCGACAGTCAGCAAATAATTCAGCAGCTCGTTCCTGCCGCGGACGTGTAAGATGTGGAATGAGCTTCCTCCTGAGGTATTCCCGGGGCGCTATGACGTGGGGTTCTTCAAGAAAGGTGTAAAAGAGCTCTCCTCCAAAGCCGGCGATGCATTGACGACTCCTATGGTATTGCAAATGTCCATAGGCGACGGTGACTGATTTCCATCAGGTGGCCCGTCAGCCTTATCATTAGGTCTAAGTATTAAAAAAATGAAAATTGACAATAATAATTTCACGGACTACAAAATACACATACGTATACATAATGTTATTACGCTGAAAGCAAGTAATTGTAGAGTAATAGAACCATTCCTGATTTTTATGAAAAACCATCCGGACAGCAACATGTGTTAAATGTGTTAAGCGTTAACCTTTTTTTTTTTGTTCTTGAGGTGGAAACCTTCAAAAGGTACCCGACTCCGTTGGAGCGACGCAGGGTTATGTGGGACTCCGGTATCTCCAAAGGAACCTAACCGGAGTCCTCTAAGCGCGTTGCACTACCGGGCTCTTCCCAGGTTAGCAGTTGGGCCCACCGCTCCATCTGTACGCCTTTAAGACGGTATGCGTGGTCGCATAATATCCTTCCTGGGGTCGTCTGGTCGAACGGTTCGAGCTCTCACTCCCGCAACCCCGGAAGCCGCTTTTAGTCGCCACTTACGACAGGCAGGGGAGTCCTTTTCCCGGTCAGACAGGTATCTGAATGATGAGTTTAGATTCATATTCTGGGTCTGGGTGTTTGTGTATTCGTCTTGTGAGTGTCCTTGGTACCCACGACACAGGAGAAAATCCTAGTGTGGGGCTATGAGTACAAGTACCTGCCTAACCTGTTACTCAGAGGTAGCAATCTAGCAATGCGTCTTTGGCGACCTTAACTAGGACTTCAATCATATCTGGGATTTGAATTATATGGACAGCAATGGCCACTTGCCTTTAGCATACGAAAATGTAACCTGTACTTAAGCAACAAGAGATAAGAATACCAATTCATTTCTTATCAAGCACACATCATACAGTTACCTACTTATAGGTGTACTGCTTATTGGAGTAGGTACCTACATTATCTACGTAAAACGAGTGTACTTACTCGTACGTCTGCGTATCAGCTTAAAATACCATAAATATAGAAAACAACCACACGTAAGGTTAAATAAGTAAATGCCCTATGAAAGAGTATCACTATACATAGTATAAAACAAAGTAGCTTCTCGCTGTCTGTCCCTATGTAGGCTTAGATCTTTAAAACTACGCTACGGATTTTAATGCAGTCTTTTTTAATAGAGTGATTCTAAAGGAGAGTTTTGTTTTATGTTTAATATAATGGAGTAACACTGATAATTTTAGATTTTTGACTTTTAAGCGGAACGAAGTTCGCCGGGCCCGGGTCAACTAGTCCATTATAAACTGAACAAATAATAAGGTCATCAAACATATTGCTATTACTTATGTATTTATTTTTATTGATTAGCCGGTTCCAATTACTGTCAGGATTATAATAATAAAATTGAGAAAGAAGGAACTTTTTCAGATTTTTTTAAACTATATCTACTACCTGGCCCTAATAATGTTCCAGTAGAAGTACTGAAGCTCTTGGAGAAAATCCAACTCGATTTTCTTACTCAGTTCTTCAACAACATTTATGATACTGGCGATCTTCAAAAGGAATGGATCAAATCTACGTTCACAATTCCTAAAAAGCATTTACGAGCATTATCGTAAATATGCGAAGACTATCGTATGTTTAGTCTTATGAGTCATGTTCTAAAAGTTTTCTTGAATCATTACAAAACTGGATCACACCCACCTGTGATGAACAACTGGGAGATATAGAGATAGAATGACCATACGCTTAAACACGATAAGTATAATCTGCCCTAACTCATCATGATCGGCAAAGTGGAAGGGAAGACACGCGCTGGATGCCGGACAAAATTCGAGCTGAGCGCTGAGAATCATCAGAGAGTGGAGCATCATCTCTGACAAACAACTGTTTCGCTTAGCTATAGACAGAGAGAGGTTCAACGAACTAACGGCCAACCTTTAGTAGTGAAGAGACACAATAAGAAGAAGAATATCTTATAATACAAATCGTTTAATTCATTAATTATTAAATATATCACGCTTTATATTCATGTTCGTCGTAACATACGAATTTACCTATACTTTACTGGAACGATTTCCTAATCGAAATTGCGCTTGTAATTGCACCTATTTTACATTTTTATCGCTAATCATCGGTATTGTAATTTGCACAACTGTATCCATGGATACCTAAATGTACTGTAAAACCGGATACATACAATATTTTTTCTGCTAACCACATCATAGATTACTCTAACCAATCAGAATAAAACACGAAATGTCATTCGTAACGAAAATTATTCAATGGGTCGTTCTGTTTCACGTAATTTAAACACGTTTCATGAAAACAATTTATATTTTTATAAAGTTAACTCTTCAGCATTTTATTTAATGAATACTAAGGAAATGTAACATATTATGATTAAAATCTAAAGTATTATACAGAAAAATGTATAGTACATATAAATAAAGTTAAGAAAAGTATAATAAATTTAATTTTCACTACGTAAAACAGAGTGGTTCCCGGCTGCCAATGCCAAATAAAATACGTCAAAGTCAAGATTGTCAAGTTGTTTGTAGATGTTTTACGATAGAATATAATTCCATTTCATCAAGAATATACGGTTATTTACTCAAATAATTTCGACTCGAACGCGTGCAGGCAATGCGTGCTTTATCAATGTCGACATACACGCTTTTGTGTGGTTTGCTTATTTTATTTTCCGTTCCAAATAAGACATCGGCTGCAAGTGGCTCGGTCGAGTTGGATGAATTTTCTTTTGATAAAGTCATAAAGAAGTTCAAAGCGTCGCTCGTGAAATTTGACGTCGCTTACCCTTACGGGGATAAGCACGATGCTTTCGTGGCGCTCGCTAAAACTTCCCAAGATGTGGACGACTTGTTGGTTGCGGAAGTAGGAGTGAAGGATTACGGCGAAAAAGAGAATGAGGGTCTCGCCAAAAAATACGGAGCGTCGAAGGACAACTTCCCGTTAGTTAAATTGTTTATTAAGGGGGAGGCCGAACCCGTTGTGTTTGATGACTCTAGAGGCTTCACGAGCGACGAGCTGCGACGCTTTGTGCGTGAAAAGAGCGGCGTATATTTAAGCCTCCCCGGCTGTATAAAGGAACTTGACCAGCTCGCCATCAAGTTCATGAAGACTGACAGAGAGAGCAGGAAGGATGTATTGAAAGAAGTAGAAAAAATTCTGAAAACACTTGATAACAAGGTATGATATCAATTCGTAAATATTTTAAATGATTACTACAGTAAGTGTATTAAAGTTGTATGAGGCCCCTTTAAACAGATACAATATGACTGTAACTCATAAAGAAATGTGGGTTTGATTCCCTGATTTGTAGGAAGGTGTAGGTCCTTTATATAAGGTTTAGATATCCTTTATAGATTTTGCTGTCTGCAATAAGTAATTTACAGAGTACATTTATCTAATAGTTTAATTTACAGAGTACATTTATCTAATAGTTTATTATATACTTTCATTTATTTAAAAATTGCCAAATATAACTACTTATACACCTTTATACTTATAGGAGGGGTCTTCCGGAAAACTCTACAAGACTATAATGGAGAAGATTCAAGAGAAGGGAGATGAGTTCATTATTTCAGAAAAGCAAAGAGTCAACAAGTTACTCAGCGGCAAAGTATCTGAAGAAAAGAAGAAAGAATTAGGGATCAGGATTAATATTTTACAAACATTCCAGCTCCGTAATGACCCTATCAAGAAGAAAGAGGAGTTGTAAAGGCATAAACTGCTTCAAAATGCATTTAAACTGAAGCTGACTTTCTGGCTTCACTTCTGTATTGTAAATAGTCACTTCCTAAAAATATACAGTTGGATTTTAAACACTTCTTACATATACCATTCATTAATATCTCTTAATAAAAGGTATAAGATTTCTTACAAATAATAGATTTCATCACAGGCGTATATATGAATGGGTTCAGACACCCTTTTGTAGCCAAGAAAAGATGAAATTGAGCAGAACCTTTTTTGTCAATAAAATCTATTTATAACAGAACTTTTAGCACAGGATGAAAACATTCAGAGTGAATGAAAAAGCTACTTTTTGCAGTCTTCTAAAAACTGCAGCTACACCTATGTAATTGTGTGTGTATGATATATCACATATGTAATTGTGTTAATTTTATATAGCTATATTAGTAAGGCTATGTGAAAGGGTATGTAGACTATATTTTAACATACAATCTGCAACACTGTTTTTGTGAAATGTATGTGATACATTTCTGCATTATTCTAAAATACTGAACTCCAGATTTTGGATCTTATCTTGTTATTAAAAAATATATAAACTTCTATGTAGACACAATATGTTTACATTTTACTACGGGTTTTAAGACTTGATGATGCATTCCTTTCTATTTAAATATATGAAGTAGTATTTTATTTGCCTAAATGTATACTGAAATAAGACATTTCAAAAATATGTATACACTTCAAAGCAGCCTTATTGTTTTATCACAGGTATCAGATATTTTTAATATTACTTTATTGTGTTATTTTAACTATACAAGTAAATTTCTATTTATAGTGAATGTAATAAATTTTTGTGCACAAAATGACTCAATAAAAGTGTGGAAATATGTTTTGGTTTTTATTATTTATGGTTTGATAGAAATAATAAAACAAGGTTTGTAAAATTGTATCTATTATGGAATTATTAAAAAAAGGAATATGTATACAATAAAAACTTAATTATCCTCTAAATATTATGTCTTCCGATTAAGTAACCTTGTTGCATGCAGTTTATAACATAATTTTGTTCCAATATACAAAAATTTCTTATACATCAGTGACAAAGACCTAAATAAAAACTGTCCACTATTAGAAATTTCGGCAATAAAGACTTACTCTTTCACACATATCTCTACAAATGACGACCAACTACTATGTAACCGTGGGGGCCGTATTATTGATACAGAAGATACGGCGGTAGGTATGCCTCTGACATTAATTCAAAAGGTAAATTTCAAATGAATTGGTAGCAACTGTACTTTATTTTGAATAATAATGATTTTAATTTTCTTTCTGCAAAGTTCCCATAAAGAATATTAATTGTTTTTAAAAAATAGCCTCTGGAACAGATTCTCATTATCTTACGCACTTTTAGCGTTACGTCCAAAGAAACAAAGGATTAAGTATAGGCATAAAAATATGTAATGTTGAGAAACTACATAAAACACGAATACTTAACCAGGTCACATTTCCACCCAACTATGGGGGCGGTACACAAATGAATGTGTTGAAGGAACATCCAACATACCCATTTATGTCACACAATATCTAGCCCTCTTAGTGATATTCTACTATTTATTTCTGTTAAAAGTTCACCATCTTTTGTGTCACTACAAACCCCAACGACTATTATATAAACAGCCAAAAATCCAATATTTTAGTTTTTCAAGTCCACATATTTTTTTACTAATAGATTTCCTCCTGCATTTGACTTGTGAGTTGTTTCTCAAATTAATAAATCTATCCTACGAAAATTATCAATATAAAATTACGTTGTAATAAAAAAAATACAATTTATGTAATCTTAGATGACAAACAAATACCACAGATTTATCTGAACTTACTCTAACACTACATGCTATAAACCTGCTGACTTTAAGTCGCAACAGAGAAATGGGGCCATCCTTGCAAATCACCAAGAGAAGATACTAAGTAATAAAACATTATACTAAATCATATTAAATGCATGAACATTAAAATGTTAACTCTAATTCAGATAACTTCGTATCAAATCCAAACTATCACTCACATTCAGCATTATAAAACCTATATACATAGTTGCATCCAAGTAAGGCAGTCACAACATTTGCAACATACCAACAGCTAGTTTTCTAGAGTGGAGAAAATGAGTAGAAAAAATACAAACATACTACACCAAGGCTTTTTTCTTTCTAACAAATATTGTAAATCAAAATACTTATCCTCTATTATATAATGAGAAATACAAAAATCATTTCATGCCACTCATGCGTCCAATTTGGCATTTATACAATTAGCAACGAAACATTAAGTGAATATTATTCGGATTTTTCACTGTCCACTTTTAAGTCCTTAAGTTTGAGAACAACACCATCAGAGTCCTTGTCCGATTCTTTTTTAGTGTCTTCATCTGGTGTTTTGTCTGCACTCTTAGGCTCTGGGGTGTCAGTATCCTCACTCCTGGTAATACTGCTTTCGTCCTCGTCTGAGGATGGATCTTGGGTGTAGAGGCTGCATTTTGTTCTGACAATCTCTTGGGCCTCTGCAAACTTTGTCTTCCACAGCTCTGCATCTGAAATCAACATTACCCTGTGAAAGATTTCATTGAAGTACAGCTCTGTTAAAATTATTGGTACCCTTAAAGAATATCATTATCATTGGTCTTAGCTATTTTGTATATGGTTTTATAGGATAGTTTCATTTTTATTGTTTTTCATTGTAATCTTTGATAATTCTACTAGAAATGTACTCAATAGTTCATTTAGATCTATTTCATAGAACCAACTGCCACTTTATCTAAATTATTTAATAATATAAATTTACTAAAAAGTCTTCTTGATTAATTAATACAGATATCGAATTTCATACAATTTGTACATTATAGTACAATATAAATAAATTGATACTGTATACAGGAAAGTACTTGTTGACTCTAGATAACTATGTAAATCATTAAAACAATATTAGTACACACTACACATAGTTAAAACTATACTCTAATGGTGATAACAACAGATATTCACCTAATGAATCATCAAGTATTTGTTTCAAATAAGTGGTTTGTCTATAACATTCTATTATTTAATTATCATAGGTTACCATTCTTAACAAATTAAATAGAAGATTTGATTTTGTTTCATTTGTTAATAATTTATTTTATTATCAGAAGTTAACAAACAGGTTTTCAAAAGAAAGGAGCAAAGATGTTACTAAAGCTACTCATACAAAAAGAAAATCAACAAAACACATTGTTATTCAAAATATCAATGACACAAATATATTTGCATTCAATATAATTGCAGTGGTCATTAAAAAATTATAAAATATAGTATGTCTAATACATTTTTGCATTAGAACGTTAACTACAAAAAAAATAGAAAATAAAGCGAGTGGAAAAGACTTTTGAACTGTTCCTGTATCTTGGTCAAATCTTTGGACAAAGATAATAAATAATATATAAACATTTTTATCAAACTATTACTTTAAGAATCAATACACTAATTTGTTAATTTATGTGACCAAACCACCAAAGGCTCCACCTGCACAGTCACAGCCACATATTAAATTAAAAATTATGTGTTTTACATGCCTAATTGTATATTTATATCTGAACCCTATTAACGGAAATGCATAAAAATTTAGGTTAGGTTAAATAGGTTTTAGGTCAAATATGATATTATATTCCCGGTCCGCACGAGCAGTGATAGCCTAGTGGTTGAAACTTGTCCTCTCGATCGAGAGGTCCGAGGTTCAAAGCCAGCCACGCACCACTGATTCATGTGCGTATTAGAAATTAATAATCACTGCTTTTCGGTGAAGGAAAACATCGTGAGGAAACCTGCACACCCGAGAGTTCTTTAAAAAAAAAAAAGTTCTCGGAGGTGTGTGAAGTCCATCAATTCGCACTTGGCCAGCGCGGTGGACTATGGCCTAAACTCTCTCATTCTGAGAGAAGACCCGTGCCCAGCAGTGGGACAATAATGGGTTGACGAGACCAGGTCAAATATTTCTAATATACGAACAAAAAGCGTGAATGGGTCATGTCGTGAAAAAGATTGAAAAACACTGTTTGGTTGAATAGGTCATCATACTAATCAGCTAAAGAGATCAAGGTTATATTTAAACAGACGGTTTGTATAGACATCAAACGTACCAGACAAACATGATAAGATATATCAACATACAACAGAGTATCTTTTACACTTTGTTCCTAAGGACTCAATTAGAATAGTGTTTACTTAATCTTTACCACTACTCATTTTAATGCAATTGCAATTACCAAACAACTGATTGGCCATACCATCTCGGTCAGGAGTGGCAATGCATTTGCGGCTTAGAATTTCTGCTAGGACATTTGTTTTACACGAAGTTGGTTATGTGGCTCACTTGAGTGCTTTACTTAACGGCTTACTTGAGTGCATGCTTTTACTACTTATGCTTTTACTGCTTTTACAATAACTAAAAAAGCAATAAATCAATTGTTTTAATAAATCCCAACTCACTTTGTGGATTACCAAACTTTATGGCAAGCAGTTCCTGTTTACACTGCTCATCCGCGTAGTCTGCGAACACCGACCAATTGAAAGCTTTATCGGAGCCACAATGCACATTCATCCGTATGTCCGGTGTGATGAAATGGTTCGCGCACACTTTGAGAGTCTTGTCGCGTCTCATGACCACTCTTACTGTGTTGTTTGTTCTGTGACGCAGCAACTTTATGTCCCCTGTGCCACGCTCCTGAAGTGTTATAAGTGCCAATTAAAAAAAGGGACATATATTAATCAATGATTACCAGACCACAAAAAAAGACGCTATTATTAAATTTATTTAACATAATGAACATGGTTTAAAAAGGTTTAAATAGAATCAAATTGCAGGTTTAACGTTATTTGAATATAGTATCTGAAACACACAAAAGTAAATAGAACAAAGAACTGCAACAGTTATAAACTGTTTTATTAATATAATTCTATTACCTACTAGGCTTTGCTAACTTAATTGCTCTATAAGATTTAATTGTTACAAAATTACCTTCCACTCGTGGTCAGCGGTGTCGTATCTGTACAAGCGCGCACGTATTTTCGCGAGTTCCTCCTCATCTTCTTCGTTCGTGTGAATTTCCACCAACGGTAACGACACAATGGGATCGAAGTGAGGGTCGTGCTCCGGCGTCTCGGCGTCGCCCGCCTCGCTCTCGCTATTACGCCTTACACTTTCCTTCACCTGGAGACCAAATCATGTTTGTACGCAACTCAAACTCCTTACAACAACAAAAGGCAACAATAGTACTCACCGGTGAAGACATTTTAATAACCAAAATTACGATGCTTATGTCCTATTAAAGTTTTAATTATTTATGTTTTCGCGACAGAAACACGATAGACTAACTTTGTCAAATTATTTTACTGGGAAAATATGCTGTTGAAATTGAGTCGAGATGATGAACATGTACACAGATAAAAATTGGATTTAAATTTGAATAAAGTTTTGGTAGAATTGGTTGTATCTTTGCGTTCCGATTGACACTGTTTATAATTCTAAAGTATACATGTATACCTTTTTATGTTTATGCACAATTAAAAATATTGTGAATTATTAGTCATAGCGTAATCAGATTGTAAATATTTAAAACCTATCGATAGAAATGAATAGCGGCTTTTGTAACTGATTTAAAAATATTGCCTAGCCACAATACGATATTTTTTTGTTATTTTGCAAACAAGAATTTCTTTTTTCGAGTATTTATAGTATATAGTCTGATCGAACTACATAATAATTATGCACGATAAAATTCATACTTCACAAACAGTCAATAATTGTTATTCGTTTTAGCCGTCGAACGAAACGCAAGCATTGATTTTATTGTGCACCTTTTCTATCAATGTCATTCAGCCAAGTCAAATGTCAATTGCTATACGCTACAAACAGTTTGTCAAAAGGTTTTCTCAACTTGTTTGAAGCTGTTTATTTTAATTTTTAATGTTTGTTATAATTTATTAAGTGTACCGTATCTTCATTTTAATCAGGTCCAGGTAAAAAAAGTGTATCTGAACTTCAATTATTTAGCATGCAGATTATTGTAAGAATTTACAAATTGCCGAAATTTTCTGTGGGAGTCAATGACCAGGTAGACATAATTTTTTTCTCCGACCTATTTTTAATTTATTTTGGTGATTCCGTGTGTTTAAACTATCTGGAACAGTAACATAGTTTGCTTTATGTACCGTATATTAGTACCCCGTTCAAATTATGCTAGTTAACATTGTTCACATACGTATTTCTTGGAACACATGACTTACCACTGTTACATTCTAATAATATTAAATCTTAGTTATATTTTGGTATACATTTTGTTTGTATCCTTTCCTTGTGTATAGTTAAGTTTGTATCTTGAACTCTCAAGTTTCAGACATATTTTATTTGAGGAATGAATAATATTTTTTTACTATTTCTGATTTATGAGTACATAAAGACTTACTCCAACATACAAAAACCAAACATTAAATTATTCTTTTAACAGTTCTTATCAAATGGCTTTATCAAAATTTTCCATCTTCTGAATGTAGAATATTATCTGTACAATAATATGTGAGGAAAAAAAGCAAGGACAGAGGGCTATGAAATGTTTCACGGTCATAGTTGATGTAGAGAAGGAGTACAGAATGCTAATATTTTTTTCAAATATGCATATAACATACATAATGTCAACTAAAAACACATTACACACACTACTGTGCATTTGTCACCAACACATAAATAATAAATGAAATAAAACATAAAATGTCTTACAATGAAAACACAGAATGTTAAAAATGTCAGATGTCTTTGTCAAAATACCCATAACGGGTATTGCTTTTGAATGCAGCTTTGTCATTTTTTTTTTATACCTATAGGGTGTATTAAGATAACTTGTAAATTAATAATATTCAATTGTTTTTGGGAAATCCTTTCGACAATACCAAGTTTAGTTTTTGACTTGAATTACAGTTGAATTTTGAACGTTGCGATGGGTGACTAGTATAATTTAATGAAAGCACAGCAAATAAATCATAATAAATCATTAATCATGTCAGATTGTATTATGTTATATTATATTATTATTATTATTATGTAGTTAGATTTATCATTCCTACGTATTTCTACTGTTATAGTAATAACTCTAATTTTATGTACATGTCCCTTTAATGTCAATATTTATTGTTTTAAATAAGCAAAGATGTTCTCATTTTGTTTTAAAATTACTCATAATAAGGATAATGCATTGTTATCCATTAAGGATGATTACAATAAGTATTGTAGTAATTTTTCACAGATTTTATGAATACTTTAGTTTGTAAAAGGTACTTATGAGGTCATTTTTTTATTGTTATCACAATTTTACACGACTTAAGAATTGTAAGATGTGTCGGGAAATCCTTTTTAGCATACCATTATGAATGGAGTAAATTAGATGATTTTTTCTGCCTGTAAATCAAAATAATTTATTTAATTGTTTGCAGTTGAATATGACATTCCTAGTACAGGTTTTATATTTTACTTATATGGCTCTTCAGATTCACCTATTATAAGCATGAAAATATCATATCAAGAAAATACCATAGTTAATTCAGATGTGATATATTCGTTCATATTGCAACTTCATAGTAATCATCTTGCATGAAGTAGATATTTCTGGTTTTTATCTCAGTACAGAGAACTTTATACACTTTAAACACTCAAAACTCTGTCATAACCAAAAAAAACTCACACATAACATACTACATTGCTTGTCTCAATTGTAAACTGTTTTGTAACCGTTGATAAACTAGGTGGATTTTATTGAAATAGAGACTAAGTGTTACCTCAAGACATGGAGTTTAAGGAGATATTTTCAATAGCTTTAATTAAGTTTAGTGGTTTTGCTGTAATGCGATTTTAAACTGAAGTTCTTAAAACTTGTTTATTGTATTACTTATTTTTACTCCTCTTACCTATCTTACTTGCAAATATATCTGATTGTTATATATCAGATATATTTGCAACAACAAGAAACTTTTAAGCAAGTGTATTTTATTATCTTATGTATATGGATTATGTAATTATGTATTCCAGGAAATCAGCATTAATGCAGAACCGGGAGATGTTGATCAATGATCAGCTACGCAATCCCAATGAGCTAGACATCAGCCTCAGGATGGAGTTTGGGCCGTTTGAAACTGTGCACAAATGGAAACGCATGTCGGAATGCTATGAGTTTGTCGGAGCAAGGTAATCATTTTAATTTTAATTATTGTTTAGCTTGCACACTTCTATTGTTGGGAGGGAAGAAAATACTGCTGAATGATGAAATTATCAGATTTATTGCTCATACTAGTAACAGTATTATCCTCTTATGTAAATAAGAGGAATGTATTGGCTAATTTGGCTGAATGAATACAATGGAAAAACTTGGCTATTTATATCCTCGAATCAAGGCTCACAACTAGTGTGTGCTAAGTCAGCAGTTTCAACCAATTAGGAAGGATTCTTCTATTGAGTTAGGTATTTCATTCCTGACTTATCTGGACAGATTCTAGACATGTCGAGTCCTTCATTCGGAAATATACCTATATATGACTATAACTACTTACATCTATGACTATAATCACTTATTCTAAGAAAGTAAGTACAAATCTTTAAAACTATCATCTATGTAAATTCAAATTACAAAATAAATGACATTACCATGAAATAAGCAAATTATAAACAATTTAACTATAAAATGGAATGGAACTGTATAACTATAAACAATGGAAACCTATTACTGTAATACAATGAATCAATTAGGCTTCGTCCTGCACAATTATTTGTCATTTATTCTAGACCTACTAATTTATTAATATAGAAAGTAAACTTTAAACTATGTTTGTAAAACTTAAAGTCAGACCCAATATGAATAAGCTTTGTCTGGCATCAATAATGTCCTTTCTATTTGTATGGGCTACGACCATCCATTTTTAAGCATCAGAAGTTTACGCTGCATTGATGCATTTGAGTCAGTGCGTTAATAAGCCCAATCAATATCGGTCACATGCTCCTCTATCATTTCCTATCATTTACACTATCATTCAAATTTTGTATTGGGTCATGTCTCAACCCATACACTATACTTTCAAGCCAAAATGTACTGATTACTGTTGCATGTATAACCATGCACTTAATAGTGGAGCCAGCTATATCTTTTACATTTATAAATTACATTATAATAATCGAAACAATATTGTGCTATCATGGATAAATGTATTTGGCCCATTGAGATGAGAATTTGTCAGGGCAAAGTGGGTATTTTTTTAAATGATTAAAGTAGCAAACGAGCATGCAGTCCATCTGATGGTAAGTGGTCACTGCCGCCCATGGATATCTGTAAGCAACTTCATATAGAACATAGGTTCTATCTGAAGTCAATCACAGATGCTATTTCCGAGGACTGTGATGGTCGCCTCATATAAACCGGCAACCACACCCTTCCATCGAAACGCAAGAGATGCTTCACGCTAAAAATAGGTGTGGCGGTGGTACCTCCCCGGTCGAACGACACTGGTTCTACCACCTGGTAAATACATACGCATACGCTCAAGACCTTTAACACCACCAACATTATGTAAATACTGCCACAGCTAATAAATAACTTAGAGTGTCAGAAGTCCCCCATTTACTGACAAACTTTTCTTACAGACGAAGCAAGCACACAGCGGTGGCGTATAAAGACGCGATATACGTGTTTGGTGGGGACAATGGCAAGTCGATGCTCAACGATCTGATCAGGTTCGACATCCGGGAGAAGTCATGGACGAAGACTGGATGCATGGGGACTCCGCCCGCGCCGCGATACCACCATTCCGCTGTAGTAAGTCAATTTTCAATTTACATAAACAAATTATAGGTTAGAAGGTAAATCTCCTAATCTAAACCTTATCCTTATATGAGACCTGTCAATTTTGAGTTATGTACATATCTAACACATTTGGGTTCCCTGTAATATTAGGTATAAGTTTGGATATAATTGGAGTTAATATTGAAAAGTGTACTTACCTATCTACTGTCTTCTACGAATATTGTTTTCACCCAACTGTCAACTCGAGTTGCGAGTGACGAAAAAAAGATGTATAATTCTATTTAGTATTTTTTCAAGAATAAATAAACTGCAAAAATTGTCGATGCAAAGAAAATTGAAAACTGTCCTCCTTTTTGAACATGTTTTAATAGAGGGAGGGGAAAGGCTAGAATCTTCTTTCTATACAAACGTTACTTCATGTATTTTTCAAATTTTGACTTCAATTCCAGCAGTGCCAGATTAAGCCAGAGCGGGGTCTGTAGCAAAATCTGACTGGAGGCCGATAGTTTGCCTTAAGTAAGGGTGTTAAATGAAACAAAACTGTTACTATTAAACTTTTCTGGATTTAATCTGGGAAAATTTAGAAATTACACTTTCCGTCTTCTTTCAGTTTAGAATTTTTTGGATAGCAAAGATAGTAAAATATAAATAGCAGGTAGGTGTTGGCCCGCGGGAGTCCTCTAGTCGCGGGGCCCGTAGCATTTGCTACTCTTGCTATATGGCTAATCCGACACTGAATTCCAGGTGCACAGATCATCAATGTTCGTGTTCGGTGGGTATACAGGGGACATTCTGGCCAACTCGAATTTGACCAACAAGAACGATCTATTTGAGTACAAGTTCCAAAGTGCGCAGTGGGTGCAGTGGCGGTTTACCGGGCAGTAAGTATATTGGTAGTTCATTGTTAGCCTGGTATTAATTGCTGCAAACTACATATTTTTCTAAATAAATCTTAAATTTCACCACACGCATTTTAATTTTTACAATACATTTTACGTTAATTTAAAATCTAAATCTTAGAGTTAAAAATTAAAATCTTGTTATCTTCAAATAAGACAATCTTTGATGTAGGATCGCCTCTTAATAAAGCCTAGTGATTGAGAATTGCCCTCCCGATGGGGAGGTCCGAGGTTTCCAGGCACGCACCACTGATTTTTCTAAAATTATGTGCTTATAAGAATTTAGTCACAGACAGTCTCCTAGGATCGCCTCATAATAAAGCTAAAAAACTTTATTAAGGGGCAGTCCAACAGCGACAACCCACGATAAAAAAATTGGCGAGTCCGAAATTTTTTTGCTGACTATGCTAAAGAGAGCAATGAGGCAATTTTACCGAAAAAAAATAACAAATCGGTTTTCCTATTTCCAAATTTCTTCTTTCGCCTATGTTAATAGGGTGTACGGATCCCGTACATTTGTACTCTCCCCTGGTCGTAGTAAATAATTCTAGAGTCTGCCCACTTTTCCAGGGAACCAGTGCCGAGATCCGCGCACGGCGCAGCAGTGTACGACGATAAACTGTGGATATTCGCGGGTTATGACGGTAACGCGAGGTTGAACGACATGTGGACTATTAATTTAGTGGTAGGTACACTAGAAATATTACGGTATTCATTTTGTTCTTAACCTCTAAGAATTTTGCTGTATATTGATGCAAATTGCAACTCCTTTTAGTCGAAAACTCTTAAAAGTTGAAGCATTGTCTGCCATTTTTATCAATTTGTACAGAAATTAATTCCATATTATTTTATTACATTTTACTAGCTATTTATATGTAATTTTGTAGCTATTTTTTAATTACCAGTTTTGATTTTTTTTAAGACCTTTAAAATGTTTATTTAATTTAGTTCTATATTTCTTTTGATTTAAGGTTTTGTTCCTTTTCATTTTGTCTTGACACACATACCTTTTTCGCGCGTTCCCATTGCTGCAGGGGGAGGAGCATCAGTGGGAGTGCGTGGAGCAGAAGGGCCAGTGTCCGCCGACGTGTTGCAACTTCCCCGTGGCCGTCGCGAGGGGCAAGATGTACGTGTTCAGCGGGCAAAGCGGCGCTAAGATCACCAATGCGCTGTTCCAGTTCGATTTTGAGACGCACACGTGAGTATCTTATATGACACTGCTATTCTTAAATTTTGCTGTGTCAGTCTTGATCACATCAATTTCTAGCGTGAAGCAATTCTTGCGTTTGCTTATAAGCGTATTAATAATGCCAAAGTAAAAGTCATACTGTGAACTAAAACATTTTATAATAATAGTAACGTTTATTTGCTCTCACAAAAGGTCTTATGTACTAGGCTACAACTAGGCTTATATTTTAGGGCAATACAGTAACCTTCCTTAGTGAGAGCCTGGTTCCTCTTGTAGGCTTTTACAAGCCTGTGGTACAAGTCACCAGTGCCCTTCCACGGACAGTTTGTGATTGTATAGTAAGTACCTAGTCAAGTAATTGCAGCGTACACAAAATTTAATTTAACATTTGGAATACGTCTATTTATACATCACCTATGAATTTGTTGGTAAAAACATGTATTTGGAGTGTTTTTTATGTATCTGTTTGATATGTGTTTGAGTGTGGGTGCGTAAATTATTATTTAAAAACATCATAATGTTAATTTACATGATGTTGATGTATATTATTCTGTAAAATATAAAATTTTAAACTAAAAACTATTACATCTAATCCATGAAAATAAATCAAGATTAATGTAATAGGTGCTTTTGCGATGCGACAACTTCGATTTTCATGTCACAACGGTTTAATTAGTCTATCTCTTGTATGTTACCAGTTGGAGTCGCGTATGCACAGAGCATTTGCTGCGTAGCGCCGGGCCGGCCCCCGCCAGGCGGTACGGCCACGTGATGGTACCTCATGGAAGACATCTCTACGTATTCGGCGGGGCCGCCGATAACACGCTGCCCTCTGATTTGCACTGCTTCGATTTGGATACTCAGATGTGGTAAGTACTCGTTCAGTCATTCGTTCATCAGTAAGGCACAGCCGGGTTGGTGTGGTCATCTGATGGTACAGCACGGCAGACATCTCTACGAGGGGGTGAGGGGAGGCGCAGGTAACACCCATCCATCCATCCATCACCTGTACTCCTTTTGCCTAAACGTGGTCGCCACTCGAGGACCTTCCTTCCCCATCGGTTATCGGTCCTACGAGCGATGTGGCGGGCCCATTGTCACTTCAGCCTACTAATTTTTGAGAGCTATGTCGGTAAGCTTCGTTCGTCTACGGATTTCATCGTTGCGAATCATGTCTCGTAGCGAAATTCCGAGCATAACCCTCTCCATAGCACGCTGAGCGACCCTGAGCCTCCGAATGAGGCCTACAGTGAAGGACCACGTTTCGGCGCCGTAGGTCATCATTGGCAACACACATTGCTCGAATAATTTCGACTTCAGGCACTGAGGAATTGTGGACGAGAAGATACTACGAAATTTCCCGAACGCAGCCCAGCCGAGTTGGATTCTTCAAGTGACCTCCCTCTCAAAGTTGGACTTACCCATCCGGATCGTTTGTCCCAGGTAAATGTACTCGTCGACAACTTCGAGAGGAGTGCCGTCAACAACTACCGGTACGGGTGTGACGTGAACATTAGACATAATTTTCGTCTTATCCATGTTCATCTTAAGACCCACCCGTTGTGAGGCACTGTTGAGGTCGCCTAGCATTGTGCTGAGGTCCGTCAGCGAATCTGCCAAGATGACTAATATCATCGGCAAATCGAAGGTGCGTGACGTGTTCGCCATTGATGTTAATGCCAAGACCTTTCCACTCCATCAGCTTGAACAAATCTTCCAACGCTGCGGTGAACAGTTCGGCGATATAACATCGCCTTGTCTGACTCCCCGCTGCAGTTAGATTGGATTTGTGCTTCGGTCGTGTACTCGGACTGACATGGTGGCGGCAGTGTATACACACTTCAGCACCTCGATGTACCTATAGTCAATCTGGCATCGCTGAAGGGACACCAGCACCGCCCAGGTCTCGATAGAATCGAAGGCTTTTTCATAGTCCACATAAGCAACACATAACGGCAGATTATACTCCTCGGTCTTCTGTATAATTTGCCGCAGGTCTGTTCGGAAACCGGCTTGTTCGGGAGGCTGGAAGTCGTCTAGCCTGCGTGCAATGCGGTTAGTGAGGACTCTCTAAAACAGCTTATACACGTGGCTCAGAAGCGCAATGAGCCTGTAGTTCTTCAAAAGAGTTTTGTCGCCCTTTTTGAAGAACAGCACCACTACGCTTCTGCTCCACGCTTCCGGGGTTGTCCCGCTAGTAATGACGGAATCGAACAACTTTTGGAGCGCCACTAGTACGGGTTTACCGCCAGCTTTTAGCAGTTCTGTTGTAATTCCGTCATCGCCCGGTGCCTTGTTGTTTTTCAGCTGTTTGAGAGCCTCTCTAATCGTCCGGCAGGCCCTCAGTATAGTGTCGGGTCAGTTTGGCATGTTTGTCGCCCGCCTTGTTACGGGCGGGAGCTCGTGCGGAAGCATACAACTGTCCGTAGTATTTCTCAATTTCTCTCAGAAAATCGGGGTTAGACGAAACCATGGTACCCAAACATGGTGACGAAACATAGGCTCTGCCCAACGCACAGATCCCTGGCGAACACTCTCGACCCCTGGTTTCGCTCAATAGCGTCTTTTACGCGATGGGTGTTATGGGGACGCCAATCGCGTCGCCTACTCGTGAGATAGCAGATAACACGCTGACCTCCAATTTGCACTGCTTCGATTTGGATACTCAGATGTGGTAAGTACTCGTTCGTTCATTCGTTCATCGGTAAGGCATAGCCGGGTTGGTGTGGTCACGTGATGGTACCGCACGGCAGACATCTCTACGTGTTTGGCGGGGCCGCTGATAACACACTGCCCTCTGATTTGCACTGTTTCGATTTGGATACTCAGATGTGGTGAGTACTTGTTCATTCATTCATCCATCATTAGGGCAAAGCCGGGTTGGTGTGGTCACGTGATGGTACCGCACGGCAGACATCTCTACGTGTTTGGTGGAGCCGCTGATAACACGCTGCCTTCCGATTTGCACTGCTTCGATTTGGATACACAGATGTGGTGAGTACTTGTTCATTCATTCATCCATCGTTAGGGCAAAGCCGGGTTGGTGTGGTCACGTGATGGTACTGCACGGCAGACATCTGTACGTGTTTGGCGGAGCCGCTGATGAGATGCTACCCTCCGATTTGGACTGCTTCGATTTGGATATTCAGATGTGGTAAGTAGTCGTTGATTAATTCGTTCATCACCAATCTTAATGGAACAATATTTATTGTGGTTACCGTTTTAATCAATTTGATAATGATGCAATTTTCGGCAACCATTCGGCTATTTGGCCAATTTTTTGCGGTATTTGGCAAAATACTATTCGTAATAAATGTGTGTGCAATTCACACATATTATACCAAACTTCAATCACTGTGCAAGCAATTAAGTAAAATCGTTGGTGTGATTTAGAAAGGGGTACAGAGACATATTCTTAAGAAGTTTTTCTCCATTATTATTATTATTTATTTACCACTTTTTTTTTATCTGACTGAAGTAGCAAACGAGCATGCAGTCTACCTGATGGTAAGTGGCCACTGCCGCCCATGGACATCTGTAATCAACTACACACAGAACATGTGTTCTATCTGAAGTCAATCACAGATGCGTTGCTACTCCCGAGGACTATGATGATCGCCTCATGTAAAAGTGTGCCGGCAACCACACCCTTCTATTGAAAGGCAAGAAATGCTTGACGCTAGAAATAGGTTTGGCGGTGGTACTTCCCCGGTCGAACTACACTGGTTCTACCACTTTGACATCACCACTAATCACTTATGACAAATATTTTCTCGTGATATATCATGTCTTATCGTCTGCTGATCCATTCGGTCCCCCAGGTCGGTGATCCTCCCCGCGGCGGACTCGCAGATCCCGCTGGGCCGGCTGTTCCACGCGGGCGCGGTGGTCGGCGACGCCATGTACATCTTTGGTGGCACAGTAGATAACAACGTGCGGAGCGGCGATCTGTATAGGTTTCAGGTAGGACGGTGGTTTTCCCTCACCAGGTTGACCGATGACCTGAAGAAGACAGCGGGAATTTGGATTCAGAACGCACAGGACCAGTTGGAGTGGCGTCATTTAGCGGAGGCCCATGTCCAGCAGTGGACCTCAAAGAGCAGAGTTGTTTTAGCGTGGGCTTATGAAATGAGAGTGGGCTATAGGGTCTCAGAATTCTTATCTTAGCTTAGTCGTTAATAAAAAAAATTTTTCGATTTATTATGTTTTGTTTTTAAAAAGTTTCGGAGACTTTTCGGACTCCTACATCCAAACGTAACTTAGAAAACTTTGTTATTAATACCTAGGCTTACCATCTTATATCCAAGATCTGGTGAAAACCCCAAACAATATCAAAATACTACAATAGATCGAACTTAATGCCTTTCTTTTTTTTTCTCGAGGGGGATATTTTTAAAAAGTACCCAACGCCTTGAGAGCGACGCAGAGTTATGTGGGATTTTTACCGCACTAAAATCCCTCCGGTGGCCGTCCTCGGCGCTATAAAGAGGACTCCGGGACCTCCAGGCTCCTCTCAGATAGGCGGCTAGGCCCACCACTCTGTCTAGTCTTTACGACGATATGCTACCACACATACCGCCGTCCTTCCCGGAATCGCCTGGCTGGACGGTTCAAGCTCCCACTCTAGCCGCGCGCAACCCCGGAATCCCCTTTTAGTCGCTTCTTACGACAGGCAGGGTATACCGTAGCCCTATTCTGATCCCGGAACTACAGGGACGCGAACTTAATGCTTAAAGCCATTCTCTGCAAGCCAACTCCGATTGTCTGCATGTGTTAATTATTTAACGAAATAAATTGTTTATGTAATTTTATATGTATTTCCAGTTGTCAAACTACCCTCGATGCACGCTGCACGACGACTTCGGCCGGATCCTGAAGTCTCAGCAATTTTGTGACGTGACCATCCTGGTGGGACCCGAGAAGACCACGGTGCTCGCCCACCAGGCCATGCTGGCAGCCAGGTCGCAGTACCTCCGGTTGAAGATCAAGTAAGTTACGTTCAAGTGTTTTATATGTACGTCCAGTTTTCAAACTACCCTCGATGCACGCTGCACGACGACTTCGGCCGGATCCTGAAGTCTCAGCAATTTTGTGACGTGACCATCCTGGTGGGGCCCGAGAAGACCACGGTGCTCGCCCACCAGGCCATGCTGGCAGCCAGGTCGCAGTACCTCCGGTTGAAGATCAAGTAAGTTACGTTCAAGTGTTTTATATGTACGTTCAGTTTTCAAACTACCCTCGATGCACGCTGCATGACGACTTCGGCCGGATCCTGAAGTCTCAGCAATTTTGTGACGTGACCATTCTGGTGGGACCCGAAAAGACCACGGTGCTCGCCCATCAGGCCATGCTGGCAGCCAGGTCGCAGTACGTCCGATTAAAGATCAAGTAAGTTACGGTGAAGTGTTTTATATGTACGTCCTGACGAACTACCCTCGATGCACGCTGCACGACGACTTCGGCCGGATCCTGAAGTCTCAGCAGTTTTGCGAGGTGACCATCCTGGTGGGGCCCGAGAAGACAACGGTGCCCGCCCACCAGGCCATGCTGGTAGCCAGGTCGCAGTACCTCCGATTGAAGATCGAGTAAGTTATGTTACTTTTTTATCTGAATGAAGTAACAAACGAGCATGCAGTCAAACTGATGGTGGTCACGTCATGGACATCTTTACAGATGTCCACAGAACACATGTTCTGTATGAAGTTGCTTACGCAACTTCATATAGAACATGTGTTCTATCTGAAGTCAATCACAGATGTGTTGCTCTTCTCCCAAAGTACTAAGATGGTCGCTTCATATAAGTGTGCCGACAACGACACTATTACATCTAAACGCAAAAAAAATATTAACGTTAAAAATAAATGAAGGTGAAAGAATGCGGTTTCTAGCTCATTTTCATATTAGACGATCTTCTTAATACTCAGGAGTAGCAACGCAACTGTGATTGACTGCAGACAGTACACCTGACCTTTATAGAGTTGCAATGTCAATAGATAGTTTGCAACTACAGTCATATGAAAAATGAATCCTCTTTTTGGAGTTTACTCCTTAAGAATCCATTTGCATATATAAGGGCCAGGTATGGAAAATGTGAGGAGTAAAATCTACTGATGAATGACCTCGTTACGTTTTTTTATTGAGTATAATGCCATCTAGTTAAAACTTTAGAAATATGTTATTAGTACGCGTGGATGGTATGCATATGTTTCGTGATTAGGTTTTACCGAAATCTCAATGCTATTTAAAATATTACATCGTTAAGTAATGTAAATACTCTGTAAATACATACAATATTAATATTTTAATACGTACTTATATATTAGATATAATTTTTCAAAATGAACCAAGTATTGGTATTATTAATATCTTTAGTGTATGGCGCCATCTATTTTAAATGCGAGTAAACTCCAGTCGTGCGTCGGAGCTGACACACACACTATTATTTTCTTCTATGCCATATATATATTTAAGCTAAATATAATAATTTCATTCGCAGCAAAGCGCGTGTAGACCTAGCCGCCCAGATAGCAGAAGGGGAGGTGGAACAAGTCCCGTGGTCGTACAAGTCGAAGCCGCAGTTAACAATCACACTACCAGAAGCAACTCCCGAGGCGTTTAACATGGTGCTGAATTATATTTACACTGATCGGATTGATCCAACTGAGAAAGGTAAATCTATATATTAATACGTGAAGCAAAAATTTGTAATTCGTTTTTAAGATACTTACCGCAGGCGTAGGAGTATGAAATTACGCACGGTTATAGTTGATGTAGAGAAGGATTGCGCAATGCTAATATTTTGTTCAAATAATGCATAAAACATACATAAAATCAACTAAAACACATTACACTCACTACCTTGCATTTGACACAAACACATACATAATAAACAAAATAGAACATTCAATGTCTAAATATGAAAACACATAACGACAAAAATGACAGATGTCTTTGTCAAAATACCCGCTATTGCTTTTAAATGCAACTTAGTCAATAAACCTCTTTTTACCTTTAACGGATTGGTTCAAAATAACTTGAAAATTATTTATTACAATTTCTTTGAAATAAAGAAATGTTTGGACAAGTTTAGTTTTTTTATTTTTAAATTACGGTCGAATTTCGACTGTTGCGACGGGTGACTAGTATTTTTTTTTTTACCAACTATTATTATTGGTTCTCTTACAGATGTTTTTTTACCATTATCTGTTTAACATGCCAATATAAATTATGTAAATTAAATGATTTGCTTGAATGTTAAAGGCCACAGTTGATCAATTAAATAGGTATATTGATTCACTAAAACATTGCTAAATTTTATACGAATTTTTGATTCCAAATAGTTTTGTCCATTTGCCTAAGTCTTCTAATTATTGTTTGTTTCGGTCTCGAATCATCAAGATATAGATTTTACGTATTGTTATTCGTGGATGTAGTCGATACCAGAAAAAAGATGCCGCGCCTTATATTTGCACGTCAGCTTTTACGGTTTCTCTATTAGCAACATACGGGGGAACGTAATCTCCACGAATAAGGAACTTTTTCAGTATTTGGTGGCATCCAACATGCGCGTTCCACTCGCGTCGTCCGGTATGTCACGTGATCGTATTTGTTGCGATGACATCAGACAACTACTATACTTGTAGCACTAACCGTCCGCATTCAATTCGCAACTTACCATGGGTGCGTTACATTAAACGTTCACAAAGCGCACGCTCACGACCGCAGTTACATTAGCTTGTGAGCTTTACTGACGTATTTTCTACTAGAACGATCACTTCGACCCACCTTGTTAGATGGGTCGTCGTGAGCGTCGCGTGGGCGTAAGTCATGACGTCACGAGTGACGTTTGCGCCGCGACCACAACGACCGCGGTCGTCTCGTGGGACGACGTTTTGGGCGTTTGGAGCTTTGTGAGCTTCACCTGGGACGCGCCCCTTATGTAATCGTGTCGTACCATCAGACGACGACCCCGGCTCTCCCGCGACGATCCTGCTGGTGATGGAGGTGCTCCGGCTGGCGCTGACGCTGAAGGTGCCGCGACTGCGAGGACTATGCGCGCGGTACCTGCGCGCGAACCTCTGCCTCAGCAACGTGCTGCAGGCGCTGCACGCCGCGCACTACGCCGGCCTGCAGTGCATCAAGGAGTACTGCCTCAGGTGAGCGAGGCTTCTGCCAAAGACAAACCCACTGAGTTTCTTGCCGGATCTTCTCAGTTGAGGTCGTGTTCCGATCCGGTGGTAGAGTAAAAAAATATATATAAATGTAACTGACAATTTGTAAGCGCCCCCGAAGGCCTATGCAAAATAAAGTCATTTCATTTCATTTCATTTCATTTCATTTCTGCATGACAGCGACGTAGTCGAGGTCTAAGGAAGTCCAGGGCGAAACAAAAAAGGTCTTGTTTAAAGCAAGGGGAGTACAAGGATGGTGACGTTACTGACATTGAGTCGAATTTATCGTTCCTGAAATTTATCAGCGAATAGCAAGAAAGACCCTCCTGTTAAGAATTTTTCATTACCGATAATCCCTCTTCCTTCACTAGGAAAGGGGCGTACATAAGCCCCTTGCATGTGATGTCATAAAACACTGATTCCAATGACACTCTAGGTGTCGCTACTGTTCTAAATGTAATCATTGTTTTAATATATGCTATTTATCGTGATAAAATATATATCTTGTTTGGTGCAGGTTCGTCGTGAAAGACTACAACTTCACGCAGATTGTAATGTCGAAAGAATTCGAAGTGTTGGAGCAGAAATTGATGGTTGAGGTGATACGACGCAATCAGGTGCCTCCACAGAAGGCCTCCACCCAAAACAACATTGACTGCGACGATGAAATTATCGGTAATTACATTTTAATTGCGAATTGCCTGAATCCTGTTAATGTATATATTTGTCAGAACACAGCATATAACACTTCTCTAAACCAACTTAAATTTATTTTTGTATGATTTTTTTCCATTATGCTACGGGGAAACGGACTCTTATCCACCTCCCCTCAATTTTGTCGTGTTCCTTTCTCACCTATGATATGGGAAATTTGAACTAAATGGAATATCCTCAACGTGTCTCTTGCAGGTACGACGCTGGAGCAGGACATGTGCGTGTTCGTGTCCGGCGGCGGCGGCGCGGAGCTGGCGGACGTGCAGCTGCGCGTGGGCGGCGCGCCGCGGCCCGCGCACCGCTCCGTGCTCGCGGCGCGCGCCTCATACTTCGAGGCGATGTTCCGCTCCTTCTCGCCTCAGGACAACATCGTTAACGTACGTCGCACGGGTGTCTAGCGAGCCGGTACATGGTATATCGTCCCCTATAGACGTGCAGCTGCGCGTGGGCGGCGCGCCGCGGCCCGCGCACCGCTCCGTGCTCGCGGCGCGCGCCTCATACTTCGAGGGGATGTTCCGCTCCTTCTCGCCGCAGGACAACATCGTTAACGTACGTCGCACGGCTGGCTAGCGACGCGGTACATGGTATATCGTCCCCGGGTATCTGCACGTGTATGCAGCTGCGCGTGGGCGGCACCGCTCCGTGCTCCGTGCCCATATATAGGGCGTGTTCCAGAAGACGCTCACAAAGCCCCAAACGCCCGAAACGTCGTTCCACAAGATGACCGCGGTCGTTGTGGTCGTGGCGAATACGTCACTCATGACGTCATGACTTACCCCCACGCGACGCTCACGACGACCCATCTAATAAGGTGGGTCGAAGTGATCGTTTCATTAGAGCTTATGTCAATAACGCTTTTACAAGCTAGTGGAGCGAGAAAAACTGCGGTCGTGAGCGTGAACTTCGAGAACGTGTAATGGAACGAACTTATTGTATATCATCCCCATATACACATGCAGCTGTGCGTAGGCGGCGCGCAGCGGCCCGCGCTTATATGTTATAGCAGCAACAGCAGAAAATTTTAAATGTCTAGTACCATCGCATTTGGTTGGTAGGTGACTTGTATTTTTAGGGTCCATTTATAGCCTTTGGGTACCGGAATTTTAATAACCTAAATATGTGATGGTATCCCATGTAGTGAGCCACGAAGTAGACTGGGAATGTGCGCGTAGTGTGTACAAACATGTTATAATGACTGTGCTGTGTGTTATAATATTCGCTGAATGTGATTTGGCCTACACAGTAAGATGTAATAACAGCTGTCATAGAAAAAGGGTAGTTTTCATGTCTATATGTATGTAGAAAAATATAGACTTGTGTGTATGTTTGTAAGTTAGTGAATATGTCTGTTAACTTCCATCGAAAAACTGTAGTAACAACCCATCTGAAATTATCTGAATTTCTGGACTAAATATGTTTGTTTGTTTGAATGTTGACTCTTTTACTTAGAAATTGTTATTATTGTTTGCCTAGATTATGTTTGTAACATACAAAACATGCTTATGAATGTTATAAAAATTTTATAGATCCAAATTTGCGACACGGTTCCATCGGAAGAAGCGTTCGACTCCCTGCTAAGATACATCTACTACGGCGACACCAATATGCCTACTGAGGACTCGTTATACCTTTTCCAAGCGCCAATATATTACGGTATGTATTTATTATTAGTTGAATCTATACTAATATTATAAAGCGGGAGAGTTTGTTTGTTTGTTTGAATGCGCTACTCTCAGGAACTACTGGTTCGAATTGAAAAATTCTTTTTATATTGAATATACCATTTATCGAGGAAGGCTTTAGGCTATATAACATAAATAACAAGGAAAATTATCCCAGAGGGCTTCCAAGGCCATTTCATCCTGCGTGCGCTGCGAAAACTGTTGAAGATACCAAAAATATATGTATGAAAACCATTCCATGCGGACGAAGTCGCGGGCACAGCTAGTATAATATATGTCGGATCCGATTATTTTGAATAGAAACGATAGGCGCGTTGATCTGTGCTAATTTCTTTTCGTCGCGCTTTGGCAGAGTCGTTTGTCGTGGCATAGACAATAAAAATTTACGTCACTCGGAAAATGGCGGGAACACGAAACTGTCCCTCCGTTTCTTTCTTTATAAAATTAATTACCATTTGAATGTATTAGTGTTAGAAGACTATATGATAATTATGTCAAGCGAATTTACCCCAAGATTTGTTATTCTGTACGAGACCCATAGTCGTCCACACCATCTCTGAAGATATTGACGTTGAGTAAAACAAATGCCGACATAATAATAATATAGGTAAAGACATTTCGTGGATAAAATAATAATTATTGAAGGAAGATATTTAAAGTATAAAGAATATAAAATTTTCGAAATATTTAAAAGGATTGATTGGACATCAAGTATGTATTTAGCGCTACTTACCTATTTGAATTTTATGTTTGTGTTTGTCACCATAATAAATTAATTCGCAATGATAATTCAAAAAGGATCCGAATACTAGATACTAGATCTCCGTGAGATTTCACCGTGTTTAAAAGAAGTATAATACACAATCTTTAATTGTAATAAATGTTAATATTCCGATCCGGTGGTAGCGTAAAAAGTATATATGCAACTCACAATTTGTAAGTGCCTGCGTAGCCCTATGCAAAATAAAGATATTTCATTTCAATAACATTGAGAGTCTAGAGTCGTCGGCTCTTTTAAGTAGTAGTGGTATGGATTTTAATGTAACATACTAAATATTAAGTAAAGATACGGACTATAGATACACTCATAAAAAATAAATTTAGTGATTTTAGTTTTCTGCAATTTCAATCTTAGATGAAATGGACGCAACAATATTCGTTGTACACATAGTTTCTTCTGCTACTATGTATTAATATTCCTTTCAACTCGCTCGGGAGGGACGCACGGGCACTCACTATCGTGACCACCAACGCCCAGAGGCGATTCCGCTTAATTTACACATATGATTATACCAGCTTATGTATTATAATACATTCTACTTTTATTTAAGCTCCCATTAGAGCTCTTTGCTGCTACCATTAGAACTATCTTTTTTTTTTATCGAGAGGGAAACCTTCATAAGGTATCCGACGTCGTGGGAGCGACGCGGGTTATGTGGGATTCTCAAAGCACTAAAACCCCCCGGTGGCCGTTTTCAGCACTGCGTGCAGGACTCCGGGACCTCCAACGGAACATAGCTGGAGTCCTCCGAGCGCAATGCCCCTTTCGGGCTCTTCCACTGGTGCGCGTGAAAACTGGCGCCCACAACCCCCCTTTTAGTCGCCTCTTACGACAGGCAGTGGATACCGTAGCCCTGTTCTGGTCCCGGCACTACAGGGACACCATTAGAACTACCTAGGCAGTCGATAAGCTAAACTCCCTGTTGCAGGTTTCACAAACAACCGTCTGCAGGTGTTCTGCAAGCACAACCTGCAGAGCAACGTGTCGCCGGACAACGTGCTGGCCATCCTGCAGGCGGCCGACCGCATGCGCACCGCCGACATCAAGGAGTACGCGCTCAAGATGATCGTGCATCACTTTAGCTTGGTGGGTGGTTTTTTTTATCTAACTGAAGTAGCAAATGAGCATGCAGTCCATCTGATGGTAAGTGGTCACTGCGCCCATGGACACCTGTAATCAATTTATGTAATTGATTACAGGTGTCCATGGGCGCAGTGACCACAGATTCAATCTGAAGTCAATCGCAGATGGTTTGCTACTCCCGAGGACTATGATGGTCGGCTCATGTGTAAGTGTGCCGGCAAACACACCCTTCTATCGAAACGCAAGAAGTAGGTGTGGCGGTTGTTCTTCCCCGGTCAAACTACACTGGTTCTACCACCTGTGGTGTAGTGGCACTCTCGAGGAGGGTTGTCCTTTGGCATGGGATATACCACCCTTCAGGGGTCAGGTTGTCCTTTATTCCATGGTCCTTTTTTTAATTAATTCCTAACAAATTACACAACTCTTAATAACGATAAACGCGCATGATGTCACAACCTTAATTCCATGTAATTTGCAACCTATTATAAGTTACAGATAAAAGTTAATAATAGGTAAAAGAAGGCTTTATAAAACAACAAAAAAATCATTCCACTGCCTGCCAGTGGTTGCTAAGCAACACTCTATTATTAAATATTCCATATCGAATTTGCCCCGAGTATATGTTTGATACTTTGGCAAAGGGACATCTCCCGCCAGGCTAGGTGATCATGCCTGGGGAGCGGCCGTGCTCCGACAGTTGATGTTCGGAACTTGTATATATGCGGGGTATTGAGAATGCTTCGATAGCGTGTTTCAGAATACTAGTAGCGCCATCTCTTGATGAGTAGCGGGAGGTCGCCACAATACTATTTACTTTTTCTTTCAAACAGGTGGCACGTCAGGACGCAATAAAGAACTTAGCACAGCCGTTGCTAGTGGACATCGTGACGGCGCTCGCCGAAGAGGCGCAGTGCGACACGCCCCTCCCGCCCTCCCAGCCGCGCTCCCTCCCCTCCTCCTCCTCCGCGGACACCCTCTCCGACGACCCCGAGTACTTGCGCCACAAGTCCTTCAAGTCCTAGTATTCAATGAATAGTGATGTCGAAGAGTTATAGTGGACAATGAGTGCGGAAGACGCAAAGAGAATGCGCCTCAATGGTTCTCGGAACTCTCTTAAGTCCTGGTTGAATAGTTCGGGGTCTGGGTTTTTGTGTGTGTGTTTATAGCACGGGTGTGGGGCTAACGTACAGCAATATTGATTGTGGTTGATGTTAATTTATATTGTACAAGTTGTATTAATGTGGCTTTAATTTGTACGCACAAAAGTACTGTTATAAAGTGACCAAATAGACTTCTAATTTTATTATATGATAAGTTTATAGTCTTGTGATTAAATTGCATTGAATTTATAGGGCATACATTACATTATAATATTGCATGCCTTGCTGTAGTTTCCTATTTGGTCACCTTGAATATAAATTATACGCACAATATCTGTAATGAAATTGGTGTTGTATGTTCATTCCACCTGTTCAACAAAATTCTAACATGTTGATCTGATGTGCAGATAATTTTTAAATATGATTCTTAGTATATAGTAATCTTGTGTTAAAATATTAGCTCTTCGCTGGATGTTTGGGTAGTTATCCATTGCACAGCGAACCTATTTGTGTGATACTTACTCAAAGTAGCACACAAAAGTTCTCTGTTAGAAGATTTTTTTATGGCCATCAAAAACTATAGCATTTAACAACATTTTTTAAGCTAGTGGTGTATATCAGTAATACCTCCTCATTTATTCACTATTCAATACATACACTACGAAATGGTCATTAATAATTTGTAATGTAATTAGTATTAGAAATAATGAGATTTATTTGTTTGCCTTGCAAAATTAATTTGCGGCAGTTTATACAACTCTTTAAAATATTACAATCTAGCTGTAGTAGAATATTAGTTAAAAATACATAACTACCTACCATAGACTTACTAGAAATCAATAAAACTACTAAATTTAGACATTTAAAAAGCTCACCTAAATCTACTAGCTATTTGCGGAATCGTTTTACGCCTATAAGGATCTGCTTCTTATAGAGCTGGACATTCTACTAGTTATAAATGATGCTATTAATAGATTTCATTTTACATAATTTAAAATAATAAAAATTAACATTAAATGTTTTTGACTAAAAAATTCTGGTAATAATTGGTATGCCAAAAAACATCCTTACAAGTTTTCATGATTTTCCTATGAAATTGCACACAAAAAATATTTACTCATAATCAGACTTGGAAATTTAGTAATTGAAGTATCATTATTATTAATTAGAATAGTAATGATAGAGCTACTTTTATTTTATACTAGGTAATCATAATTTATTATTACATAGTATAAAACGGTCGCTTTCCGCTGTCTGTCCCTATGTATGCTTAGATCTTTAAAACTACGCTACGGATTATAACGCCATTTTTTTTAATAGAGTTATTCAAAATGAAGGTTTCTATGTATAATAAATGCATAATATAGTGAAGGATCACTGATACTTATAGATTTTTGACTTTTAGGTGGAACATAACTTACCATTCACAGGTGGTAGAACCAGTGTAGTTCGACCGGGGAGGTACCACCGCCACACCTACACCTATTTCTAGCGTGAAGCATTTTTTGCGTTTCGATGGAAGGGTGTGGTTGCCGGTACACTTTTATATGAGGCGACCATCTTAGTCCTCGGGAGTAGCAACACATCTGTGATTGACTTCAGATAGAACCCATGTTCTGTATGAAGTTGATTACAGATGTCCATGGGAGGCAGTGACCACTTACCATCAGATGGACTGCATGCTCGTTTGCTACTTCAGTGAAATAAAAATAGTTCGTCGGGTCAACTACTATTACGATATAATTTATCTATTGCAATTATTGTAATTGGTTGACTGTAGAATGTCTCAGTTTAATATAGTTCAACTGCTTTAGATATACATATAAAATATTATGTAATATACATTTCCATCTCAAATAATTTGTTATTGTTATTTCAAGTATTAAAATATTATATTGATGCACTTTATGTGATGTGTTCTCATTGGATTTTAAATATTACAGCATTTTAATAATTAACATTTCAAAAAATATCTAGTCATATGTTATATTGTATAAAATATGTTACTATTCATTAAACTTATTGTACTAAAATTAAAATAAAACATTTGTTTTAAATTAAGGATAATTTAATTAATTTGTTAACATTAAACTAATAAATTATTACATCATATTCATGATGAAGATGTTTTATTTGTCCCCATTTATTCATACTTGTGCTTGATATCCTTCCAGAGTTTCTGTAAATAATATTTTATAATTAGTATCACACAAATTAAATTGATAAAAACATTATATTAAAGATGTACAATTAATTTGTAAAGAATTTAAATGTCTAAACATCATTTAATAGTGACATCAGAGACATACTTATGTACGTTGTTATTAGTCTTAGCCCTCTTACGCATTAGCACTCAACCGCGCGACTAACATTTCCAGTTTTCCAAAGTTTCGTATTTAACTGGAAAAGCGATTAGCCGCGCGGTTAACCGCTAGTGCGTAAGAGGACTTAACATAGCCTTCAGAGGTAACATATGTGGCCAACCTCAGGTAAGGATAAAGCCACACGATGCGGTAAACGGTGCGGTGCGGAGCAATTATTTCGAGCTATAGGGTGTCACACGAGCAATGCGGCACCGCAGTACAAAGCTTTACTACGGTATGGGGCGGCGCCGCCCGCTTACAATACTGTGGTAAAGTGCGGTGGTGGCGCGTTGTCACTCCGGTGCTGATGAGCATTTCCCCACGCGGTGCGAGCTGCGCGGCGGAGCGACGTGTCGTGTGAATGTGACATGGTATAGTAATTTGTATGTAGGATGACGTTGCGGCATTGCTCCGGCGCCGCACTGTTACCGCATCGTGTCGCCGCGCTCTAAGACAGATCTTATTTGGGGTAGATTACATAGATTACATAGACATGTACAATGGAGAATTCTAGACGACTTCCAGCCTCCCGAACAAGCCGGTTTCCGAAAAGGCTACAGCACCATGGACCACATTCACACGCTGCGGCAGATTATACAGAAGACCGAGGAGTATAATCTGCCGTTATGTGTTGCTTATGTGGACTATGAGAAAGCCTTCGATTCTATCGAGCACTGGGCGGTGCTGGAGTCCCTTCAGCGATGCCAGATCGACTATAGGTACATCGAGGTGCTGAAGTGTGTATACACAGCCGCCACCATGTCAGTCCGAGTACACGACAGAAGCACAAATCCAATCCAACTGCAGTGGGGAGTCAGACAAGGCGATGTTATATCGCCGAAACTGTTCACCGCTGCGTTGGAAGATTTGTTCAAGCTGATGGAGTGGAAAGGTCTTGGCATTAACATCAATGGCGCACACGTCACGCACCTTCGATTTGCCGATGATATAGTCATCTTGGCAGATTCGCTGACGGACCTCAGCACAATGCTAGGCGACCTCAACAGTGCCTCACAACGGGTGGGTCTTAAGATGAACATGGACAAGACGAAAATCATGTCTAATGTCCATGTCACACCCGCACCGGTAGTTGTTGACGGCACTCCTCTCGAAGTTGTCGACGAGTACATTTACCTGGGACAAACGATCCGGATGGGTAAGTCCAACTTTGAGAGGGAGGTCACTCGTAGAATCCAACTCGGCTGGGCTGCGTTCGGGAAATTACGTAGTATCTTCTCGTCCAAAATTCCTCAGTGCCTGAAGTCGAAATTATTCGAGCAATGTGTGTTGCCAGTGATGACCTACGGCGCCGAAACGTGGTCCTTCACGGTAGGCCTCATTCGGAGGCTCAGGGTCGCTCAGCGTGCTATGGAGAGGGTTATGCTCGGAATTTCGCTACGAGACATGATTCGCAACAATGAAATCCGTAGACGAACGAAGCTTACAGACATAGCTCTCAAAATTAGCAGGCTGAAGTGGCAGTGGGCCGGCCACATCGCTCGTAGGACCGATAACCGATGGGGAAGAAAGGTCCTCGAGTGGCGACCACGTTTAGGCAAAAGGAGTACAGGTCGCCCCCCTACCAGATGGACCGATAACCTGAAGAAGACAGCGGGAAACCGTTGGATTCAGAGGGCACAGGACCGGTTGGAGTGGCGCCATTTAGGGGAGGCCTATGTTCAGCAGTGGACATCAAAAGGCTGATGGATGGATGGATGGTACAATGGAGAATACACCTAAAAGGAACCTTGCCTGTTATCCTAAATATATCCTTAGGGTCAGTTGTTATTATCAAGAACTTGACACAATGGTGGTGATAGATGGCACTGTTTTATGAATGTTGTATATAGTATTTAATATTAACTTAAGATTCTTTGCAAATAAGAATCATTTTTTTTATAAGATCGAAGTTCCAAACGAGCTTGCATTCCACCTGATGGTAAGTGTCACTGCTGCCAAGTGGACACCTTTAAACAACTTCATATAGAACAATAGTTCTACCTGAAGTCAATGAACAGATGTGTTGCTACTCCATATGACTATGATAGTCATCTCAAAAGTATGCCGGCAACCACACCCTTCTATCAAAACGCGAGAATTGCTTCACACCAGAAATAAGTGTGGTGGTGCTACCTCCCCGGTCGAACTACATTGGTTGTACTACCTGGTAAATTATTGCAAACATACTATGTTCTGTATTCTCAAAAGTCCATAGGTGACGGTGACATCTTTCCATCAGGTACCCCATCTGCCTTATTGTCTCTTGCTTACTTTACAACCAAGACTATAACACACCATCACTTATTTTCTTGACATATAACAAGAGTGTTATGTACCTGTGGTTAATTACAGATTTCCATGGGTGGCAACAGCCACCTATCAATAATGGACTTATTTGCCATGTCTATATTTAAAAAAAATTATCAATAATTTCTTCATATGTGTCATAAATTAGGTAAACATAAGTATATAGACCGACTTCTTGCAAATTTCTTAATTTCTAGAAGTTTGTATTAGAACATAGTATTGCTTCTTTGATTGTGGTAAACCATAAAAAACCTAGGACTATCCATTTATAATTTGCATACTTCCACTATTTCATTCTCCAATATTTAAAGATGCTAAAATAATCATGAAGTAACCTAATAAGTAAAATTACATAATCTCATACTCACTCCCTTGTTTATACTCTCGAAAAGCGCATCAGCAGTCAAATCGAAGGTCCGTTCGAAGAAGAAAGTACCTCCGGCCACGACCATGAAGAAGGTCGAAGTCCGTTTGAAAACAGATCGGTTTAAAGTAGACCACAAAGACATTTTGAGAAGATTTTAAATCAACTCTGGATATCAACCTCGCAACCTCGACGGAAAAAAATTACAATGACATGAATGACATATGACAGAAAAGACAGCATGTAAAAAAGTGAAATTGTCATTTATCGTTTTCGTCCAGTGTTGCATGTTTTATTTAAAGACAATGAATTACAATCCCAAGTGATTTAAACAATTTTCTGTGGGATTTCCAATGTTTCGAAAAGCGAGACATAAAATATTCACATTATTGTCACGAGTACAACAGAAAACCGTTAGTCTTGATCTTGTTAGAGTAATAGTATTTTAAGACCAGTGTTTTTCAAAGTCAGAAGAACGTACCCCTGGGGGCTACCAACCCCACTAAAAGAAGTCACGCCTGGGTATATAGGAAAGATATTTTTTTTTAAAGCGGTGTTAACTGTTTTATTGTAAGTTGTGTCGCGACGTTTGTTTTAGGTACATATTGTTTGGGCTAAATAATAAATTTTACTTAGTAGGTATGGGGCCCGTGTCATAAATAGGACTTTAAAACACTGACATTGACGAGTCATCTATCATTAACTCCGTGCTGTAGCCAGAATACGGGATATTGGCTTAAGTTAGAATGACTTCACGTATAAAATTATCAGTATTCGTCGCTGTCTGTCCCTATGTATGCTTAGATCTTTAAAACTACGCTACGGATTTTAATGCAGTTTTTTTATTGGATAGACTGATTCAAGAGAAATGTTTGTATGTATAATACATGCATGATACAGTGGTGGAACACTGATACGAAGTTCGCCGGGTCAGCTAGTAAAATGTAAATAAATTTCATATGAATAAATCATATATGTCATCATGTAGCAATAATTCATTAGAGACAGGCTAATTGTTAAACGGAATTCAAGTTATTTAAGCAATGCAGGATATTAATAACAATATTGTAACTAGTATGAAAGCACCAAGCAGACATGCTTCCAAATACTGCCTGTTCCCAACTCAATTATGCCACAAACGAAACTACTGACCTCGTGTGATGATCGCGTGTCTTCAGATTGTTTCTGACATATTACCTTGATCCTACAATTTTCCTTAAGGGTATGCTACATAATAGTGAAGTAACGAATGTTATTTGATCATTCGCGAATGGTTATTGAGATAGAGACATTCACAAATGCGGAAGCATTCGCGATTGATAAGTACCCACTTGCTCACATTCGCGATTGCGGATGAAAGTGTTATTTTTTTTTTAATTTGACGCCACCAGGTTTACTTTTAGTTTTTGGTGTCATAATTGGCGATTCTTTTGTCGTCAAACTGCAATTAAATTTTCGCAAAATTACAAATGCGACTTGGGAATGCGAATATCTAAAACCATGCGAATATTCGTTACATCATCTACTACATATGAAGGAGTTGATGTAGATTACCATTTCAGCATCTCATATAGCATCTCATTTCACGAAAAACGAAAAACTTAAATAGTTGTACAAGGTGAAAACAGTGAGGGAATAAAACCACAACTTATTTGGGCAAAATATATCATCTATTTACATTTTTTAAAATGCTGGTATGAACAATATTCCTTAAAATAAATGAGTACAGAAACAAGACAAACAAAGCAAAATGCTATGTACTATTAGGCTGACCATAGTTTGTAAATTAATTACATTAAAACACGCATGCAGACGAGACTTGTTCAATATATTTTATTGTATTCATTATTTCTAAAGGAGACGGGTTATTTTGTATAATAAAATTGTTCAGTCTCTAGTTTTATGCAAAGAAAGTACTATAGCTAAATGTTTTTCATGGTCGTTTTATGTGAAATGTAAATCATGTATAAAAAAGATTTGTGTCCTAGTCTATGGCAATACAAAAAGGCTACCAAAATGCCACAGTCAGCCTGCTACATTGTACAAAAATTGTTGGAATGATATAAAAAAAATATTACTCCACTCCAGCTATGACAATTTCACATCAGAAGTACCCATTCTAGATATATCTAAAAGGTTTCTAATATACCATTCGATAACGACGATAACTATTATTATTATTTACAATGTCTTGTGATGGGATTTCATATTACATCACATTTTCGTTTTTAAAAGTATTGTTTACTGTGTGTCATTAGATAATTTGCATTTCATTGTTTTCCGTGATTATAATAAGGGAATTAAAAACAAAATATATACTACTGACATGTACTAAATTCACTAGAATTTGTACAACATACACTCATAAATATAACATGAATTCGTGTTTTATTAATTTTTATCACTGTACCATTTCAAGTTGAATTTGTATCCAATATAAAAAAAAATATATAATATTAATGGATTTCCAAAAAGGCCATTGCCCTAAAGCCCATAAGGGTTAATTGATAAATCTGGAATTTTGGTTACACAAATACACATTTTTTTATATAATTGTATACTTTGCCAATAATTAATAAAAAAATATAAATATGATCTCACTTTATAAATTACACACTGGAGTTTTCAAACTAAAAATAATAAAAAGATGAGACTACACACCCTGAGTACATAATAATATATTATTATTGATAACATTAAAACCATTGCTTTTAAATCATACGACATAATACTTTAATCTTTACAATACAAAGTCACGTAATACTATTGTTGGATTAAACATTTTTTAGTGTGATGAAATAGAGAAATTAATAGGCATCGTTCAAATGAACATTCCAAATAAATGAATAGTATTGGGTTAAAATTAAAATAATTTTAAATTAGTGGTATACATTTATATCTATGCAACATTTCCCATATCATACACAACACTCCATCACATAAAATTTTTGATAATGAGAGTACAATCATACGCATTAACTATGCATTCATAATAATATCCTAATTTAATTTTTGGAGTCAATAATTCCATAATAATGTTCATGCTCGTTACATGAGAATGTTCACCCCAGCATGTAGAATATGGGGTGATTTCATATGTACAGCCACCCAACGAAAGTTTCTATTACGTCCACAGAGTGAGGATTCTGTAATCACCCAATGACGCTAGAGATCCATTTGTATACTGTCTCGAGGTACAAAACTGCACTACAAATTTATTAAACTAAAAAAAGTTCTTAATATATTGGTGTCAAAATACATATATTTTTATTTTATACCTTACAGCGACAACTAACAAAGTATTTTTTCATTGGTAAACTTTACATGGCCGAGGTACTGTAGTGTCCTGCTAGGGTTGTGCAACATGTCTCTCAAAATTTGAGCATTGTAAAAGCGACATCCCTGGCTTGGTGCCCGTGTTAGGTGTCACTAGCAACATCTCTTCTTGATTTTGTGATTCTTCTTTAAATTTACCGTATCATTAGCTGTGACATTTTGCCTCTCTTTCATTTCCAGTTTTGATCTTAGTACCTGTAGGAAAGTCAAGTAGATTAGAGGAGGAGGGAGATGGTATATACAAATCTACAATAAAATGAAATGGTTGCCCAATAATATAAGAAACAATTTAAGTACTACATTTTTTAAGGTCTATAAACTAACTAGACCAAAGTTACATTTTAAAACAGATTTATATAATAATATTAGATAACCCAGAGTCTTGTACTTTCTGGTAGGTGGCACAATGAGTTCAATTTCTTAATCAAATTTTATCATCTTGTGTAACATTAATTAAATAGCTAATTATTACCTAACAGCAAGACAAACGTCAATCTAAATTTTTCACTTTCTTTTTTGGCACAAAACCAACACATTGCTATGTAGTTTTTAATAGCTCATAAAAATAGAATTGCTATCAACTTGACTACACAACACTTCCTGACAGAAAATAGCTTTAAACTGTTAGATTAGTTTTCATGTAAATTATGTACTGTACTGATATGACAAGTGGATATATATGACAAAAAACTTACCATTTTTGTTATAGTAAGAAACATTTCTTCAACATTAATGTTTTCTTTTGCACTCGTCTCAAAAAGTGGTATGTTCATTTGACTGGCAAATCTCTGGGCATCCTCTGTAACCACTACCTTTCTTGACGGACAGTCGTTCTTGTTACCAACTGGAAAAATTACGTAATCAATTAGTATACACTGTATATTCAACTATATGTAAGATATAACTATTTCATTTAAGACTGGCAGGTGTCTTAAATGAAATTATTCTTTTAAAACAGTATTAATATGCTCTTTTATATTTATATTCTGTGGCGTTTAGCATGGCACTGGAAATATGAACACAAGCACAAAATCTAGGATTGTATCAAAACAAAGAGTAATGATCAAATGTATTATAAGAACACTTATAAATAGGATGGTTAAATCGAAAGGCTAAATATTTTTTAGATAAACCAAACAATTAAAAATAGTTCATGTTCTAATTCAATACATCATTATTCACCATATAAAAAACATATTAGTGAAATTTTTTATCTCCTGAAACACTCCTTATTAAGTGGCAATGCAATTTGGTCATTTTCTATTTAAGAGTCACATTTAAATTGTTTTTGCTGCACTCAAAATTATGTGATAGTGAACAAATGTAAAGTATCTCAATCTACAGTAAAACAATCACAATTTTTGTTTTTATCACAAATAATTACAAGAACTATTTTAAAATTAAACTACACATTTAATTTAAGGGGTCACTTCACAACTTATTGAAGTAATTAAAAACTTATGAACTTTTACTGAACTGAATTTCTTATAACAATTGCAATTTTTGGAAGGAGCAATATAATCTCATTTGTATCCTGTACTAGTTGACCCGGCGAACTTCATTCTGCCTAAAAGACAAAACCTAAAATTATCAGTGTTTCTCTACTATATTATACATGTATTACACACAAAAATATTCCACTTCAATCACTCCATCTATTAAAAATGCATTAAAATTCATAGCACATACTAACACACAGTTTAAAGATCTAAACATACATAGGGACAGACAGTGAAGTGACTTTGATTTATACTACGTAGTGAAGAATTGAAAAACTTTTAATTTCTAGACAGGTGTCCTTTTAAAATTGTCTACAGGATTCTCTCTGTATATCAGGAGAGATGTACTATGTTTGTTCTATAAATAAACCATCCATTCTACACACTTATGAGTCATCATCAATTAACTGATAAAAAAATTGTTATTATTACTAATAACTCTATAAACTTATATACAACATAATTTATAAAAGTTCCTTTATCTTTTTAAAATAAACTCTTAATTTTGATTAAATAGCCAGGGAAATCATTCTTCTTGATATTTTTATGCAAGACATCAAATAATTTTTGAAATAGACTATGAAACTTAACTTAATTTTTGAAAAAGACTATGAAATTTTAACATGGTTCAAACAAGGTTTCAAGTGGGGTCCTGATTGTGTTAGGTATAAGGTCTTACAGGGAACAATGAATGTGCTACTACTAGATAGACACAGGGTTGGGTGATCCCCAACCAATGTACAAAAGAAGTCATGACACATCATGCCAATAATAACAATATGTTCAGAAGGATATTGAATGGTGTACAGTTCACTTAACACTCTTTGTGGTTATAACCCAGACTGCTATTTATTATTATCACTACCTGCTAAGGTTTAATCATTACCACTACACAATTCAATGTGTATATCAATAAATACTTGCTAAACGTTAATAATTGGAGTACCCATTTAAATTAGCCTTCACAAATATTTTTTGTTTGTAAATGATTTGTAATTCAATTGTATAATACTATCTAACACAAAGAAAAATAATATAATTGATAAGTAGAACTGATTAATTACATAGAAAAAAAAATCAGGGAAACTAATAAGTACATGAAAACAAAGTTAATGTTTGGTTGATATGTCACAAAATGAGTCATGAGTTTACAAGATTCATCCTTTAGGAATTGTTCAATGAATGTTTCAGCAATTAATCTCATGTATATCTGTGTGTTTATACGAATGTATTTTAAATCTTTTTTTTTAATAATCTTTGTTCAGATATACCATAATATTAGTAACTGATAAGATTTTTAAGATGTTGTGATCATTTTCAACTCACCTAAAACTTTGTTGACAACATCGCAATTATGTTCAATTTCATGCAGCCATCTCTTGACGTTGGCGAAGGACTCCCCGTTGGTCACATCGTATACCACGATGACCCCGTGGGTGCCTCTGTAGTACGTACTCGTTATCGTCCTGAACCTCTCCTGCCCCGCCGTGTCCCATATTTGAAGCTTCACTCGTGCACCGTTTATCTCTAAAGTTCTTATTTTGAAATCGACACCAATTGTTGTAATGTAACTGCCGGAGAACGTATTGTCGGCGAATCGCAGAAGAAGACAGCTCTTGCCCACACCTAGAACACGAACATTGCACCGATTACCGATTTGGACTTCTGGGAAGACGTTAGAACGCTAATATCACTGGCGAACTTAGGCCTCGCCCACTCACCGCTGTCACCGATAATCAGCAGTTTGAAGAGGTGGTCAAACTCACGCGCCATCGCTTTTTAATAATATAACTATTTCGCTAATTGGTCATGTGTTTACTGATAACGTTATTAATTGATAGATAACTTTTACTATGGAAATATTAATCAAACGCATGCCGTAAAACGTTACGCTTGCGTCACTTTACAAAACGTCCGCCATTATTGTCTGTCTTCTGTCTTTTCCTTTCATAAAATGTCGTTTCGCTACATCCTTTTTCTTACTGCCAATACAGATGTTATAATATATTTTTATGGTATGATTAAAATACAAAAAAAATATCTCAAGACTAATGAAGGAAAATTATGTAAACATATATCTAGATATTTTCGTATTATTTAGGTATTGATATGACAAACTTCTGTCTATGATATATTTTATTAAAATGTGCCCGTACCTGTAATATTTAATCAAAAATAAATTGATAGGATTGATTAACGAAATGGGAAGTATTCTTCAAATACAAAATAAAATAATCAAGAGACATATTTTTCAATCAGGCAACTATCATTAGTGGAAACAGGGTACGTAAATTGGAACGCTTACAAATAAAAAAATGTGTTGTCTATGGTACGGCTTCCACGATGACACATTCATTATTGAAATATGACATGAGCTGTCAACTGATTGTACTGAAGTGACAAACAGAAATTAATAGGTGTGGTAAAAGGAAGATAGTATCATATTGTAAATATTATAATATAAATATGTCGGCGACATTAAAGCCTTATTTAACTGCCGTCCGCCATACGCTTACGTCGGCTATGTGTTTAGAACATTTTTCATCACAAGTGGTTGAGAGATACAACAAACCTGAGGTGGAAGTGGGCACGAGTAAGGAGCTGTTGTTGAATCCGGTAATCATTTCGCGGAACGCTAACGAAAAAGTATTAATTGAGTCATCAATCAACTCAATACGAGTGAGCATTATGATCAAACAGGCGGATGAGATTGAAAAAATACTGTGTAAAAAGTTCATGCGGTTTATGATGATGCGGGCGGAAAACTTTATCGTACTACGGCGGAAACCGGTCGACGGCTATCATATCAGCTTCCTGATTACGAATTTTCACACCGAGCAGATGTATAAGCACAAGCTGGTCGATTTTGTGATATATTTCATGGAAGAAATTGATAAAGAGATAAGCGAGATGAAGTTGGCAGTGAACGCTCGCGCCAGAATCTGCTCGGAGGAGTTCTTAAAACGATTCTAAATTCAAACTTCGGAAACTTGTGTAATGCTCAGTAATGGACAATTTTCATGTATTATCCGTCATTGGTTTTGAATTTTAATGACTAGACTACAATACTACTCTGCCAATGTCAATATAGTCTGATTAAAATAAAATAAATAAAAAACAGTGAAATAGATAATCCACATTCTTTAATTTTAAGTATTAACAGTATTCCTTTCGGGTGTTCATAGTTACATTTTGGACATTTAGTTAAGTTATTTTTATTGGGGTCCACAAAGATTATTGCTTGTTTGCATTGAAATATTATGTAAGTTGATATAAGGTTTACTCTGTCATGTAAACATTTGAACTGTAATATAGGTGCATTAATAAATTTTATTCTTTTTAAGACAAAATGTGTACTTAATTTACAGCCAAATAAGCTTTTTACACCTTTATCATTCTGCTAATCATAACTAATAATAATAAAAAAGTAGTAACTGCAAGTATATCAATTAAACTATGCAGTTTTGCCAGCAAAAAGCGAAGAAAATTGTAAGAAAAAAAAATACCACAGTACAAATATGGAACAGTGTGAAAACTAAGCCTAGTTGATGAAATAATTACCTACACGCTATTGAAGCAATAAGGTTGTCTCTATATTCTTTTTTGAATACTACTTTATTAATTTTTATTTTAGCATCTACTGTCCTGTAGTAATCATTCAATCGAATTGTAATATGCAGTTTACAAATAATACAAGAAGGTAATCTCACAGCGTTGGTTAATCCCAGCATGACGATAATAATTATTATAGTTTTAAATATGGAAAACAGCTTAATATTTATACAATTTGCAGATCTGTAAAGTACTGCAAAAACCCCTTAGCCTTTTTGAACGTTTGTAGGCAGTTTCCATACTGTTCCTTATATTTTTACTGGGACAATACACTTAATATTGCAATAAATATTGTCTTGTGATACGTAGCACTAAATGATAACTGCATGAGCAAACAAAAGGCATCCCTCTACCATCAAAAATAGGGCTCTATGCATCATTGATCATATAAAAATTATCATTCTTTTCAAGTTTGATATTGTTGTTGCACAAACTATAACCAGGAATTATGAATGTGATTGTTACTTGTTTTTTTATCACTCACATTATTACATATTATTCGAAATTTATATCATCCAGTTAAATCAGAGAAAGTTGTGTCGATTGATGTGACAATGACAATATACAATTAATTGGTTAACTTATTATAATGATTTAATAATAAATGACTGTATTTAATTTTAAGTTCGTGATTCTTATGTTTTTTAACTGCTTATGGAAGGTAAAGATAATTTGCCAACAAGTTTTTATAAATCTAACTCTTTATTAAAAGTCATTCATACACATAAATAAACAGGATCAATAGACAGCATGTTAGGTTGAACTAGGGACATATTCTAGTTCATAATAATTTATGCTCATGGGTGGTAAAATAATGTATAGACTAAAAACATTAAAATCTAGTAGGGGGTTATCATATTTTTATAGTTTTTCTTTTTATATGGACACTATTGTACTATTTCTAAACCGATAACAGTTAATATCATATGCACGAAAATTAATTTCTAAACATTGTTTTTTTTATAGTTGACCTGGCGATAAGGCAGACGGGCTACCTGATGGAAAGTAGTCACCGTCGCCTATGGACATTTGCAACACAAGAGGAGTTATCAATGCATCGCCGGCTTTGAAGTAGAGCTCCCTTCGCACCTTTTTTTAAGAGCCCCACGTTATAACGCTCCGGGAATACCTCAGGAGTAAGCTCATTCCACATCTTGCACGTCCGTGGCAAAAACGAGCGTGCAATCGAATGTTGAATGTAGTACCTGATGTTTCTAAACATTGTCCTAAAATGTCCCTTGTTTTACCTAACACCACTGTATATTGTAATGACAATGTTTTCAAACACAATCTACCAACCCACACTATGACAGAATAGTAGATTAGGGTCTAAGCTTCAGAAACATCATGACTGATAGGAATTTATCACTGTTAGTATTTAATATATGTATTTAAAACTTGTAAAATTTAATATCAATATGTGAATCATCCTAAGTCTTTAAAGGTTACAGTATTTTGGCAATAAATGCTGCAATTTTGTCATTGTTTCCTTATAGGGTCTCAATGACAAGATTGCACTAAGTATTGCATTGTAGCTAGTAATTTTCTATAAATAAGCCTATTGATTAACATGGTAAGGCACATTACAAACCAAAAAATATGGAGTACAATTCTGGGTCTAAAGTGAAAACCAATATAAGTCTAATTTTTACCAATTCTACCAAAATTGATTTAAACAGATCTATAGATAGATATCCGTTTTTTAATTTGCTATAATTTAGCAAAAATCAGCCTAATAACGTTTTGATTAAGGTACAGAATATATGTTTTATGTTCTTGAATATATTACAAATTTTAGCAACATAGTGTAAAATGATAGTACTACTTGTAATCAGACTAGGTTATTACATATTAAATTTACTAGTTCTGCTTTAAAATGGACGCGTTCCAGAAGACGCTCACAAGGCCCCAAACGCCAAAAAATTCACAAGCCGCGCCACAAGACGACCGCGGTCGTTGTGGTCGCGGCGAATACAACACTCATGACGTCGCGACTAACGCCCACGCGAAGCTCACGACGACCCATCTAATAAGGTGGGTCGAAGTGATCTTTCCACTAGATTGTCGGTAACGCTCACAAGCTAGTGGAACGGGAAACACTGCGGTTGTGAGCGTGAACTTTGTGAACGTCTAATGGAACGCACTCAATGTGCGGTAAGGAATAGTTATAGCAACACATCTGTAGCTTCATATCTCAGATATTTAGAGGTTTCAATCTTACTTGAAGTTGAATACACTTGTATACGGGCGACAGTGATCATTTCAAGCTCATTTGATCAACCTCATACAAAAACGAAAGGTCCGAGTAATACAAATAATTAAGGCAATAATTTACAAAGCCCATTGTGTCCCTAAGTTCTTCATTATGTTAAATTAATGCAAATTTAATGCTATGGCTAGTAATGTGGGTTTAAATCAACATACTCAGTTTTGACAATGTGCCTTAAAATCTAACATGTATGAAGTTTTAAATACCGCGTTTACACATGCGTGCTCGCGATAAGTCTCGCTATACGACAAATTGGTCTTAAGGTTTTTTTTATTTCCTTAATACGAACCTTGGTAACCGTTTATATATTTGCAATTGTATAAATGCGTCGCCTCCCCACTAGATCCCTTTGTCTTGTGCCAAAAAACCGCGCGGTTACATATTCGTATTTGTGTGACTTCGCCTTACTCGTTACTTGCACGAATATGTAAATACGGTACAATAATGAAATGTGATTTTTTTAGTGATTTATATAGAAATTTACATCAATCATGCTGCAATTGGAATTTATGTGTATAAAAACGTGTTCCGACATTTTAAAAGCCTGCTAGTGTAAAAAATCTATACTAATTGTTCATCAGTTTTTAGATTTGGCAGTCCGTAACGTGAATCCTTCGCCTTTGAAGGCTTGGAAAGCTTCTGTCGCGGGCGCTTCCTCCTTCGCACTGGCCGGCCGTGAGTTTCTTATGAAGCGCAGAGTACCGATCACGTAATCGTAGTCGGGTATACCACGTACATAGGGCTGGAAAACAAAAACAATGAGCTTTAGAGTGCCACAATCATTTATAAACATACTTTATAGATTGGGAGGTATAGAGAAAGTACGGTTTAAGACATTAAGCTGTATTGAAAATTAATAGCGGTAACATAGATATATAACAACATAGATATATGTCATTATACTGCGTTTTACAATGGCAGTAATTTATACAATAATTTTTTATCAAATTTTTTAAGTTAATTTTAACTATACCAAATCGCATACTTCTCCATTTTCTCCTTTTATCTATTTTTTTAAGTTAATTTTAACTATACCAAATCGCATACTTCTCCATTTTCTCCGCGCGGTATTGGTAAAAGCAGATCGGAAGTTTTCGCTCTACGAATTAATACAGGTATCGACAAGGTATATTAGAGTACGTATATGGCGATGCAGTCTCCACAGGTGAAGTGTTAGACACAAAGCAAGTGGTACATCCATACTAATACTATCTATACTAATACTAATATTGTAGTCAATCCATTATTGTCCCACTGCTGGGCACGGGTCTTCTCTCGGAATGAGTGAGTTTTAGGCTATAGCCGCGCTGGCCAAGTGCGAATTGGTGGATTTGACACACCTCCGAGGACTTATTTTTTTTTAAAGAACTCACAGGTGTGTAGGATTCCTCACGACGTTTACCTTCATCATAATGATAATTAATTTCTAATAAGCACATAAATCAGTGGTGCGTGCCTGGGTTTGAACCTCGTACCTCCCGATCGAAAGGGCAAGTTTCAATCATTAGGCTATCACTGCTCTTAATACTAATATTATAAATGTGAAAGTGTGCTTGTTTGTTTCTCTTTCACGTCGCCATATAGCTATTATATGATATGGTTTATATGCTGGGAGAGTGATGTAAGCTACTTTTTACCGCGCTCTCTTATTCCCATGAGAATATCGATGTTTTGTTAGTTGATACATATTCAGTAGTTCCAGACATTGTTAATAGATGGCGTTAGTAAAATTTCTGAATCACTATCAAATGCTAATGTTAATTTCTTTAGACCTTGCGGGCGAAGCCGCGGGTAAGGGCTGGTAAAAAACTAAATACTTGTCTCGACTGTGTCGGCTGAGGTTCCGAATCGCTTTCACTGGTCAGTTTCTTCTTCTTGCCATCCAGCCGGTTGCCCTCCCCGCTGAAGGCCACGAAGCCGCTCGCCTCCGGCATCATGGCGGCGGGGTCCTCGTCCATGCCGCTGTCGCTGGCGCTGCCCTCCCCGTTCTTGGACGTGTAACCCTCTTCTTTGTATCCAACGGGAGGGGCGAAATCGACCTAAGTGTGAGATAAAGTGTCATTAATACATACATATATACATTAATACATACATTATTTAACTTGGTTTGCATTTTCTAACTTGGAACTTAACGTTTATTGGGCGTATTTCTCAAGGTGGCAGAACCAGTGTAATTCGAGTGGAGAAGTACTACTGCCACACCTATTTCTAGTATAAAGCATTTCTTGCGTTTCGATAGAAGAGTGTTGTTGCCGGCACACTTTCACATGAGGCGACCATCATAGTCCTCGTTAGTATGTATGTGTAATTAACTTCAGATGGATTCCACGTTCTGTATGAAGTTGGTTACAGATGTCTATGGGCGGCAGTGACCACTTACCTTCAGGTGGACTGCATGATCGTTTATTACTTGGAACTTGGGACTACACTGGTTCTACCACCTTCAAAAAGTTGTGTTATACTCAATCCGAACAGCGATATTACGAACATTTGGAGATAAAATTACATTAAATTCCACTTACGTTCATGTCACACTCAATAATTATAACTGCACTCCCAGGTTTTGTCTCCAATACGCACAGTTCATACACCTTTGAGTTGTATTTAATGGCAATAACGTCGCCAGTAGTGAGGCATGAAAAGTTTCTTAGACAGTTCTCTAATACTGTAAAAATAGTTCAAAGGTTACAATTAATACATTCTGAGCAATTCATATATTTCTTTTTATAATAGGTAACAGAAAATCTTTTAAAAAAGTGGTGTCAATTATTTAAAAAGACTTTAAACCTTACATTTTAAAGGATTTCTCTAAATTTTAATTTAAATGTCAATAATTTCAAACAGTTTATGTATTAAAAAAAAAAGAAAATGAATTGCTTTTATAATCCTTATTTGCTATCAACTTGCTATTGTAGACTGATATGTAATTAGTGCATGCATATTTCTTATTACACACAATGATGTTATGTCCCTGTCTATGATAAGAAAGTAAAAGTGCCATATTTAATGGCTATCCATCTATGCAGTGAATTTTGGAGATTTTGGGTTCAATCCAAAATGAGGTCTCCAATAATCCTTATTATTTTTTATGTGTATATGGGTAAATATGACAAGCATATTATAGCAAATTTTAGTGTGAAAATAAATGATATAAAAACTTGTTTTAAAGTGTCCATATTTTATATGTATTATTTGATATAAATCAATAGAGGCAAAATTAAAAAATGAGTGATCTAAGTATATTTGAGCATTGATTACTCAAACAGCAATCAAATTATAGATTTTAATTTCATTATACAAACCTGCTTTAGGATTTGTGATATCCAAGAAGTCCTCTGACAATGGTTGGAATTTCGAGAATGTTGCTACAGGTAATGAAACACTTTCTACTTGAATCAATGCTCCCTCTTCCAGGACCAAGTTCGCCATCATCTGTCAACAACAGTCATGTTGGAATCTTATTAGCCAATCCATACATGTGACAGAAATCCATACATTCACTAGACACATAAATACAATTTAATTTAATTAAATTACTTTCTCCCTCTCTCTAAATTGTATAATGCATTAGTGAGAAAGATATGATATTTATTAAATATTTGTACACCAGTACTCTTTCTTTTATGTCTATAAACATATGTAATGAATACAAAATTTTAGGTAAGTAGTTAAAATGATAAAAAATATATATTACTAATATACTGAATCAAAGACATATTTGTGTCTCTAATATCATTATCACTATAGCATCCTCAGAAATAGACAAATATGTTTGTCTTTTTTCATTTACAAATAAAAATCTGAAGGAATGCAAAAGAATAAACAATATAATATCATGAAGATATTTCAGCTCACTTAGGCAGAAATTTATAAACAGGGAAAATTGTTGAAAAGAAACTTGCACGTCCTTTCCATGAAGAGCAGTGATATACCCTACCAATCAGGAGGTCCAAGGTTCAAACCCAGGCACGCACCACTGATTTATGTGCGTATTACAAATTAATTACCACTGCTTTTCGTTAAAGGAGAACTTCGTGAGGAAACCTACACACCCGGGAGTTCTTTAAAAAAAAACTTTGAGGTGTGTGAAGACCACCAATTTACACTTGGCTGGTGCGGTGGACTATGGCCTAAAAACTCTCCTTTCCAGTAAAAAATACCTATTGTGACTTTGTTGCACGCAGAGAATGATACAATATGTAAATAATACATACCCAATGTGGTAGATAAACCTTTCCTTCATCAGCAACAAATTCCAACACACCGCAATGAGTGATCCTTTTAGTCTTTTTGTTTGTTAGTTTGAAAATCATTGGGTACTCAATGTTCAACCTGGTGAGCTGCTCAAGGGCTGATGGTGGCATTATTACTGAAAAATAAAGATTTAATGAGGTATTTGGTGGTACTTAGGTAATCAGCAAGTATGACCTCCCATTAGATCCCAGATGATCCATATATAGATAGGTGATGCCTTACGGGAGGCTTGGCGAAGCTCCCTCAGCTTGGTCAAGCTATAAATTGTATCAAAGGATTTGTTGAAGACATTTTCATAAGGAGAACCATAAGTATATGTTGATGGTAACATTTAAAACAGTCATGCTATTCTGAAGTGAAGACCACCCACTACAACATCAAGAATAGGTTTAAGTATATTTCATCATGTGTCATTTTGGAAGACTTGAGCTCTTTAGTCCTGTGGGCACTTCACCCATGCATCTGCCCTGGTTGTTCTTTAGTTACTAATAAATAGTAAATATGACACTTTTTTATGAGGCGACCATCATAGTCCTCAGGAGTAGCAATGCATCTGTGATTGACTTCAGATAGAACCCACATCCTATTTGAAGTTGCTTACAGATGTCCATGGGAGTATGGTAAGTTACCAGCAGGTGGAATGCAATGCTCATTTGCTACTTTAGTCACATAAAAAAAAAGTAAAATATATTAGTAGTAAAGAGATCTATTGAAGGCTGGCAAACAGGTAGCTTGGTTAGGTTATCTTCCCCTATAAACTTGTAATACCAGTAATTTATGTATGTATGTAGTGGAAATGCTTCAGAGATCAACAATACACATTATTCCTATTATGGGTATATGTTTTACAATTAAATTAGTTTAAAGACATTCATAGCTGTATAAATATAATTGAATTACATACTTCTGCATACAATGCTTGTGTCTTATCATATCTATAAGATAATCGTGTTTCGAAGATTACCTTTGGAAAACTTAGGTTTTGAATTTAGTATACACTGCTTTACTGGTTTTTGAACAAAGGTACTACACAACCTACTAGGATGGATGGTATTGTTCTCCAAGGACTTAGATAATGTTGGTTTGTGTGGTGTTTTAGAGGGTAGATATCATTGTTAATAATTGTTATTTTTATATGAAATCATTACTAACTGTTAACTACTAGTTTCTTCTCAGAATTTGTGTCCAAGGTAACTATACTATGTGATGTACTTTTAACGACTTTTACGGGAAGTGGCGCGTGTACAAGAGTACTTTTACCCTCTATGGTGGTGATAGTGAATTACAAGCATTAGTGAGACTGGGCATTGACCTCTATATTTAAGGTATCGTATACTGGTCTGGTCTTACTTTTTCCTCCTCTTTCAACATCTTGACGTTCGTTTCCTGGCAGCATAGAGACAGAGTAACATCGGTAGGTCATGATAAAAGGCCTTGTAATCTCGTGGAACATGTTGAATCCGAACTGAAACTAAATACGTGTATTTTAAGCAGACAATGGAAATTCAAACAATCTAGACTCAATGAATTAATACAAGTAACACCGTTTTACCATTGTGAAGCTTTGTTATCGACACCACAACTTTTAATGAAAGAACAAACAACAAATTAAATGGGTAACAAGGCGTAAAATTTTTGATATTTTTCTCTAACACAATGACACAACTTGCAAAACAATTCAATTTGTCATTGTCATCATTGTCATGTTTCAATGACAGTATTAGACATTTAAGCTTTTTAATAGCTCAATTTTAATCTAGCGAAGATAAATAGGACTACATGTACGTACATATATTAAAACTGATAAAATATTACGTTTTTGAAATGAAAATAAAAAAAACATAATAATTTAAACTATAATTGACGTTGTTGTTGTCTTTTTTCATAACTAAAATTCATTAAAAATAAGCATTATGCTAGAATGAGCTGGTGCGACTATCCGATCGAAAACAGTGATTGGCAACGATTTCTGTTTCTTGCATCCCTTTCTATCCTGTCTTTATGATCGTTCATTTCTTTTCATTCATTTGTGTATGTGGCAGCCGAGGTTACAGTAATCACAATTTCTCCTTACAAATAGCAAATACAAAAAACTATCAATTTTTCTTCATGTAGAATCAAATAAAATCAGTGAGTAAGCCGAGTCAGTAGTATTCGTTTAAAAAATCTTTTATCGCGTTCGGGTCATTGTCATTTTTTCTTTCAAACATGAATGAACGCCATGTTGATTGTCAAAGCTTTCAAAGGTGTTTTCCGATCGGATGAGACTGCAGTGAATTGAATTTGTGTTAAATTTTCAGACTCCGCGATATCCGAGGGTCGCTTATTAGCCGTAAAGGTGTAGTTAAAAGCGGGAGAATTCGTAAAAATGGCGCAAGTACTGCCGATACGGTTTCAGGAGCACTTACAGGTGAGTACGCCCATTAGTTTTATTGGATTTATCGATAGCGCAGGGTGAGAGGTGAATTATGATATTATGATGGTTTTCAAGGGGGCGTTTTGTTGGTTTAAATGGTGTGTAATGTTGGAGTGCTAGTAGTTGTGACATTGCGCAATTGGCTTTGACGTTTCCACCCCCTTGTGTGGTCGGGAGGGACCGGTATCGATTTGCCCCACTTCTCCCGCTGGATCATATGACTGGAGTAACTGGATCGGGCTTATTGAATTTTGTAGTAAAAAAACATTTTGAAACAAAGCCTTTATTGAGTACCAGCTGAATTTCCCGACGATTCCAATAAGGAAAACCTCCAATTAACTCCCTTTTTGGCCAATTACTCTTTTGGCGATTACAGCTGTCAATAGAAACATGATTAATACAAGTGAATTCCTTATCTAAAGGGGAGGTACCCACACAATAAACACACTAGAAAGAAGCATTAAGTCTCATTAGTCAGATGTACCTAATAAATCAATATGGATGTTTAATGGAGCACTTATTATGTAATTTGTGCAAATTTTAAATCCACTGAGCTTTCTAATTGCAAAATAATTATTACTATTAATGTACAATCAATTTGGGTAACATTGAACAGCGGTGTAACTTTGAACAAAGTTGTGAAAAAAATATATTAATTTATTACATGGAAACTTCTTGTTGTTTCAATATCGTACCTGCGTAAAATGGTTTGCCAAAATGTTGTAATAGCAATGAAAGTAAAAAAAGGTACCTGTAAATGTCATAATTTTAAAAAATACCGCCTTTTCCGTAGTGAAGTTGTTGCAAGTGTTTGATGCTTCATTTTGAAATAGCAATTATAATATAAAACTTACCGTAAACAGGTGTGTTTTGGTGTTTATCTTTAAAATGTATATTGTATATTATTATTTTGAAACTGTACTATCCGTATCCCATGTTGAATATTGCGTAAAATTGTTAAACTTTTGACGACGTCGAAATTGGATGTTATATGGGTAACTTTGAACGGTTCAAAGTTACCTGTATCATAAAAAAATATTTTTTTCTGAGGCTCAGGGTCGCTCAGCGTGCTATGGAGAGGGTTATGCTCGGAATTTCGCTACGAGACATGATTGGCAACGATGAAATCCGTAGACGAACGAAGCTTACCGACATAGCTCTCAAAATTAGCAGGCTGAAGTGGCAATGGGCCGCCACATCGGTCGTAGGACCGATAACTGATGGGGAAGAAAGGTCCTCGAGTGGCGACCATGTTTAGGCAAAAGGAGTACCGGTCGCCCCCATACCAGATGGACCGGTGACCTGAAGAAGACAGCGGGAAACCGTTGGATTCAGAGGACACAGGACCGGTTGGAGTGGCGCCATTTAGGGGAGGCCTATGTTATGTCCATGTTCCGTCCATCCTTTTTTTTTTTTGTTTTCGAGGGGGAAACCTTCCAAAGGTACCCGATGTTCCATCCATCCTATGGATGGATGGAATAAATAATCAAAAAAAAACTAGTATCTTATTTTACCACCAAATTGATCGACCTTGATTCATATGGCAAGACCAAGTTGTCTATTGTATTTATATATCAAAATAAATGTATTTTTTATAGATTTGGTTTTAATTAACAAAAATATGTTAATTAATTTTACTCAGACCTTAAAATATTCGATTAATGACGGATTTTATATCCTCAAAAAATTATATTCAAAGTTACCCAAAACTAAGGATAACTTTGAATTTGAGTTTTAGGGGTAATTGTGGATAGTTTAATTGTTTTCTCCGTAAATTTATTGTGTTAGATTAATAAACCAGCTAAAAAGGACACTATTCATTTAATAAAAACAAGGTGCAATAAATATAAAACAGATTATAATATCACAAATATTGTAAAAAATGTTCAATGTTACCCAAATCGAGGTTAATACTTCTATTTTTTTTTTAATTATTAAATTATCTTGATAATAACACTAATATATATATAAATATTATTATTATATCTTATATTGCTTATTTATTATATTTTTTTATCATAATAAATGATGTTTTATGAAGAATACAATTAACACAATTGAGATATTACATTTATTACAGAGTATGCATTTCACACGGATAAAAAAATGTAGTGAATGTCTAAATTCCAGTACCTATGTATCCAAATAATTGTTTAAAAATGTATTATATGCATAATAGAAATTCCCTATTAACACATTTCAACCTCTCAGTTTTGGTCTGAAGGTCTGAATTACTAATATCAGACATTAAACATTCTACTCCCTTCTTTCTCTGACAGTAGATCTAGCAGTAAGATAGTAAAAAATAATTAAAATGAATAAAAAACGGTGGTATGGAATTAACTAGGCACATTTAATAAAAGGGGCTCGTTGACATTTATAATACAACCAATTAATATGGGAGTTCTTTGTGTTATACAAACCTTTTGTGTAAAACAGGATAAATATGGATAACTTGATGGAAATATAAGGCATCAAGTTCATACAAATGAATGAAATGCTTCACTAAAATACTTAGAACCCTATGTGAATACTATTATATGATTTGAGCATACTTTCCATGTTGGTTCAAGGTGGTTGCTTGTGGGTGTTAATTGTAAAATAAACAAAATATTTAAACTACATTATTATTGGAATGTCTTTCCTGTTTTGGTCCTTTTTGAAATTATTTTTGATATCCCCTTATTGTTAACAAATTATAATTTGTTGTCAAATAAGGTAAAGTTTCCAATGTAAAATATAATAGTTGATATGGAACCCAATCAGGCTTATTATTTTAGAAATTATTCATCCCAATTTATTAAAAAGTGACAAAGAATTTTATTGTTAAGTATTACATTTAGCTAATATTACCTTTGTATAGTGTGCTCTTTGTATATAATATATCACAAATATTTTAATTAATTAGTCACCAAATTTTGCACTTATGTTTCTTAGCACTGTACTTTCTTTTAACGTGTAAACCACCTAAATTAAATGACAAGCATATTATCATTGTACTACCCATTGAAATCAGAAAAAAGTTCACACATGATGTGACTGTGATAAAACATTATTTTTTGAGTATTTTTTTTTAAACTTGATATTTTTCATTACAGTATAATACACCATTGATTAACATATAAATTGCTATTTTGAATTTATCTATGAAATGCTATATAAAGTGAAACACCGACCATTACTCAACTAATGAAACAAATAATTTTCTCTAGACATTAAAACAATAATATATACTGTAGCAGTAATGTTTTTGTGTTTGTGCATCAGAAAATCTTGGCTCTGGGTGAGCCAAAAATAACTCTTTAAATAATAAACATCTTGTTCACAATAATATCTTTGTTTCTCATGTGAACATAAATTTGGGAAGGTATTAAATATCTTGTCAATTGTGCATAATGCCTTGAGAACAATTGTTTGAAATAATTTGGTTTATCTATACATTTTTCAATTGACTAACAATCAGTGTAAATGAAAACACCATAATGACAAAAAAACAGGAAAACTTAGATACATAAACCAGATCTATATGAAACAAAATAAGTATAAGAAGTATATATAATAATCTGATAGTAAGTGGGCACTGCTGACATAGACATCTGTAAGTTCATACAGAACAAGGGCATTATTTGATAGGTAATCACAGATGTGTTGCTACTCCCAAAGTCCATATCCTTCCACCGAAATGCAAGTACTGCTTCATACTAAATCTTGTGGTAGTACCTGGTCGACCCATACATGTTGTACTAACTTGCGAGCAGGTATATGAGGTATATGGGAGAGGATATTTTGATTTCATTAATGAATGAGTTCATCTCTTCCAGCTCACAAATGTCGGCATTAACCCGGCTTCGATATCGTTCAACACGCTCACAATGGAGTCGGACAAGTTCATCTGCGTCCGCGAGAAGGTCGGCGAGACGTCCGAGGTGGTCATCATCGACATGGCTGACCCGACGAACCCGATCCGGCGGCCGATCAGCGCCGACTCCGCGATCATGAACCCGGCGAGCAAAGTCATCGCGCTGAAGGGCAAGGCAGGCGTTGAAGGTGAGTGTGTGTACCTTTTCTACCTTACGTATGGTTAAGTCTCATCAAGGTGTGAACCTTGGGCACGCGTGACGTCAGCGGTTGAACGTGACGTAATGGCGGTGTATGCTGCTGAAAGATGTCGCTTGCGTGGATGCGGGCCAATCACCGGTTGATCTGCTGTTACAGGTAGGAAATCAAAATTGCAAATCGTTTCTTTGGAATGCGGATTACTTTGAACAATTGTGAAGTCAAGGGGCTAGTAAGATTAATTTTGACGCTCTTGAAGCAAAAAGATATTTTTTATTTCTATTTAAATCCAATTGTATTCGTTAGCGAATTAGCATTCTTAAGCAACGACATACTATCTTTTTATAATTTTCTGTGAAACCTACGAATACTAACCTACATCAAGAAATCGTGTCATGTGTTCTTGACATTTTATTACTTAGCTGGCCATTAAGGCTTTCGGAGACGCGGCTAACTTAAGCCGCCCACGCACGTTCGCTTTTGGCAGATTGCGGTTTCACGTCGCATTATTGCAGGCAGCTTGCCAATATCTATAAGGCATAAGAAGTGCGGCCTTTGATATTATGTTTTAAAAACTGAGTTAGTATGGTGCATTATTCAATTGAATATTAAATTTTTAATCATGAAACAATGGAAGATGCATCTATGCAATGTGCAATACATGCAATACAGGTTATTTGTATTTTTAATAACAAATAAATTAACTTTTATATATGTGATAAAACAAATGTGTTTACTTCACAGATAAGCTACACAGCTACTCCAGACAAATAAACTTTTTTTATCTGTGTTATGATTGGACACTATGTAAACAGTTTTTAGATGGGTTTATTCAACATATAATTATTTACATAAAATCCTATTTTAGTCTTTACTGATTTCTGGATGACTAATTGATTATAATTATTTAGTGACAACATCCGCAATAATCCACTGATAGGGCTGATAATATATCTACTTTATCGTCCTTCATTGGGTGTGAGACATTGAACTTGTATGAAAGAGTTTAAGTTCTAAGTTATTTATATTTCGCCTGGGTTCGCTTGTGAACATTATAACGTAGATTTGGATTTTTGGTGGCTTCAGACATTAGTAAAAATAGGTATAAATAAGTATTAAGTACAAATAATACAGCTTATTTGAAAATTCCTTGACTTAGCTGTTTTAGAGTTTATTACACGAAATCTTTTATATTGTCAATTTGTTATTGAATCCTAAGTCTAAGCCAAGATAAGTCTTTCACATGAGGTGACCAACATAGTCCTCGGAGGTACAACGCATCTGTGATTGACTTCAGATGGAACCCATGTTCTGTATGAAGCGGTAGTGACCACTTACCATCAGGTGGACTGCATGCTCGTTTGCTACTTCAGTCAGATAAAAAAAACCGATAAATATGAGCAAAGTGACCAAGTCTAAATTAATAGATAACACACATTTATTGATTTCTTGTTGTTACAAGCGTATTAGATCATTCAATGTGTAAGCAAGCGAGGCGATAAAAAAAGTTCAACGTTTCCTCTCGATATACAGTTTCCGTTAACGACGTAACATAAACTTACAGTACCGATACAAGTAGAATCTATTAGTACCTACTTGTACTTAGTGTAGACAAATTGGCTTAGACATAAATAAGTAAGGGTGAAAGGGGGTTAAGTTCCGCGCGTCCATATCGATGTTTTTAAATTTTAACGTCTTGGCAGTAACATGTATCGATTAATATTATACGTTTAAACATATACTCTTTGTTATAGCTTAGTTACTTTTTCTTTTTTGTATAGATGAAATTTTATTTACCGAAGTTTTAACCCATTTTTATCAAGATTTTTTTATACTCATGGTGTCTACAAGCTTTCATCTGTAGCGAATTATTTTAATCATCGTCAACCCATTATTGTCCCACTGCTAGGCACGTGTCTTTTCTCGGAAAGAGTTTATTTTTATTTTTTATTAAGATATTACAAATCTCCCGAATTATTTTATTACAAATCTTTTATTTGGAAAAGATATAGTATTTTCAAACTGACTGTTCTATTCATTCGTTATCAGTTTTAACGAGTGTTTGTATTTGAAGTCAAAAGAAAATTAAAAAAAATAGTAAACAATGCTATGTAAAAATAAACAATTTACCAGAAACTATTTAAAGTTCCAGTTTGATGCGTATCTGAAAACGGAAATACTTGTATATAAAAACTAAAAGAAAAGCGCAAAGGTACCTACATGTTGTATGACGACGACCTCTTCGAATACAAAGCCCCGATGAGTCAGCCACGCGTGCATTAGATTATTCTCGCAGAAATACACGCAATGTGGAATCGTAATTGTATCGTGAACGCCCTTTTTATTCTAATTAGGCTGTTTAATTGTTGGATACTAGCTTTTTTCCGCTGCTTCGCCCGCTTTGAGCATTAATATGGTAATAAGTAGAGACGCGCCGAATATTCGGTGTATTCGACATCTTTTTCACTATTTGTATTTGTCCGAATTATTCAGTCGGATTTTTTTTATCACGTCACGGTATAGAACAAAAAGACAAAACTTTTACGTAAGATTATAACTCAGTCCTCTGAAGTAGCAACGCATTTGTGATTGACTCCAGATAAAACCTTTGTTCGATATGAAGTTGCTTACAGATGTCTATGGGCGGCAGTGACCGCTTACTGTCAGTTGGACGGCCAGTTTGCTCCTTTAATCTTATAAAAAATCCGTGTGCCAAATTTCAGCAAAATCAGTAAAAGTCCCAAACACAGATCCTTACAAAGTTCCACATTTATATTAATAAGATACAGGTACTATTTTTTTAGAGCAGTGATAGCCTAATGGTTGAAACTTGCCCTCTCTCGGATGTCTGGGGTTCAAACCCAGGCACGCACCACTGATTTTCTAAAATTATGTGCGTATTAGAAATTAATTATCACTGCTTTTCAGTGACGAAACACATCGTGAGGAAACCTACACACCCGAGAGTTCTTTAAAAAAAGTTCTCAGAGGTGTGTGAAGCCCCCAATTCGCACTTGGCCGGCGCGGTGGACTATGGCCTGAACTCATCCTGAGAGTAGACCCGTGCCCAGCAGTGGGACAATAATGGGTTGACGAGAGACTATTTTTATGGTGGTATTGACTATAGATTTTCTACTATAATACGCCATATCGAAGTTGTTTCTAGATGACATCATCATATCATACATATGATAAGATGACGTGTACTCGTACTTTATCCATAAGAGTCACATCAAATAATCAAATTCCGCCTGTCTGTAATGCCATCGAAAGTATAGCCAGTTTCAACGTTTTTTTAATTTTGTTTGTCTTTGTATATGAAATTTATAACTTTAATTTATCTAAAGATATTTTTAGTCTGTAACATGACGTAACATTCAGTCTGTATTTTGATAAAAGTCACTTTCTCTATCGAAAGTTATTACAATTCAAAGATATGTTACCAATTCGTTTAAACGCGGGTGAAATCGCGGGGCACAGCTAGTTAATAAACAGCGTAAAATTCTATTCGTTATTTTCGTAGTTTCGTGAAAATATATCGATTGTTCTCATCATACTACTAAGATTAAAACACAAAATTAAAAGATAAGTAGGTAGATTCTAGAATTCGGCCACGATTCGACCGCTTTCAGTAGACAAATAATAAATAAACAGTAAAATAGACAAGTCTTGTTAGAATAATTTGTCTATATTGAAAGCAATGTAGTTTCAGTACCTTTGTTTTCGAAATAGACATAGAATAATAGCCGCTCCAGAATTCTTATAGTTCCCCTCTGTAATGGATATTTTGCCCCAATTTTCGTGGAAAGACTCCACGCGACCTTAAAAGGTTTGGCTTGCTATTGGAAAACATCGTTAAGGATCGAATATTGAGCCGGTGGGTAGTAGGTTGTCGTTTCAGTGCCAACTAAACTGTGTATGTATCTTAGTGTAAGTTGAAAACAGGGTAAGAAACTAAAACTCAACGAAGTAAAACGTTCTACAAGAGTATGAACTAAAATAATTAGTGATGTTAAGGACAAGCGAGGTTGTGTGCCATATTGCCTTTAATTTAAGGATAAATCATTAGGAAAAAGTGGGAAAATGTGCTATTTATTGCATGGGGCTACGTATGTTGTTCTTACACACACTAATGTATAATGTCACTTACCAAAAATATATATACCCACCGAATTTTGTACGTATAAACTCTTTTCTCTCGGACGTTAGCTAAAGCGTACAGATCATAATTTTTATTTAATTTGAAAGGTGATAGAGTCTAGTGTTTCTTAAAGTGGGCTATAACGCTCGCTTTAACGCTTTTTCCTTTGACGGCTTACGGAAAAAGGGAGTGGGGCGTAGAATCGTTTTAGTGTCTATCAATTTATGTTTTTACACACTGAACTAGTGTGGACATCTGCGACATACTTTTTCGCGACAGAGGTTCTTTAGGAAGCTTTTGAAAACTTGTTGCAGAAGTGGGACGGAATAAGTTTGAGAGCCCCTGAATTAGACTAGAACGCAGCATGACTCAACTACAGCGACACCACTGATGCATGAATTACATCTAATAACTGAAACTCAGCGACTCAGTGCAATTGTAGACAGCTCCTTATTTACTCTTTCCTCATTCGCGTTTTCAGTACTTACGGGTAAAATAATTGTGACCATTTACTTGTATTCGCAAAAAATTCGTTATTCACGGATTAGTTGTTAGAAATAAAAGGGTGGTAGAACCAGTCTATTTCGCCCGGGGAAGTACCACCGCCACACCTATTTCTAGCGAGAAGCAGTTTTTGCGTTTCGATGGAAGAGTGTGGTTGCCGGCACACTTTTATATGAGGCGACCATCTAAGTCCTCGTGCGTAGCGACGCATCTGTGATTGACTTCAAATAGATCCCCATGTTCTGTATAAAGTTGCTTATAGATGTCCATGGGCCGCAGTGACCACTTATCATCAGATGGACTACATGCGCGTTTGCTACTTCAATCTTATAAAAAAAAAACTGCCCATTCGGTTTGCGCGACAGCTTTTTTGAGTATTGGTGGCCATTAACGTTTTTTGTACTCCCGACATATGGACGGAACATTACCCCCGCAGTTGTTTACTGTCGTTGTAGGAATAACTATATTTTCCTTTCGCTCCTGATCTAACGTTGTTTTATATAGTATCGACATAGTTTTAATGCAGTTTCAATGCATAGTTTGAATAATACTTTCCACTTATAAGTCGTCAAAAGTTAATTCAAAAATCCAAATGGCTTAGTATTTCTTGCATTAAATATAAGGTCTGCTATTTTTCAGCTAAAATGTGATCGTCGAATAATCGTCTGCTGGAAACGACGAGTTATGTAAAAATAAATTATATAAGTTTCTACACTCATAGCCCCCCATGCTTGGATTTCCCGTGAGGGGTCATACATACAAAGACATGTATAAACAAATGCAGTGTAGATAAATGTGTACATGACTGGGACTTAATGGAAAATATGTTCTTGTAACATTTTTGAATAGAACCTGACATACACATATTCTGCTATTTTTCAAATAAAAAAAACAATTTGCGGCACTGGGGGACTGCCACGGTGAAGCTATTGTATAGTATTTTTTTATCAACTTATTCACCACGGTAATGAGTATACTGTCTTAATCTAGGTCATAAACTAGTTGTATGCCAAATTTTAACGAAATCCGACCAATAGTTTATGCGTGAAAGAGTGACAAACACATAAACATCCTCACAAACTTTTGCATGTACCACATTAATATAGAAAGAAGAAAGAAAGAAAATCATTTATTTCGGTCCATCGACATAAAGACAGAATAGGCACATACATTTAAATTAGAAATAAGTTATTAGGGTTTAAATAACAATATTCGAAAAAAAATTAAGAACAAAAATCCGCTAAACCTAAAACAATAAAAAAGAAATAATAGTATGTATACGACGATAAAATTCTTATAAATTATTTAAAATTGCTTTATTGCAAGTAAAGCATTGAGACCTCAGCTTAAATAGGTTCTATGTAACACAAATAGTAATAAACGTCAAAGAAAAACGAGAAGAGTCGTTCACGGACCGTCGGGTTTCCTTGACCCTTGTCAGTCACGAGATGTTCTTACATTTGGGGCACAAGACACATTTGTTACCCTTCTATTCTATTTACAATTTCCAAAAAAAGACGGTTAGGGGCTGTCCATTAATCATGTGAGGCTCGAAAAGGAGGGGAGGGGTCCATAAAAAATCACAAAATATCACAAGGGGGGAGGGGGGTAAAGTAATATATCACGTGTACTTATTTTTTCGGCAAGCGCGTGATACTCAACTGAAAAGCGGCGTTACATGTATTTATTTTTAGTCAAACGCGTACAATATATAAAATAAAATTAGATGATACTTATGCCAGTTTTTTTTCATATAAATAAAAAAAGATTCTTTGCAGGTACGAAAAAATACACGTGATATAGGGGGGAGAGGTAAGGGGTAGTCCTAAACCTCACCACGTATCACCAAGGGGGAGGGAGGGTCAAAAAATGCCAAAAAACACATCACGTGATTAATGGATGGCCCCTTATACATTTGCCTTGTATTTTCCCTAAATAAAGGGACACCCTACTATCAGTCATTGTCAAAAATCTTTTTAGGCGAACAAAAATAAAGATGACCGTGTGAATCGATACTAATTTCACTAATTTTCATTTCTATAATAATAATTAGGAACTTATTGAATAAGTTCCTAAATAGCTATAAACAAAATTTCATACTGTAAATTAGTAATTTTTCATATACGATTTTGTTCTAGGGGCCTTTCGAGACATGTGTGACGTTGATACGATCGTAATAGAATCTAAAAACCACCACTTATTGAAACAATTTTACAGTATATTTTTGCGTGAAAGAGTAATAAACATTTATCCCCCATCACGCTCATAGCCCCATACTAGGATTTTCTTGTGTCGCGGGTACCATGGACACACACAAGAAGAATACACAAACATCCATACCCAGAACAAGAACCCAAACTCATCATTCAGATACCTGTCTGGCCGGGAATCGAACCCGGGACCCAGTGCGCGTCAGACCGGTATGGGAACCGCTCCGCCACGTGGGTCGTCAAGATCCCATCCTGATGAACTTTATAACATCAGTAAGATGGATTTACCAAATCGAGTACATTTATATCCCTAACATTCTTGTTTGTCTTAAAAGTTGTTATGAATCCACAAAAATAGGTAACAAATCTTGCAAAAAGTAAGGAAAAATTCTGCATAAACCTTAAAATAGATGTATTTTCGCATTACAGTTTCTAGTCGTCCCACGCAGTGCCCGATATCGGGAACCGCCCACCAGCTTCTGCTGACGTCATAGATCCCAATCTATAGGGATCCTAATGATCGCTTTTCACAGCCCTGTCGGGGCTTAAGGATTTTTAGTTGTTACCAATATAAAAGTGGAATGTAAAGGTGCATTTGAAATTTGCGTACATTTATTGTTAGGTCAGTATTTTTTTTTTGCTGTAAATAACTACCCAGAGCCATGATATTTGTCTAAATTTATATTTAGATGGATGCCTGGTCGAGATTTTAATCCCGAAACTTCCTGTGTGTCACATTAGTATGGTGACCGCTGCGCCAGGCATGTCCTTAATTATCACCATATGTAATTGAAGGGTATACAATCGACATAATATATCTTGTTGTATTTTAATTATGATGTGGACAATCGAGCGATGTTTTAATACAATCATGACTTAGAACTTTAAAATAAAAAAGTGTAGAACGTTAGGATTTTTTTACAGCGTCTCCAGTACTTTGAAAAGCCTTGTGACTTGTAATATTAGTTAAGATTAAGGTATATGACTGTACCAAGGGTCACAATAGTCCCTCAAGCGTAGATCGCTTTGGGATGCAAGCGTCAGCGTTGCGCGTTAAGGGTCGTTCATTAATTATGAGAGGTAGATTTTGCGATTTTTTTGACTTCCCCTCTTCCTTGGGCGAGATTCGTCTAGATCAGCGATTAATCTAACGTGATATTTTTCAAAATTAGGAGAAAACATGCTTTACTTAAGTTAATCCATTTTTCTCAGAATATTTCATGTTTTTTACAGAAGAAAAATACGCAATATATTGCTTATTTTTTGCCAAGACCTGCTCCCCCTTTAATAAGATTTGTATACGAGCTATTGGATGTCTCTTAAAAATAAATGTAGGTGTTTGTCCAATCTTATAAGGTCAGGAAGAGTGACCGTGCAGCTTTGCAGCGAATTTCCTGGCCTTATAAAATCTGACACATATATTTGTTATCAACGCTCAATACTGACACGAATGGCTCATAGCCCCCGGTTAAGATTTAATACGATAATTGTACATTTATAAAAAAAACTTGAATTTATATTACTTATAGTAGCATATAGCATCGTAGTGACAGGCTGGCAACAGACAACAGGGAGTTTGATTCGGGAGTAAGATATTTAATCTATAAAATTCATTTTAACCTCCACCAATTTACATACAAAGAAACATCAAAGCACCACTCACTGGCTAGTTACTAACAACAATAAGAGTAAGTAATGACCAGGAGTATATCGAATGAACATGTTAAGAGTATCATTAGAGTACATTTTATTATCACAGAATATTAATACGATTTAAGTAGCAATCGAGTAAGCAGTCTATTGAATGGTATTTGAGACACTACCGCCTTTGGTCATCTTTAAACAGATCCATGTATGCATCCATAACTGCCTAGGCTAGAGGGTTCCGCCTGGACTCTATCACATAAGCTATCAGGCATAGCATAAGAAGCAGACAAAAAATGGCTGTCTCACATGTAAGCATGCCGGCATCCACACCATTCCAACGAAACGCAAGAATTACTTCACTTTAAATGTAATATGTGGCAGTGGTAAGTGGTACCACTCTGTTCAAGCTACACTCCATCGGTCCGCTTTCGATTTTTCTTTTGGTATTCACTCGAGCTTGTCAACTTGGATTACCGTTATTACAATGTCATTATTATGGTGCCATCGGAATCGAATTGCAAGGGTCCTACTTTTCGGACCGTTTCAAATTGCTATAGCTTCAGTAAAAATTTTGCACATTATGTCTAAACGTTGCTTTATATGTATCCGATTATATTGCTAGGTTCTACAATCAAAGTGGAACACATTGAAATGTATTTCACCAATTTTAAAAAATACCATCAATAGGTACGTTGAACTACGCGCTAGTTTGAGATACGAATTCTAACGCCGCGTCCGCACGATTGCCAAACCTCAACAAGCCGTCACAAATTCAAACGTGTGGATAGTGTTTGACTTGGCTTGTATAAGTTTGCTAGCGCTTGGAGCCGATCCGATCAAGTGTCGGTTTTTTCAGAAATCATACGGCCACACGTTTGCAAGCACTCAGCCTAGTTAGAGCATTGGTGCAATAGACATATGCTCGTCTTTGTAAAAAACGAGAAAACATATTAAGGTGAGTTGGGGTAATATCGGACATGGGGTAAAACCGTAAAATTGAAAATGTAGGCTAATGTAGCTATATTTTATCAACTTAACAACGTCATACACGTACATTATTTTCATGGCATGGTAGATGAAGTCACACATAAAAAGAAATTGGTTGACTTAAGTCTAAAATTTTAACCGTACGGTTTTACCCCATGTCCGATATTACCCCACCTCACCTTACATAAATATAAGTAAATGTTACGTTTCCTTTTACTTATTCTTTTGTTTTTTTAATAAAAACAAAATAAGCTAAATGTTATACGCGATACAATCTCAATGTTCATCACGTCCGTCGCGCTTGCCTCTTCATTACATAATAATAAATCACTCGCAAGCGTGTGGATAGCGATGTTTGATTCCCAAAATCAAGCTAACGTTTGTAGAGATTTGGAGTTTGTGGCAAGTGGCAATCTTGCGGGACGGATCTGGGATTGACTCCAGATAGAATCTCTATTCTATTTATTTTTGCTTACCATGTCTATGGGCAGCAGTGATCTCTTTCCATCACAAGGACTGCATGTATGTTTGCTACTTCTAAAGTATATAAAAAGAAACTGCTGATGGTTAAAATACATTAAATGTTCCTGGCCAGTACTTTGCCTAATATTTTTCAGTACTATTTCACTTTAGTAAAACGCATTTACTTTACGCTACATTTATATGTTGGCCTGGATATGCTAAGTGGACCAATAATCTTATGATATAGGTATTTGCATTTTAGCACACGATCAGCCAAATTGCGGTACGCGCCCTACCCTCAGTTTTTATGTCATAGCTATAACGACTCAATGTTCAGTTATGCTATGTCGCCATACTTAGTATGCATAGAGTTACACATGTGCGTGTCTGTAGGTGCCATATTTGTGCAGAAAAGACAGTTTGAATGAATAAAATAAGTAGAAATAGACATTTCTATAACCTGTAGAATTTAGTGCTGATTGTTATGCTATACAATTTTGAACACAACAACTCTCAATTATTTATTTTACTTATTTTATTTCAATGTTTTAATTTAATTTAAGAATTGCATATCTCGTTGTAACATTTAGTGTTTTTTTAATCAATTTAGCAAAATTTATAACAATTTTAAGATTATGTTTGCATTGTTATAAACGCGGGTAAAACAGAAAATCTAAGCTAGTCTGTGATACATGCGTGGAGGAAGTCCATGATAATTTTCAAATGCCAATCACGTTATCCAAACATTGCTAGATCTTACTTTGTGATAAGTAATGTAGACTTCTCAATAGGTTTAATATTCATAAAGTCATTTGTTTAGAAATTTATTAAGTTTCACTACACAGTTACATGTGGTATAACAATTTCCTGTTTTTTTTTCTTCATATTTTTTATGGTGCACTTATTAATTACCAAATATCATAATGTCTTGCAGTTTGTTAAAAAAGTTAAATAGTATTTTTTATTTCTTATATCCTATGAAATTTTATTTATATTCTTCAAATAAATGGAAAATTAAGTAAAAATAGTTTTTATGAATTTTGATTAGTACCTATATAAATAAAATTATGTCTTCAAAAGAGTCATTTATACATACACTTCATTTAAATGTGTAGAAATTTGAATCTATATATATAATGTTTCGTCTGCTATAAAATACTAAATGTTTAATTTATGCTATACAGCCCAGAAAACGCTGCAGATCTTCAACATCGAGATGAAGTCCAAGATGAAGGCGCACACAATGAGCGAGGACATAGTGTTCTGGAAGTGGATCTCGCTGAACACGCTCGCGCTGGTCACCAAGATGTCGGTGTACCACTGGTCCATGGAGGGCGACTCCACGCCGGTCAAGATGTTCGACAGGCACTCCTCGCTGTCCGACTGCCAGATTATCAACTACAGGACGGATGCGAAGCAACAGTGGCTGCTGCTTGTCGGTAAGTTTACTGAGGACAGTAGAATTCTTCATGGTTAAACCTATGGCGGCAGTGTTCTCAATCTTAGCAGAGCAGTGATAGCCTAATGGTTGAAACTGGCTCTCTCAATCGGGAGGCCGGAGGTTCAAACCCAGGCACGCACCTCTGATTTATGTGCGTATTAGTAATTATTTATCACTGCTTTTCGGTGAAAGAAATCATCGTGAGGAAACCTACACACCTGAGAGTTATTTATAAAAATGTTCTCGGAGGTGTGTGAAGTCCACCAATTCTATGGCCTAAAACTATGACATTCTGATAGAAGACCCGTGCCCAGCAGTGGGACGATAATGAGTTGTACCCCAAGTATTGCATTAGCTTACATTTATTTATTATTAAATATATTTATAGCTCGATTCTTAAGTATCATTATGACCATTATTTTATTTATAAAAACTTTGTGATTATATTTTAGAAGTGTTCGCTCAGGTTAAATGAACAGTTGTACTTTCGGTCGTTTACATAAAAATGGACATACTGCGAAATTGGGGTACTAGTGACATATGTTGGTTGCCCAATTTTCGTATAGTATTCTAAGAAAGAATATGAAGCCATAAAATGCAACACACGGCGCATACACCGTAACGGTGTTAAGTCACTAATGCGACATTAATTGTTGCTTGGAAATTGTGTAAAACAACTCTTAAGATTGTGTTTTTATAAGACAATTCCATAAATCTGATGCAAAATGCAATATTTTTGCTGTATGTACCTATCATGCTGTATGTATATATCAAGCAATTCTACTATGTACGTATTAATATTTCGGAGTTATTTAATTTGTTAAGACATGTGACGGTTTAGTTATGATAATAATTATTAAATAATATATTAAAAATACGCTTTTTACACTCATAGCCGCACACTAGATTTTCTCCTGTGTCGTGGGTACCATGGACACACAAGACGAATGCACAAACACCCAGACCCAGGACATGAATCTAAACTCATCATTCGGATATCTGTCTGGCCGGGAATCGAACCCGGATCTCATTGCGCGTCAGACCGGTATGGTAACTGCTCCGCCACGCGGGTCGCCAAAATATAACATCCTAATCACGAAACATGTTCAACTGGGGAAGTACCACCGCTACACATATATGGGACGTAAAGCAGTTTTCGCGTTTCGGTGAAACATTGTAGTTGCCAGTTAACTTTTATATAGCCCCTGAGAGTAGCAACACATTTGTAATAGACAACAAATAGAACTCTTGATCTTTACTACCAGGTGGACTGCATGCTTTTTTACTACAATCATTTTTTTTTAAAGTATGATTTTTAAATTATCTGAACCTAATTTATTGTAGCGACCTCACGCACCTCATCAAGAAATGGCGCTACTAGTGTTCTGAAACACGCTATCGAAGTATTCACAATACCCCGCATATATACAAATTCCGAACAACGACTGTCGGAGCACGACCGCTCCCCAGGCATGATCACCTAGCCTGGCGGGGGATCTCCCTTTGCCAAAATATCTTCCAAATTCTCAGTGTGTTAACTAAAATAACCAATATGTTTCACCAGGTATCTCCGCGCAGCAGAATCGCGTAGTGGGAGCCATGCAGCTCTACTCAGTGGAGCGCAAGTGCTCGCAGCCCATCGAGGGCCACGCGGCCTCCTTCGCGACCTTCAAGGCCGAGGGCAACGCTGAGCCCTCCACGCTGTTCTGTTTCGCTGTCAGGACGGCACAGGGCGGCAAATTGCATATTATTGGTGAGTGTTATGCAACATCTTATATGTTTAAGATTATTTGTTTTATTGTTTTACTTCATTATTTATATCGAACAAACAATTTCATAGTACACAGTCAAATACAGTAAAAGTAGTACTAAGATCAGTGAAGGTTCTACTAGTTACATTCTAATGACATGGGGTTCTTCAAGAAAGGTGCGAAAAGAGCTCTCCTTCAAAGCCGGCGATGCATTGGCGACTCCTCTGGTGTTGCGAATGTCCATAGGCGACGGTGACTACTTTCAATCAGGTGGCCCGTCTGCCTTATCGTTAGTTTAAGGTGAAAAAAAAAAACATATATCCATAGAAGAGCAATGTGTTCTGAGTAGACTATTTATTTTTTCTTCAACAACATAATGTATTTACATATCCCATATGCTTAATTAATTTCCAAGTAATGCAATTACTTTGTTTTTTCTTTTTATTTTATTTTATTTTATTTGGGACACAAACAGCAATTTACAGTACAGTGAAGTGTCTTATACTCCTCTTGTATCTCCCTAAAGATAAGGCGAAGGGAATGTTGTGTAGGTATTTATTATAAAAATTGCAGGAACGCCATAGAAATGAGATTTTTGTGTAGTTTTTTTTTAAAGGGAGGAGCATAATATCCAGGTGATGTGTTTGTACGTCATACATATATACGTTTGGAACTAAAGAAGACTTTTCCCATCTCATTTGCTTCAAAAAAAATCCATTATAGGCTATATGGAAAAATATGATAGCACATTGAAATTGAATGGTTGTAATTATTCGTCATTGATATTTTAATTGTGAAAAACAAAATAAAAAAGTAAAATACGCTTTCTACACTCATAGCCACAATATAAAGACGCATAGACAAACACTCAGACCCGGAACAAGATTGTAAACTTATCATTCAGATACCTGTCAGGCCGGGATACGAACCCGGACTCTGCTATCTCTAATTATAGAAATAATCTGTAACATCATAAATAATGTTAATTTTGCTTGCAGAGGTTGGCCAGACCCCAGCTGGTAACCAACCATTCCCGAAGAAGGCCGTCGACGTGTTCTTCCCGGCGGAAGCTCAAAACGACTTCCCGGTGGCCATGCAAGTGTCCCCGAAGTATGACGTCATCTACCTGATCACCAAGTACGGCTACATACACATGTACGACATCGAAACCGGCACCTGTATCTACATGAACCGTATCTCGTCGGATACGATATTTGTGACCGCGCCCCATGAGTCCACTGGTGGGATTATAGGTAAGAAATGCTTAAACAATTGTATTGTTATTGATCGTAAAATAGCTGTAATATACTCTGGAAAAAGTAGTCTTCAAATAAAATTTTCACTAGTTTGCTAAGTAATTTAAAAAAAACACACTAAGGTTGCACTTAGAAGGACATGAGTCATTGTTCTGAGAATGTTTGTTTATTAAAAAATTTAAAGATTAGTCATTTCCCCTTTCCCTAATAAGTGTTGTTGTTCAAGACTTTTTGCGATTTCTTTCAAAGTGTTAAACTTCTATTAGTTTCCAATTTTCTTGAGTTTTGCTCTAATAATGAAAAAAATAGGATACGAGTATCTGAGAGACCTTTAAATTTCTTAAACTGCTTTGTTTACTTTCCATAAGTTCTAGGGTTAAATTACGGAAAAAAAATTTCAACGCCGAATGCATATTTTAGGGATAATACTCAGTTGCAAGATGTCGAAATATATCAATCAACATTCTCTATCCAGGCGTTAACCGCAAGGGTCAAGTGCTCTCCGTGACCGTGGAGGAGGACTCCATAGTTCCGTACATCAACACGGTGCTGCAGAACCCCGAGCTGGCGCTCCGCCTCGCCGTCCGGAACAACCTGGCCGGCGCCGAGGAGCTCTTCGTTCGAAAGTTTAATATGCTGTTTACCAACGGACAGTACGGAGAGGCTGCTAAGGTATTGTTTTTGTGGTTTGGTTATGTTAAGTGTTATAACCATTAATGTGTCTCTTTTTGAATGTTCTTGTAATAAATTCAATAATAAAATATCAATACGTACTATATGTTTATCACACAAAAGAGTGTTATAACCAATGTGTCGTCGCTTAAGTTCTAACACCGCGGATCTCAAAATTAGCAACTTTTCAGGAGAGAAAATAAACTGTAGAATAATAGTTTTTATGAAAATGTAACATGTTCCTATATTATTTTGAGGTACCAAATATTTAATGAACTCAAAATGGGAATTTTTTGAGTTACGCAGTGTTAAAACTTAAGCGACGATATTACAACGAGCCTCTAATATATTGGTAATAACTAATAATCATTGTGACACTTTTTAATTTGTAGCGTATTTAATTCAGGTGTTTATAAGCATGAGTCAATATCCATTACGTTACAGGCCTAATCGCGGTAATAATTTTGATTCAGATATTTTGGTCTGCAAATCGAGAATCGATAGATAACATGTCACTATGTTTTCTAGTGAGTAATATATTGGTTTCGTGTGATATTTAACAGCGTACAACCTTTATAACTATAGGTCACAAATAGAAATAGCTAAGTATTTTTAAAGTTATATTCATGGAAACCATTGAACATAGTTAGATGTTTGTTTCATATATTAAACTAGTTGATCTGGCCGACGGTACGAAGTTCCGTTTCGCCTAAAAGTCTAAAATTATCAGTGTTTCTCTACTATATTGTACATGTATTATACATAAAAACCTTTCTCTTGAGAAAAACTGCATTAAAATCCGTAGCGTAGGTTGAAAGAACTAAACATACATAGGGACAGACAGCACGAAGCGAATACCTCTTTTTGTCTTTGCCGTTATCTGACATTTTTTTGAAAACATACAGATAAATTAGTAGAAAGACCATTTATCAGTTGTCACGTTTATATTATTTTTTCAAGTGTCAAACAAATTGTTAAAACAGTATTAGTGTATTATAGGGGTAAGGTCAGGTTATATATTAAATAATAGTCAGACATTAGTTTAGATCCATATTATATCAAATATATAACAATATTTTATTAAACAGTTATTGTTGTAATTTTAATAAATATATTACTGGTTTCCACTGCGCGTCTTTTATAATTATCCAATCACAAACAACTTGCCTAGGTGGGGATCATACGATCGTAAAAACACCACGTGCAGTTACGCCATGTTTTACGACTGGATAGAATTAATATTAGAATTGATTTTGTTTACGACATTATACAAAATAAATGCATCAACAAGAGGTAAACTATGAACAGTAGTAACGAAATGTTCCGTCATCAGGTGGCGGCGATGGCACCCCGCGGCATCCTGCGCACGCCGCAGACGATCCAGCGCTTCCAGCAGGTGCCGGCGCAGCCCGGACAGACGTCGCCGCTGCTGCAGTACTTCGGCATCCTGCTGGACCAGGCGCAGCTCAACAAGTTCGAGTCGCTCGAGCTGTGCCGCCCGGTCTTGCTGCAAGGTAACGGCCCGAAAGGTCTTTAAGGCACGTGCTAGGCTGGATTAGAATTATTTAAGATCAGATAGCCTAATGGTTGAAACTTGCTCTATCAATCAGGAGGTCCGAGGTTCAAACCGTTATACAAATTCTCATAAAATGCACGTGCATAAACAATTGTAATATTATATACTTGTGAAATACTGGTAAATAATAATGATTATGTATCTTTTTTATCTATATTATATTATTATGTAAACCCCACGGAAGAGCAGAGCCTCCTAACACAGGCATATTTTGTTGATCACTTATATTGTAATGAACCTAAACTAAAAGGAATAAAGTATTTCTATTTCTAAACCCAGGCACGCACCACTGATTTATGTGTGTTTTAGAAATTTATTATCACTGCTTTTCGGTGAGGGAAAACATCGTGAGGAAACCTACACACCCGAGAGTTCTTTAAAAAAAAAAGTCCTCAGAGGTGTGTGAAGTCCACCAACTCGTATTTGGCCAGTGCGGTGGACCATGGCCTAAAACTCTCTCATTCTGAGAGAAAACCCGTTCCCAGCAGTGGGACAATAATGGGTTGTACCCAAGGCAAAATCATGAAGACATGAAGACAATGCCTTAAAGATATGTTCTCCGTTCAATGCTTGATAAGACACATAAGCTATCCTCACATGAAATTGAATAGTGGATGTGATTCTTAGACAAACAGATCGCTAGGTATCGATTGCATGACTTTGCAGCGAATGTTGTTTTTTTTACTTATTATTTCGTCTTTGTATAAATCTTACTTATTAATTTAATAAGCAATTGAATTGAAGAAATTAGGTTTAATACAAGAAACTTTTCTTCAATACAATCATGATAAGAGACATTAAATGTTGTTCACTTCGTGCTATACTATTTTTATTTATATGTCCATGTTAACTTTAGGTCGCAAACAATTGCTCGAAAAATGGTTGAAAGAAGAGAAATTGGAGTGTTCTGAAGAGCTTGGTGACCTCGTGAAGCAGGTGGACCCAACTCTTGCGCTGTCCGTGTACCTCCGAGCCAACGTCGCAAGCAAGGTCATACAGTGCTTTGCCGAAACCGGACAGTTCCAGAAGATTGTGTTGTATGCTAAGAAGGTATGTGAAATATTATGTTCAAAGCGGTGGTTAATGGTTTTATAGCTAAAATTTTGCGCTCGTTTTATATATTGAATGAATAAATAAAAAACTAGGTTTATTGCACATTTATTGTAAAATTTAACAGTGAAACAGATCTGAATATTATGCACAAATAAATAGGTGGTTTTATCATAAGAGGTGCGTTCCGGATGGCGCTCACAACGCCGTAAACGCCCAAAACGTCGTTCCACAAGACGACCGCGGTCGTTGTGGTCGCGGCGAAAACGTCACTCATGACGTCATGACTTATGCGACGCTCACGACAACCCATCTAACAAGGGGTGCGTTCCATTACACGATCACGTGGGTCGAAGTGATCGTTCCAGTAGAGAATACGTCAGTAAAGCTCACAAGTGGAACGGGAAAAACTGCGGTCGTGAACGTGGACTTTTTGAACGTGTAACGGAACGCACCCTTAGAAGAAAATCGTTACAGACAACTTAAATAAGGCGATATAAGTTTCTTAATAATATAAGATGATAAAACTTCCAACGTTTGAAATTCTCATAAATCATCGCCGGCAATGATTGCCTACAATCTCTCATCTGTTTAAACAAGTACGTTCTATAGTTTGAACAGCTGAAAATCAGTTGTAATCGCTACACCCAGTAATTATTGTTAATGTTAAGAAACTATAATATTCCTTTGTTGGATAATATCGCAGATTATCGAATTGATCACATCCATTATTATCCGACACAACAGCGAGATTTTAAGTGGTACAGTGATAGTAAATTTACTTTTAAGCTATTATTTGATGCATTGGCCAAATGCGGATTGATAGTTTGCGTACTTTGCTTTTTCAGTTTGCGTAATTTCCACTTGCGCAAAGTCACAAAGTGGTATTATGGAATCTAAGCAAATAAGATGTGCTATAAAACTATTACAGCTACACTAGACAAATATTTATATATAAAAAAGTTAAATCACTAGAGCTAAGTTACACTGAGGTGGGAAAATCTAGTAATAATGTTAGTAGTTTAACACTATAGATTGCTTATACCTTACATCACTGAGAAATATCACACTTAGGCAAGCATATATTTCTTCCATAAGGTTTTCTTCACTTTCATAAGTGATATTAGATTACTTGAAATATGTCCATACATTATTATCAGTAAAGCAATGTCTGTAAATGAATTAATGCTTAGAAAAATCCCTCACTGAACTACTGAGTCGGCAGGAATGTACATTTCAAGCCAATAAGGGTGAGACGTTCACAAAGCGCACGCTCACGACTGCAGTTTTACCCGTTCTATTAGCTTGTGAGCTTTACTGACGTATCTCTAGTGGAACAATGGGCTATTTGACAGGTTTTTAAAATCCATTTTATATTATCTAGCAGAGGTTAAGGAACCCAGTAAAAGTTGTTTTTTTTTAATTTTGGTACATATTTGCTGAAAAATATCAAATTAAAAATTCAATATTTTAATAGCGCGCAAAAACGCTACTTTGACAATATGGCGGGTTGGTGACGTCACTTGCCTGTATTGTCATCTGTGGCTCATATCATCCATATACATTTATTGTAAACAAAAAACGAAAGTGCGATTGGGTCTAAATTTTATGTGAAAAAATTAGTTACAAATGGTGTGCAGTGCCAAAATGTGTAAATACGACAATAAAAACTCCGCAGAAACTATTTGTGAGTGTCTCAAAGAACGTCGAAGTGCGCCGAAAGTGGTTGCAGCTTTCTCGGAGGGATTATAGTGACATAGCAAATAGTACAAATATTTTTTTCTGTGAAGACCATTTCGATGTCACGTCAACCCATTATTGTCCCACTGCTGGGCACGGGTCTTCTCTCAGAATGAGAGAGTTTAGGCCATAGTCCACCGCGCTGGCCAAGGACGAATTGGTGGACTTCACACACCTTTGAGAACTTTTTTTTTAAGAACTCTGGGGTATGTAGGTTTCCTCACGAGGTTTTCCTTCACCGAAAAGCAGTCATAATTAATTTATAATACGCACATAAATCAGTGATGCGTGCCTGGGTTTGAACCTCGGACCTCCCGATCGAGAGGGCAAGTTTCAACCATTAGGCTATCACTGTTTTTCGATGTAAGTAAACATAATATCTAAAGTTTTAAATAATTAATTACATTCAGAATGTAAATATTTTGTTATTGATTTGGGGTTATAAATAATACCTCTAATGTTTTTAACATTCTGTTCTCGTGCAACTCACATCGAATTTTTCCGCTGTTTTTCCTAATATTAGTTAAAAATGTAGCTACAGTCTTATGATTTCAATAAGACTTGTTTAAGAATTATTTTTGAAAAATAATCCGACCATGATAGCGTCGACTTGGGGCAGGTTTCTACTGTCTGTCTATACGAAATCGTTGTCCATCGTAAGAGTACTTGACAGAATTTGTAAAATATTGTAAACAAATCATACAAAAACAATGGATATTATAGGAAAGTCTTATTAAAACAGTATCAATAGCCAAATAACACAAGTGGGCGCAAGTAGGCAAACGAAGTTTACAAGCAAGTGACGTCATCATAAACCCGCCCAATCAGGAGCTTTTTGTGTCACGTGACAAACGTTTACAAAAATGCATTTTTATTTAAGGATTTTTAAATAAATTTAATTATTATTTTCAGCTTATGTTAATAAATAACCATTCTTAAACTCATAATATATACTGATAACAGTAATTGACACTTAATTTTTCGCATTGTCAAATAGCCTATTACTGCGACCCAATTTGGGTGCGTTCCATTACATGATCACAAAGCGCACGCTCACGACCGCAGTTTTACCCGTTCTATTAGCTTGTGAGCTTTACTGACGTATCTCTAGTGGAACAATCACTGCGACCCACCTTGTTAGGTGGGTCGTCGTGAGCGCCGCGTGGGCGGGCGTAAGTCATGACGTCAAGAGTGACGTTTTCGTCGCAACCACAACAACCGCGGTCGTCTTAAGGAACGAAATTTTGGGCGTTTGGGACTTTGTAAGCGTCATCTGGAACGCTTAAATGAATTGGAACTTTATTTTTTAATGTTTATAGCTTAATTCTATGTACATAAATAAATAAACTCTCCTTTTGTCTTGGCAGGTTGGCTACACACCGGACTACATCTATCTCTTGCGTTCGGTGATGCGCACGAATCCGGAGCAAGGCGCGGGCTTCGCCGGCATGCTGGTCGCTGAAGACCCGCCCCTCGCGGACATCAACCAGATAGTGGACGTGTTCATGGAGCAGAACATGGTGCAGCAGTGCACCGCGTTCCTGCTGGACGCGCTGAAGAACAACCGCCCGGAGGAAGGACCGTTGCAGACTAGGTGAGGCTCGAGGGTTGTTCTACACTATGTTTCATGAACTTGGTGAGCTGATAAGGATTTAAGATGATTGTAAATTTGTATTGTGGCATTAGGAGCATTAGGGCACTTCTAATGCCACAATACAAATTCACAAGTTTTCCTTGTGTGGGTACACATAGAGGTAGGTGGGTAGACGTTTCCTAGAGATTAGGCCATATAAATCGCTGTAATTATGACATAGTTTGAGAATCTAATAGTAGTTCTTACGTGTAAGAGTAACCAACACACATACATTCTTAAATTTTAGTATATTCGATGGGACACCGCGTATTTATGAAAAACACGTCGCCGAAAATAATTATATTGGTTAGTTTAAAGATCGATTATTGTTTGTTTGTTAAATTAGCTAAATTTAGTGATTTTTAGAATTGTAATTTAGTTTACCCTCCATAAATTTATTATTGTCACCTCACCAAACATTGTTATAAAAAGGCGAGCGCCTGCCGGTAGAAAAAGATTCTTGTTTTGACCGTCGAAGCGATCGGACCTCCTCAATTGTGAATAAATCGAAGAAGTTTATTCCTGTGTTTTACTGGAAAATTTTCAAGAATGGACAGTAATGAAGACTCTTCGACCATTCTGACCTGAAGTCTCACGCTATATATATATATATATATATAATTTATCGGTGTTTCTCTACTATATTATACATGTATTATACATAAAAACCTTTCTCTTGAACATCTCTATCTATTAAACAAAACTACATTAGAATCCGTAGAAAATTTTACTTTAATACTTAATGTTTTATGTTAGTATTGTCATGCTCTACTTAAGTTCCCTATTTTATCTTAAACCTATGCCCACCTCCACCCACTACTGGTTATTGGTTACTATGTAGTGAAGATACGATCCTAGTTCAGTGCTATAATGCGGTCCCATAATCCCCAGGTTGCTGGAGATGAACCTGATGTCCGCGCCGCAGGTGGCGGACGCGATCCTCGGCAACGGCATGTTCACGCACTACGAGCGCGCGCACGTCGCGCAGCTGTGCGAGAAGGCGGGCCTGCTGCAGCGCGCCCTCGAACACTACACCGACTTGTACGACATCAAGCGTGCTGTGGTACGTGGCGGTTTTGTAACGTGTGTTTGTTTATTAACAAAATCCACATTAAAAAATATTGTTTATTTGTTTATTAACAAAATCCACATTAAAAAAAAATGGATATTAAGAAAAAAAGACAAACCCGCTGAGTTTCTTGCCGGATCTTCTCAGTTGAGGTCGTATTCCGATCCGGTGGTAGTGTAAGAAAAAAAAATGTAACTGACAATTTGTAAGTGCCCCCGCAGGCCTATACAAAATAAAGACATTTCATTTCATTTCATTTCACAGCTCTTTAAACTATAGAGGTACAATTCTGGTATAGTGACACTTAGAGCCAATAACGGATTTACATTTTGTATATGGTACAGATATAATTCAACCGTCACTATTGTTAACCGGTGTTATGTAGCGTATGTATGTGTGGTTGTGTGTGTGTGAGTGTGTAAAAAAGTGAGTAAGTGTTATTTTTATTGAGCAGTGATAGCCTAATGGTTGAATATGTCCTCTCGATAGGGATGTCCGAGGTTCATACCCAGACACGCACTGATTTTTCTAAAATTATGTGCGTATTAGAAATTAGATTAGCGTATTAGAAATAGCAGACGAGCATTCATTCCACATGATGGTAAATGGTCAATGCCGCCCATGGACATCTGTAATTAACTTCATGCAGAACATGGGTTCTATCTGAAGTCAATTACAGATGCGTTGCTGCTTCATATAAAAGTGTACCGGCAACCACACCCTTCCGTCGAAACGCAAGACGGGACGATAGGTGTGACGGTGGTACTTCCCGGGTCGCACTACACTGGTGCTTCCACCTCCTAATAATATTGTTGTTGCTATAATTTATTGATTGTTCCTTCTACGTCAGGTCCACACTCACCTGTTATCCGCTGATTGGCTGGTCAACTACTTCGGAACGCTGTCAGTGGAAGATTCCCTGGAGTGTCTCAAGGCCATGCTGCAAGCCAACATACGTCAAAACCTTCAGATCTGTGTGCAAATCGCCACGAAGTACCACGAACAACTCACGACCAAGTCCCTGATCGAGTTATTCGAGAGCTTCAAGACCTACGAGGGTCTGTTCTACTTCCTCGGATCCATTGTCAATTTCAGCCAAGATCCAGAAGTACACTTCAAGTACATTCAGGTCAGTTGCGTATCTTGTCACTTTTATTTATAGATAGATAGTATTGAATGTTATTGTCAAAGCAATATAATTTTTAGCCATAGTTAAATAATGAAGGCTAAAAATTAAATAAAGCAACAAATTATCTGCCGTTTATCTAAAATTTTATGCAAATAATATAACAAGTAAACCACTTTTTCAGTTGTCCGTTGAGGTAGGTATACATCACATAAGGCACGCTATGTTCGCTCCCCTTTGACGCTAGAAATAACGTGCACTGTGTATTATAGCTACGTTCAAATTTAGCGTAGTCGCACCTGTGTGATTATGAACATGGTTTTAATTTTAATTTGATTTCTAGTGACGGTAAAAATAACGTACGTAAATAACGTAAAGTGTTTCAATTATATGTATTTCGCGCTAAAATACATATAATTGAATTTATTACTATATATTAGAACACGGGTGTCTGGTATATAAATAGAGAAAAATATTGATATTGACTAATATTTTATTTTGATTTTAGGTATACGTTCTTATGTTTATTTTAACGGATTTTGTGAATAGTCAAAAGCGATGTGTAGGGTGTAATTAATATGTTTGTATTTTTTCATCGTACGTGGCATGTAGTATTTTTTTACCAACTTATGGTAAGAAAAAAATCTATGAGCATCTATATCTTTTCAGACATCCCTTCTCGCACTACATAGTGAAACCGAAATTTATGAATATAGTGCCACCGAGCACGATTTCGATTTTATGATCATATCTTTAACGATTCGCGCGCATCACTAACCATATATTTTCTGTATGACATACTTACGTATTTCCTACTTGCAGGCCGCATGCAAGACCGGCCAGATCAAGGAAGTGGAGCGCATCTGCCGCGAGTCGAACTGCTACAACGCTGAGCGCGTGAAGAACTTCCTCAAAGAAGCCAAGCTGCAGGATCAGTTGCCACTGATCATAGTGTGCGACCGCTTCGACTTTGTGCACGATCTCGTGCTATATCTCTACAGGAACAGCCTGCAAAAGTACATCGAGATATACGTGCAAAAGGTGAGATTACGGAGTTCAAGTGGTGTTTCCTAGTTTATTTCTATACTGTATATGCGGTGCAAATTTGTTGTTTTTTCCGTTTAGCGTAATTATTGTTAGCTAACTTAATACGTAAGCTAGTACGAAAAGTCATAGATTTGTAGCAGAATATTTTAAATAAGAATAGTTATATTCATAGGGAGTCAATACCAATAATCAAATGGATCCTCATACAATAAAATGGTTCTTGCGAGGAAACATATATATTTCTTATTCTTATGCAATTATTCATCATTATGCTCATCGAGCAAAATCTTTTCCCATTGTATAACACCTGTAATAGGGATTTATTTACGCCCAACCCCAATCTCCAATTAGAATCAAATGCAGTGGTATTCATAATACATTTATATATCCCAGGTGAACCCATCCCGTCTCCCGGTGGTGGTGGGCGGTCTTCTGGACGTGGACTGCGCGGAGGACATCATCAAGAACTTGATCCTCGTGGTGCGCGGACAGTTCTCCACCGATGAGCTCGTCGCAGAGGTTGAGAAGAGGAACAGGTATGGTGGCATTTTGATTTTTTTCTCCCACCACTAATTACCAAAGTTAACCTGTACTGACAAAATTTTCGTATGGTATGAAAAAGTAACAATCACTGAATCTTACTAAATATAATAGGCTATTTGACAATGCGAAAAATTAAGTGTCAATTACTGTTATCAGTATATATTATGAGTTTATGAATGGTTATTTATTACATAAGTTGAAAATTATAATGAAATTTATTTAAAAATCCTTAAATAAAAATGCATTTTTGTAAACGTTTGTCACGTGACACAAAATGCTCCTGATTGGGCGGGTTTATGATGACGTCACTTGCTTGTAAACTTCGTTTGCCTACTTGCGCCCACTTGTGTTATTTGGCTTTCGATACTGTTTTAATAAGACTTTCCTATAATATCCATTGTTTTTGTATGATTTGTTTACAACATTTTACAAATTCTGTCAAGTACTCTTACGATGGACAACGATTTCGTAAAAGCAGACAGTAGAAACCTGCCCCAAGTCGACGCTATCATGGTCGGATTATTTTTCAAAAATAATTCTTAAACAAGTCTTATTGAAATCATAAGACTGTAGCTACATTTTTAACTAATATTAGGAAAAACAGCGGAAATATTCGATGTGAGTTGCACGAGAACAGAATGTTAAAAACATTAGAGGTATTATTTATAACCCCAAATCAATAACAAAATATTTACATTCTGAATGTAATTAATTATTTAAAACTAGATATTATGTTTACTTACATCGAAAAGCAGTGATAGCCTAATGGTTGAAACTTGCCCTCTCGATCGGGAGGTCCGAGGTTCAAACCCAGGCACGCACCACTGATTTATGTGCGTATTATAAATTAATTATCACTGCTTTTCTGTGAAGGAAAACATCGTGAGGAAACCTACACACCCGAGAGTTCTTAAAAAAAAAAAGTTCTCAAAGGTGTGTGAAGTCCACCAATTCGTCCTTGGCCAGCGCGGTGGACTATGGCCTAAACTCTCTTATTCTGAGGGAATACCCGTGCCCAGCAGTGGGACAATAATGGGTTGACGTGACATCGAAATGGTCTTCACAGAAAAAAATATTTGTACTATTTGCTATGTCACTATAATCCCTCCGAGAAAGCTGCAACCACTTTCGGCGGACTTCGACGTTCTTTGGGACACTCACAAATAGTTTCTGCGGAGTTTTTATCGTCGTATTTACACATTTTGGCACTGCACACCATTTGTAACTAATTTTTTCACATAAAATTTAGACCCAATCGCACTTTCGTTTTTTGTTTACAACAAATGCATATGGATGATATGAGCCACAGATGACAATACAGGCAAGTGACGTCACCAACCCGCCATATTGTCAAAGTAGCGTTTTTGCGCGCTATTTAAATATTGAATTTTTAATTTGATATTTTTCAGCAAATATGTACCAAAATTAAAAAAAAACAACTTTTACTGGATTCCTTAACCTCTGCTAGATAATATAAAATGGATTTTAAAAACCTGTCAAATAGCCCATTGTAATTTGAGCACATATTTGTATATTATGTCTCTATTCTCAGTAATTTTATGACATTTACCATTTATTTAATAATATGTAAAATAAGTAATGTTATAACGATAATGTGTAATGTTAAATTTTATATCCACACTAACGAATTAGGTGAAATCCTGTAATTTTAGTTGTAAGTTTGTAAAAAATAAATAAATATTATTACAGATTGAAACTCCTTCTCCCGTGGTTGGAGACGCGCGTTCACGAGGGTTGCAACGAGCCTGCGACACACAACGCTCTTGCCAAGATCTACATCGATTCCAACAATAATCCCGAACGGTTCCTCAAGGAAAACCAATGGTGAGTGCGAAGTTGTCTACTGTTCTTAGTTTGAGTAGGTTGAAAGTCTAGCATCCATTTTTAATGAAAGGTGGATGATATTTTCTGGATGGGCACTAAATATTCGTTTAAAGCGTCAATTGCTTCGCGCTACAAGCGTCTGCTACAAGCAAAATTGCTGCAAATTTTCGTTGCTCCGTGTTCTTGCTCTGTGAACGAAATGTTTCGTAGCAGTAAGTGTTCTTGTTTGTATATTTTTTATCGATAAAAGCCTAATTTATCGTTACATAGGTTTCTCCATACATTACCAATAAGCAATCTGGCCAATGCGGATATATGGAATTATTTAAAAAAAGGGTATTTTTAATGCCACTCTGTCGTATGCCCGTATGTGGCGGGAATATAGATATATTTTGCATCTATGTAAGAACTGTATTACACCTAATTTCCTCGCTAAGATGAACTATTCGATTGTAAGGAGTGCATATGTTCAGGTACGACTCACGCGTCGTCGGCCGCTACTGCGAGAAGCGCGACCCGCACCTCGCGTGCGTGGCGTACGAGCGCGGGCAGTGCGACCGCGAGCTGATAGCGGTGTGCAACGACAACTCTCTGTTCAAGACGCAGGCGAGGTACCTCGTGCGGAGGCGCGACCAGGACCTCTGGCTCGAGGTGCTCACTGACGCGAACCCGTACAAGCGGCAGCTTATCGATCAGGTGTGTATATATAGGGCGCGTTTCAGAAGACGCTCACAAAGCCCAAAACGCCCGAAAAGTCGTTCCACAAGACGACCGCGGTCGTTGTGGTCGCGGCGAATACGACACTCGTGACGTCATGACTTACGCCCACGCGAAGCTCACGACGACCCATCTGATAAAGTGGGTCGAAGTGTTCGTTCCACTAGAGATTGTCAGTAACGCTCACAAGCTAGTGGAACGGGAAAAACTGCGTCCGTGAGCGTGAACTTGGTGAACCTCTAATGGAACGCACTCATACTAGGTTATTCTCTGCTTTCTGTTACTTCGTTACATACCTACTTATATTTATATTTATTTATTCGTTAAATAAATATATATAATTATTGATATATATTTATGTACGCATTTATTATGGTAACTTGCTAACTAAAACGGATAAAGAAAATAAAAGAAAGAAAACAAGTCGAAGTTTCAGTGAAACAGTGAACAATCATATTGTTATACATACTCGTAAACATTAGTATGTTTACGAGTATGTATAACAATACAATACAATATGCTCGTAATATGTACTTGCGCCACACAACGATAATTGACCCCATATTTGGTCCAGGTGGTGCAAACAGCTCTGTCTGAAACCCAAGACCCTGAGGATATATCGGTGACAGTGAAGGCGTTCATGACCGCCGACCTGCCCAATGAGCTCATCGAACTGCTGGAGAAGATCGTCCTCGACAACTCAGTGTTCTCCGACCACAGGAATCTGCAGAACTTGCTCATTCTCACAGGTAAAAAAATGTGATTTAGTTTTTTAATCGACCCGCGTGGCGCAGCGGTTAACGTACCGATCTGACACGCAGTGGGTCCCGGGTTCGATTCCCGGCCAGACGGATATCTGAATGATGAGTTTAGATTATTGTTCTGGGTCTGGGTGTTTGTGTATACGTCTTGTGTGTGTCCATGGCACCCACGACACAGGAGAAAATCCTACTGTGGGGCTATGAGTGTAGAAAGGAAAGGGTTTTAATCAACCTACTTGGTAACACTGCTGGTCAACCCCAGATGCATTTTGGTCTCTATTTTTCATCAGAGCTTGCCAGTCTTTTGAGTATTTGACCAGATCTCAGGTACTTCTCGGCGATAGCCGTCTTCAAGTACCAATGGTGTGACGATTCTGATCCAATGCGTGCACGGTGCTGTTTACCTGATGTTATGTGGTCACTGCTGCCCATGAACATGTAAGCGAATTCATATAGAACAAGGGTTCTATCTGAAGTCAATCACGTTGCACGCTCGTTTCTGTCGCGGACGTGCAAGATGTGGAATGGCTTCCTACAAGCATTACATGGGGTTCCTAAGGAAAGGGTTTTAAGTAGTGTAGTAGTAGTAAAGTGTAAGATGCATTGGCGACCCCTCTGGTGTTGCAAATGTCCATAAGCGACGGTGACTGCTTTCCATCAGGTGGCCCGTCTGCCTTATCGTTAGGTCCAACTATAAAAAAGAAAAAAATCACAGAAAAAAATCACACCCGAATACTAAGATGGTCGCCTTATATACAAGCCGGCAACCACACCCTTCCACCGAAACATAATAGTTGCTTTACGCTAGTAATAAATAGACTAAACTGTAATATGTTACTTACATACTATATTCTACAGGTATCTGAAGCGTTCTTATGTAAACTTAATAAAAGTGGACTGTATTTATAAATTTATATGAATACAGTCCACTTCACACAGTAAGTATACTTACGCTGGATTAATCGCCGTCAAAATTACAAAGATATTTCGGTCAAACTTATGTATAAAATTAAGCGGCTTCTGAATGTTCGTTGCGTGCCTTCTCCGCGTCTCTCCTCCCGGCCGAGTTGGAGGAGGAATCTCAACAGACATATTAATCAATCATCTTTCTTTATAGCGATTAAGGCGGATCGCTCCCGAGTCATGGAGTACATAAACCGACTGGACAACTACGATGCGCCCGACATCGCCAACATCGCGATCAACAATGAGTTGTACGAAGAGGCGTTCGCTATATTCAAGAAGTTCGATGTCAACACGTCAGCTATACAAGTGAGTGATTATTACACTATTAGATTCATGTACAGAACAAATAGTAACGTATTTTAGCACAGAAAAGTGTTAATAAAAAAAATTCCGCCCGTACATTGCACGCTTATTTTTTCGTTAACTTCCAATATACTTTGAAATGATGGACGAAAACGTAGACAATTATTGTTTTGAGGAACATATAAACTCGTACTTTACAGGTACTTGCCTTGCTTGTAAGAGCCTTGCACTATTGTACACTCATAAGATATGTTTAATTTTTGTATTTTTTATTACTTTGATTAACACTTTTTAGTGCTTATAAACTAATTCGAAAATTCATAATGGTCGACAGTATTAAGAGTAGATAAAAGGTTAAGCATCTTAAAGGTTGTTCTAATAAATTTACATATATTGTACATTATAAATAAAATGTGCATTAAAAAAATCTGAATCTTTTAAAATAATTTTTAACTACTCTATTGGAATAATCAATCTAACTTTTAATTGTTAATAGTATTTTTATATCATTGACGTAAAATCCTACGCAACGAAAGAAACTTAAAATGACCATAAATAGTAAACAAATTATTTGAAACACTATCAACTCTTAACATCACATTAAATTTTACTTCAAAAATCTCTTCAGGTGCTGATCGAGCAAGTGAAAGACCTGAAGCGTGCATACGAGTTCGCGGAGCGTTGCAACGAGCCCGGCGTGTGGTCGCAGCTCGCGAAGGCCCAGCTCCAGCAGGGGCTGGTGAAGGAGGCCATCGACTCCTACATCAAGGCGGACGATCCGTCCGCGTACATGGACGTGGTGGCCACGGCGACGAAGCAACAATCGTGGGAGGACCTCGTGCGGTATCTACAGGTGGGCTAGATTAAGATTTCTTTAGCGAAATATTATTCGACCTGCAAGTTTTCTGTGGTTCTTGGGAGGGATGCAGCGACGCATCTGTGATTGACTTCAGATAGAGCCTCTGTTCTATACGGGACGCGTTCCAGAATAGGGTGGGTCGAAGTGATATTTCCACTAGAGATTGTGTCAGTAACACTCACAAACTAGTGGAACGGGAAAAACTGCGGTCGTGAGCGGGGACTTTGTGAACGTCTAATGGAAAGCACTCATGGAGTTGACTACGCTTGTTCATGCGCGGCAGTGACAACTTAAATATTTGACATACAGTCTACGTACCTGTAATATATAAAAACTGTACTCCAATTTATAACAAAAAAACGAACAAGCGCGAGTCGGCCTTGCGCACCTGCCTTGATATCATGTATAAATCATGTTTGTTGCATTGGGACTTTGCTTAATAATTTATTTTATTCTGTTTTTGGTATGTTGTATATATATGATTTTAAAGTAATATTATCGCGGAATTGATACAGTTTAATAATTAACGGGTACTCACGATATGCGGATGTTGTTATAGAAGAAACCGTATTATATCATTAATAATTTTAACAGTTTAGCTATCACAGTTTATGTGACAATGCCTGGTGATAGGCATACGAACAGAAGATCTCCCCTCAGTTTTAGTTACAGGGTCCCGTTTTTACCCTTTTGCCTACAGAACCCATAGATATAGAAATACACTATATACACAGTCTCGAACAAAAATGAAGTTGTATTTACAACGCTCTAATCAAAAAGCAATAGAAATTTTACTACTTGAAATGAGCGCTCAATTTTGAAATAGAGCGCTCTTTTTCACCGGACAGTTTTGAGATGCTGAATGTGTATCTTGGGTTTTTCTATGTCGATGACAGAACCCTAATAAATATCGGAGCTACAACATTAATTTCCATTCCCCCGTTACAGATGGCACGTAAAAAGGCACGCGAGTCGTACATAGAGTCCGAGCTGATATACGCGTACGCGCGTACCGGCCGTCTCGCCGACCTCGAAGAGTTCATCTCGGGCCCGAACCACGCGGACATACAGAAGATCGGTGACCGCTGCTTCGAGGACAAGATGTATAACGCGGCGAAGCTGCTCTACAACAATGTCAGCAACTTCGCCCGGCTTGCTATCACGCTGGTGCATTTGAAGGAGTTCCAAGGTATGTTCCGTTCGAATTATTTCCAAAAAAAAAAAAAATAGAATAGAGCAACTAGTAGATATTGTTGCCGCTGATACAGATTATAGAATACAGTGGTGTTCCCGTATTTAATCCATATAGAGCTCAATAAAGTAATCTCGTTTTCACTCTGAATATTTTATGTGCGAATTCCAATAACTGCCAATTTGCAGTGAACGTCCTTTAGAACAATAATTGTCCTTACTCGGTTGCACGCTCGTATCTGCCACGGACGTGCATGATGTAGAACGAGGTTCCTCTTGCAGTATTCCTGGGGCGTTATGACATGGGGCTCTTCAAAAAAGGTGCGAAAAGAGCTCTATTTCAAAACCGGCGATGCATTGGTGACTCCTCTGGTGTGTGTGTGACGCAAATGTCCATAGGCGACGGTGACTACTTTCCATCAAGTAGCCCGTTTGCCTTATTGTTAGGTTTACTGGACGTCATGTCAGCGAAGGAAGACGCCGAAAGGGCCAGAGAGCGCGCTGAACCCTCTCGGAGAAGGATCCGCCGCGGCCGCCGGCAACGGCGCCTCGTCCCTGTAGCCTCGGGGTCAGAATAGGGCTACGGTATCCCCTGCCTGTCGTAAGAGGCGACTAAAAGGGGCTTCTGGGGTTGCAGACGGCTAGAGTGGGAGCTCGAACCGTTCGGTCAGGCAATCCCGGGAAGGACGGCGGTATGTGTGGTCGCATACCGTTGTAAAGACTAGACGGAGCGGTGGGCCCAGCCGCCCATCTGGGAGGAGCCCGATGGGGCAGCGCGCTCGAGGATTCCGGTTGAAGTCGTTTCGAGATCCCGGAGTCCTCCTTTTCAGCGCCGAGGACGGCCACCGGGGGGGTTTTAGTGCGGTAAAAATCCCACATAACCCTGCGTCGCTCCCACGGCGTCGGGTACCTTTGGAAGGTTTCCCCCTCGAAAACAAAAAAAAAAAAAAACAAAAGGTTTAAGTATAAAAAAAACAGTAGTTTTCAGATGGTGTCATGAACCTCAGACGGCAAACTATTTGGGTATATGTATGTAATCGGATTTTTTTTAGATGCAAAACTCAGCTTGTACCTTCGGGGGCAACACTTAGGAGTTATTAGATTAGGATATTTAGATTTGACGACCTTGTTTTAGGTCTTAAATTTGCACAAAGATCTAAAAGAGTATGTGTGTGTTATACAGGCGCGGTGGACAGCGCGCGCAAGGCAAACTCCACACGCACGTGGAAGGAAGTGTGCTTCGCGTGCGTCGACGCCGGCGAATTCCGCCTCGCTCAGATGTGCGGCCTGCATATCGTTGTGCACGCGGATGAGCTCGAGGACCTCATCAATTACTACCAGGTGAGGAATGTGTACTCGTGGCACTACTTGTTTGGGCATACCTAATGTCAGATGGACTGTTGCATTAGTGATTGTCTTACAAGTCTAAGGGCGCGTTCCAGAAGACGTTCACAAAGTCAAAAACGTCGTTCCACAAAACGACCGCGGTCGCTGTGTTCGCGGCGAATACGTCCCTCGTGACGTCATGACTTACCCCCACGCGAAGCTCTCGACGACCCATCTAATAAGGTGGGTCGAAGTGATCGTTCCACTAGAGATTATGTCAGTAACGCTCACAAACTGCGGTCGTGAGCGTGAGCTTTGTGAACGTCAAATGGAATGGACTCTAAGCCGTTTTTTACAATTATGAATCCACTTCAATTGTGGCAGTATTTGTTGTGAGTGTGACGAGCTGCCCCAATTTTTTTTATTTATCGTGATATTATTAATTGCTAAATAACGTAGTAATATTATTGTATAGTTATAAATTGGATGCCAAGACATATTTCTTTGATACATAGGAATAGTGTTTACAGGAAATCATTCTAACCAATCAAAGAAAGATTAGCTACCATATAGTAAATCATTTAATGTACAAAAACCAAGAATCATAACTAAATTTCATTCTAAACAGCCTAATAAGTTATTTAAAAATCATCATGTATTTTTTAGGTCAGTTAATTGTACTTTAAGGAAATAAACATCTCAAACCGCATAACAACTATTGAATTTCCAGGACCGAGGCCACTTTGACGAGCTGATAAGCCTGCTGGAAGCCGCGTTGGGCCTGGAGCGCGCCCACATGGGCATGTTCACCGAGCTGGCCATACTGTACTCCAAGTACAAGCCGGCTAAGATGCGCGAGCATTTGGAACTGTTTTGGTCCCGTGTCAATATACCTAAGGTGAGTTGACTCTTACGCTACTTTAACAATGGTGATAAACAATGGTGATTAAGGTTTCTGTCCTTTTTCATACATATAGTAAAGTTCTGCGTGTATGTATATTGCATATATATTTGCAAATAAAAAGTTATGAGAACTGTTTAAAAGATATTATAATTTTTATATGGTTGTCTGTATCTAATAAATCGCATGAAACCAAAAGTATCAAATAAAATATCAAAATATTCTTTATTAACTAAATAGATTTAAATTACAGGTGAAGTACACCCCTGTTAAGTTCGCAGAACTTGTGTTAGGGGTGAAAAGTATTTAATTTAAAAGATACATAGCCCATACTTGATGTACTACTCATGTTAATGTTTATATTTTAATAAAATAGATCGGCTCTCAGAAAAGTTATTGTGTTTATATGTAACATAAGGTATAAGGTATTGTATATTAAGATATGTGTAATAAAATATATGATAGACGACCAATAACAAGTTTCGTAACGTTGCAGGTGCTCCGTGCGGCGGAGCAAGCGCACCTGTGGTCGGAGCTGGTGTTCCTGTACGACAAGTACGAGGAGTACGACAACGCCGCGCTCACCATGATGCAGCACCCCACCGAGGCGTGGCGCGAGGGACACTTCAAGGATATCGTCACTAAGGTAAGCTGATACCATACATTACGCTTTAGAGATAGCGCACACTGGTGGGTTTCACCGCGAGTGTTCGTCACTGTCACTATGTACATTAGGTTGCCGTCCTCCGCGGACAAATAGTCAACTAATTGTCACGCATACAAATGCGCGCACCTTCATTAAGGGTTCGTTCCACTAGACGTTTGCCCGTTCTAGCTTGTCAGCGTTACTGACGTATTCTCTAGTGGAACGATCACTTTGACCTTATTAGTTGGGTCGTAGTGAGCATAAGTCATGACTGACGTTTTTCGCCGCGACCACAACGACCGCGATCGTCCTGTGAAACGAAGTTTTGGGCGTTTACGGCGTTGTGAGTGTCATCCGGAACGCACCCTAAGGGTGATTACATGGTGGCAGTGACGCAACAGTCACGGTGACAAATATCACCAGTGCGCGGTATCTCTTATTGTTAGCGAAGAGTTTAATTGCATTTCTAGAGACTTCAAGGATATCGCCACCTACTACACTAATAGCACGCTGAAGCATGTTGTGAACAATTCGGTGAAGATTTTAGTCGTATTCCAGCTATTCATTCAGACATTTCAATGTGTGAAAGAAATCTATACAAATGCCGCCATTTTGGTATATTTTGTTTGTATCACGCATAATTTAAATTGGTATGATACATTCATATGATTCATTTTTTCTAAACATCTACTTAACTAGTCCATACAACAGCTATCATCAGACATCTGTAACAAACTGGAGTAATGATAATGGCATTTCTGAATTTAAATATGTTAAAAATTGAAAAATAAATAGTTGTTTTTTTATTCCATCTTAAAAAAGTACATTGTCTTGCGCATATTTACCGACTAGCTTCGTTTGAATCGGACCATTATTTGCTGAAATACGTAACTTTGAAGCATGACGTGTTAAAGCTATACTAAGGAAAGCAAGTCGTGCCCAAAACTTAGATCTCGTTTTCCTCGAAACCATGTTTTCGAAGTCGGTGATCACTGTTACTCGAAAACGGCTTTATCGATCGGGTTAAAGTTTTTATCACTTCTTCTCTATATAATTGTCCTCCGATTGAACTTTGTACATTTGAACCACCTATGACAATTCACCAAGATCATAAACTATAAATGCACATTGTAACCGAGTTACATGACAATATCACCAGGTCGCGAACATGGAGCTCTACTACAAGGCGATCCAGTTCTACCTCGACTACAAGCCGCTGCTTCTGAACGACCTGCTGTTGGTACTCGCGCCGCGTATGGACCACACGCGCGCGGTCAACTTCTTCACGAAGGCTGGCCACCTGCAACTGGTGAAGGCGTACCTCCGCTCCGTGCAGAGCCTCAATAACAAGGCTGTGAACGAGGCGCTCAACTCCCTGCTCATCGATGAGGAGGATTACCAGGTTTGTTGGGATTATTGAATAAAATCTAATATTGGCAGTGGTAGAACGTATCGTTCGATCCGCGAGGTACCACCGCCAAATCTATTTCTAGCGTGAAGAATAATATTTGTACGCCATTTATGGTATAATAAGCGAAAATTCATGACTAGAACACCAATGTGTACATTTTTCGACATATAAAGATTATTTGTATTTGAAGAAATTGCGTTTCGTTGAAAAGATGTACTTGCCGGCTCATATTTATACGAGGCGGACCATCTTTGTCCTCGTGAGTAGTAACGCATCTGTGATTAACTTTTTTCTTATATCATTGAAGTAGCAAATGAGCATGCAGTCCATGATTGATGCTAAGCGGTCACTGCCGCCCGTGGACATCTTATAAGCAACTTCATACAGAACAGCGTCAATCACAGATGCGTTGCTACTCCCGAGGACTATGATGGACGCCTCATATAAAAGTGTGCCGGCAACCACACCCTTCCATTGAAACGCAAAAACTGCTTCACGCTAGAAATTGGTGTAGAATTGTATATAGAACTTTTTGTATAACGTTGCTTACAGATGTCTATGGGTGGCAGTTACAATACCAGTTTACAAATATATATTAGAATACATTTCAGCGAAGAATTAAAATAAAATTTATCCTGTCGCTATCAACCAGTTGGCCATTTGTGTTATACATATTTTATTAACTTATTTCACAGGGCTTACGAACATCGATAGACGCTTTCGACAACTTCGACACAATTGCGCTGGCGCAACAACTGGAGAAGCACGAACTTACCGAATTCAGAAGAATCGCCGCTTATCTATACAAAGGTAAGATAGCTCACATCTACAATAATAATATCGTATTCCGATCCGGTGGTAGTGTAATAAAAATATAGAAACTGACAATTATTAAAAGTTAAAATAAGGACTTTGGCAAAGGGAGATCTCCTGCCAGGCTAGGTAATCATGCCTGGGGAGCGGCCGTGCTCCGGACAGTCTTTGTTTGGAACTTGTATATATGCAGGGTATTGAGAATACTTCGATAGCGTGTTTCAGAATACTAGTAGCATCCATCCTTTGATTGATTCTCATTTGAGGTTGAATTCAGATCCGGTGGTTAGTGTAAACTGAAAATTTCAGAATGCCCATATACAAAACAAAAGACATTTAAATTTAAACACATACAAATTCTGATAAGGTTATACGGTATATCCACAGGCAACAACAGGTGGAAGCAGAGCGTGGAGCTGTGCAAGAAGGACGCGCTGTACGCGGACGCGATGGAGTACGCGGCGGAGTCCCGCCAGCCCGAGGTGGCGGAGGCCCTTCTCGACTGGTTCCTCGAGCGGAACAACTACGAGTGCTTCTCCGCTTGTCTCTACCAGGTGGGTGTGCTGGCTGGGATGACTTCACTGTTAGACACTTTTTAAGGTAGGACCAGTATAGTTCGACCGGGGAAGTACCACCGCCACGCCCATTTCTAGCGTGAAGCGTTTCTTGTGTTTCGATGGAAGGGTGTGGTTGCCGCTCATGGACTACAGAGGTTCCACAATGCAACTCTATACAATGATCGTCACCGAAAGATGCAAGGTTGTACGAATTGAGTGGCAAATGTGGACTAAATTAACTACTGTTCATCGGGTCAATCGGACACCTGGTGAGCAATCAGATACGGCAGCGGCAGTCAGCCGCTCATAGGCTATAGAGGTTCCACAATGCAACTTTATGGAATGCTCGTCATCGACAGATGCAGGGCTGTGTACATATTATTAAGGTGGTAGGACCAGTGTAGTTCGACCGGGGAAGTGCCACCGCCACACCTATTTCTAGCGTGAAGCATTTCTTGCGTTTCGATGGAACGGTGTGGTTGCCGGCACACATGAGACGACGATCGTAGTCCTCGGAAGTAGCAACGCATCTAAGATTGACTTCAGATAGAACCCATGTTCTATATGAAGTTTATTGCAGATGTCCATGGGCGGCAGTGACAAGAGTTTGTTTGCTACTTCAGTCATATAACAAAACACTTCCAAGTTTTAACGCCAATATAGATTTCTACGACATAGAACGTGTATGGTTCCTTCGCCGTGCTTATTTCTAGCGTACAGCGGTTCTTGAGCGAGGTAGAAGGGTGTGGTTGCCAGCTCATTTTTACGATACGAGGCGATAGCTACGCATATCTGTGTTTGACTTCAGATAGAACTTCTCTTCAAAGAAATTTCATTTAGTTATAACAAGGAGTTTATGAGTGAGACTATTCAGCTGCGTTGCTACTCCCGAAGTCTATGGTAAGTTCATTATAAATGAGCTGGCAACCGGCAGAAGGGTTTTTTGCCGAAACGCTAGATGCTTTGCGATAGAAAAATAAGTGGTCTTAATACTTCCTCGACAAAACCATACTCATTATGATACTCGTAAAGCCACATTGATTGAACTATGCAAAAAAAAACATGCGTGCGTACAAAGTACACATGTCAGAAGTGAAACTTCTTTGGCGAACTAATTTTTAAATCTTATTTATGTTTATACAAATCTAAAACTTTAAATTTCCAAGATTAAGAGGAAGGGAAAAAAATCTTTCTCACTCGCTTGCTCCCTACTCTCACTCCACGGCTAGTTGCTCATGCTACGTTCGCCCTGTCTTACTCTCTCTCAATCGGTCTCGATCACTCTCTCTCTTTTCCGACACTTCCGTTGCGTGACGTTTCATCTGTAAAAATTTTACCCTCATGCGCCTAAAGAAGTTTCACTTCAATAAACGTATGGACCTAAAAAACGCTGAGACTATTTTTTATATCATTTCAGTGCTATGACCTGTTGAAACCGGACGTGGTCATCGAGCTGGCGTGGAGGCACGACATCATGGACTTTGCGATGCCTTACCTTATCCAGGTATCGTATTTTGTATTACTACCATACAGCAGTAATTGATTTGATTACGTAAAATATTTGTATATTGATAAGAAATTATTATATTAATACGTGAAGCAAAAATTTGTGACGGATTTTTAAGTAATATGCCGCGGACGGATTAGTATGAAATTTTGCACGGTTATAGTGGACGTAGAGAAGGAGTGCAGAATGTTAATATTTTTTTCAAATAATGCATTTTTCATACATAAAATCAACTAAAAACACATTACACACACTGCCTTGCATTTGTCACAAACACATATGTATTTAGTAAATGAAATAGAACATTCAATGTCTTACTATGAAAAGACACAACGTCAAGAATGTCAGATGACATTTGATTTTTAATTTTACGGTCGAATTTCGGCCGATGCTACGGGTGACTAGTTAGAATTAATATGCACTTTAAATCTGTTAATAATATTGTATTGTGAGCGTGTGTATTATTTACTTACAACAATATTTGTAACAACATTCATCTGCATAATAAAGGGCGCGTTCCAGAAGACTCTCACAAAGCGCAAAACACCCAAAACCTCGTTTCACAAGGCGATTGTTGTGCTCGCGGCGAATACGTCACTCATGACGCCCTTACGCGGATACCTTATCCCGCATAACAACTTAGGGACAAAGATATGGCCAGAAAACAGCGCTGCACGGGATCTTTATCCTGTGTCAGCAAACGCTGAGCCATCTCCTTTTGCCTTTCAACGAATATAACAGTTTATTTATTTTTAACTTTATATTTTCCCAACCTGTATTTTTAAGGCAATAATGTATTATTATTATAAACAGACGGTCCGCGAGCTAACAACGAAGGTGGAGAAACTTGAGGAGGCGGACGCGAAACGCAGCACCGAGAGCGCCGAGCACGAAGCCAAGCCCGCCATGATGATGGAGCCGCAGCTCATGCTCACAGCTGGTACGCTATCTAAACACCTACCTATATTCATTCGTAACCCCTTCAACAACTTGGCCAAGTGGTAGAACCGGTGTAGTTTGTTTTTGACTGAAGTAGCAAACGAGCATGCAATCCACCTGGTGATAAGTGGTCACTGCCGCCCATGGACACCAGTAATCAACTTCATACAGAACATGGGTTCCATCTGAAATAAATCACAGATGCGTACTCCTGAGGACTATGATGGTCGCCTCATGTGAAAGTGTACCAGCAACCACACCCTTCCATCGAAACGCAAGAACTGCTTCACGCTAGAAATAAGTGTAGCGGTGGTACTTCCCTGGGCGAACTACACTGGTTCTACCACATTGAAAACCGAGCGAAGTACAAATGGTACCAGTGTTGTTCGACCGGGGAAGTACCACCGCTACACCTAAGTCAAGCGTGAAGTTCGTGTGTTTTGTGGGAGGTATGGTTGCCGTCTCACTTTTGTATGAACCAACTTTTTTCTGATTTAAGTAGCAAACGACCATGCAGTCCACCTGATGGTCACTGCCGCCCATGGACATTTGCAAGCAACTTCATATAGAACAAGGGTTCTATTTGAAGTCCATAAAAGATGCGTTCTACTCAAAAGGACCTAAGATAGTCTTCTTATATAAAAGTGAGCCGGCAACCCTTCCACCGAAACGCAAGGTCTCCTTTACGCTAGACATAAGTATGACAGTTATACCTCCCCTGTCCAATACACCTATATAATTTTAAGGGAACACCCCGCGCGGCTGACCGGTTACTAAACCGGTCTGACAGGCAAGCGGGTCCCAGATTAGATCCCTGGCCAGACAAATTTATAAATATGAATTTAGATTCCTGTCATGGGATTCTTTATTTATATATTCGTCTGTGTGGTGTGTCCAAAACTACGACACACTAGAAAAGCCTACTGTTTGTTTTTGGTGTCGTGTCGAGTGTGAAAAGCGTTAGTGCTATTTAATTCGGTTAAACGGTACCTGTGCAATCGCTGATTAAAATTAACTTGTTCCAGGTCCATCGATGGCGTACCCCGGCGTCGCGGCGCAGGCGTCGCCCTACGCGTACGCAGCGCAAGCCCCGTCGCCCGCGCCCTACCACGGCTACGGCATGTAGGGCTACCTCACAAACACGTGCCAACCACCCAAACACACATTTGCGTACATGAAACGGTATTAAAACTCATCTATAGATGTGAAACAACTACGACATGATTGAAAGCTTGAAAGGCGAGAGGTTTGTCGAATCGTGAAAGTTTGCAAAAACAAGCATTGCATTGCAATGGTTTGTCTTAAATTTTACAGTTCAATATGTTTGAGATAAACATTTTGTTTATTAAAATCTTTGTAATGAGATCTCTAAAACTTGTAAAAGTCGTACAGCCACCAAGCGTATCTTATACATTGTTGAGTAAGATTCATTCAGATCAATTTATTTCGTATGGTGTATCGCTTCTCTGTATAATTACCGGCTACGTACTTTTAAAGCTCTAGCTGCATTAAAATAATGTTTTTAAAAGTAATAACAGGTTCATATGTTATTGATGAACTCTATGCATTATTACTACGATTATGTCCGATTCTCTTTTTTAACAACATTCTTGAGAGCTTAAGTGAGCAGCCGTGAACTACGTATAAATTCATTATTAGTGTCATGAATAGATGTATATAGTGCTCTCTCGTTACTCGACTGATTTGGAGCGCTTCAGACGCCTACTCGTCATAGCTTACGTGTTACATTCTTATATATCAATTATTGTACGCAAAAAACGGTCCGGTTCGCACGTGTTCGCGTCTTAAAAAATATAATTATACTGTTACGACAAGATGCATCGATGGTTTGAAATTCTCTATGCATTTTTGAACTTCCGAAGTGTAAGCCACTTTATATGTAAATTATTAGTCTTTGTACCGTTCCTTTATTTTTTCTCTGTACCGTCGTGGCCTAAGAAGTTCTGTCTGCGTTTTTTGTACTTCACTTGTAAAGCTATTTAGATAGTCGGAAGTGCGTAGAGATATCTTAAATTCATAGATTATAGTAGTCAGGTTGAAGAGATTAAGTATGTAATTCGGCCTGTACTAACTACATTGTATTAATACATTTCTATAGCTAAATCACAGTAAATAGATAGAGAGTTCCGTATAGATATTCACATTCTTATTTTGCATTAGAGAGTCTATTTCTCATCGTGTTAGGAATTTATACCAGTTTTAACCATGTATAAAAATTTATGCAAATTACTTACCTAAATAGGGTTTCCGTATTTCCATGGATCAATAGGACATGGTATCTACCGCTTCTGATTGCTGCTTGTTCGTTAATATACAGCAGTTGTAAAGTGTCTTAGGAATTATAGAACACGTTGCAGTGTGTATTTTAAAGCTATTTAATAAAGGTAAGCGACCACCGTCTTACTGTTGTTTCGGCGCACGTTTTCTTAAAAATATAACGATAGTGCCTATAAAAATATACTTACTAAGATTCGATATGGCTTGAGAGTTTATCGGTCATGTATTTCATTGTAATGCGGATATTTTTTGCGCAGCTGTGACCAAATTTTAGATTTGCAGTCATGGCCTTTCTGCCACTAGGTGCATAGATAAAGAGTAATTTTATGTACATAGTGGTTATTTAACACGACATTGTCGTTCCAAACTTATTGATAGCTATACTAAAAATATTATATATATTATATGAATTTATCTAATATGGTACTATCGAAAATATTACATTTTTCGGTTACATTAGCAAAGATTAAAAACATTCTTATTATATAGTCAAATTTGAAACATATTACAATTTAAAATTTAATATCCAAGAATTAAATAAATTATTGTGTGTAAAATAGAACTTTGCTTTTTAGTATGGTGCAATAAATGCAAAGGCCCATTCTTTTACTGTTGCAGGTTTTTTTTATTTTACTGTACAAAACTGGCTTTTCGTTTCAAAGGTTGACTTTATTGTTATATGTATATAATGGTTTCATAACGTTGCTACGTCGATGCGGAGCCGTTGAATTTTATTTGAAATTTATTACGCTGGATTATTTAGGAGTTACTGAATAAAACCTTTTTTAATGTGTAACATCTTAGGTACGATTAGGTTTAGTTTAGGTGGAATTAGTGGTATGATGTTAATTATTTCAGTAATTATGTTTGCGAATGTTTGTGAGGACTGTCACGCGTGTTGCTTTAGTTGCATTTTTATTATATCACACCTTGATATGCCTTCACCGGATTATAATTAAGCTCTATGTAAGCCGGCGCTGTGGGGTGAACTGTTTAAATCACATTAATTAGTTAATCTTTATTTATAGTGATTATTTTCACGATAATTAAACCCAGCGGTGCCCACAGTACGGCGACCTATAAGACTCCGTGTATTATTACATTCTTGTAATATTATTATTGCGAGTCCAACTTTATGATAAATAAATAATTACAATCATTAATATTGAAACGAATCATTCAAATCATTCCTGTCATTAACTTTTAAACTAATACAATGTTGTTGAAATGAATAATTCTTTAGAGGAAACAACGCTGAAAAGGATCATTGTTTATTTATTATTACATTATTAGTGTTGTATTTATTCATGTATGATACTGTTTCCCTGAATTATATTATAGTAAGATAATAATTATTATACGAATAAAAGTGGCATTTTTATTTGAAACCCTTCTCTTCACATGAATCAAGTTTACGAATGGCTTAACAGATATGTCATGAAATTAAACCAGTGCACTTACACAAAATTATATTTTGTTACTTTTTATAATATCACGTAGTACGTTTAACTACAATAGATCTTAGGGTGCGTCCACACCTGGCGAATGCGCCGCGAATGCGCAGCTCGCGAGCCGCTCGCGATCTGCTCGCGAGCTGCGCGCGTGCATTTTTGTTCGTGCGGCGCTCGCGCGCAACCTACGCGCCGCTCGCGATCAGCGCGCGGGCGGCGCGCGGGTGGCGCGCTAGCGTCTCGCGTCTTCTTTCCGCCCGCGCCTCAAACCCCGCACCCGTAACTTTCCCGCTCAGTTCGTTTCTGATTACTGGACGCTAAGTACGTATTGTCATGGAGTGGACGGAAGAGAATTGTATACGGGTAATTGAGAGTTTTAAACGATTTCCGGAACTGTAGCTCGACAATTGAGTGCGCGCAGATCGCGCGCGGTTCGCGCGCCGCGCGCGCGCTTTATACGAGCCTTGCATGAGTTGCGCTAAAGAGGCGCACCAAACCATTGCCTTGATGCACGCGCGCAGCTCGCGAGCAGATCGCGAGCGGCTCGCGAGCTGCGCATTCGCGGCGCATTCGCCAGATGTGGACGCACCCTTAAATATCGAATTGAAATTCTGTTCTTTGCCAATTTGGGTTTGTCAAATCAATAGGGGCCTGTAGAGTGATTTCTATAACATCCATGTGACCCGTTTTGGTTACTAGTATCAACGTGTGAGTTCTGTAAAAACAGTAAAGACCAACAGATTTATTGAAGAGTCTTCACACTAATATCGAAATAACTGTCAATCAGATTAAAAAAATCTCTTTAGGGTGCGTTCCATTAGACGTTCACAAAGCGCACGCTCACGATCGCAGTTTAGCTTGTGAGCTTTAGTGACGTATCCTCTACTGGAACGATTACTTCGACCCACCTTGTTATTGTTAGATGGGTCGTCGTGAGCTTCGCGTGGGGGCATAAGTCATGACGTCATGAGTGACATTTTCGCGGCGACAACATCGACCGCGGTCGTATTGTGGAACGACGTTTGGGGCTTTGTGAGCGTAGTCTGGAACGCGCCCTTAACGGATATATGCCGAATTTTTAGTCAGATTTAATAATGGTTTTGACAAGATTTATTACTGTTTGTCATCATCAATAACATAAGTAAATAATTTACATACCTCGTCCCATATTGACCTGCAGGAATTTCAACAAATATTGAACTTAATTGCTGGTACATATTTGGTTGTCGTAATTCCAATTGAGGGTCTGGTAAATGTCTGAAAGAAAAAGTATTTCATGAATGGTACACAGAATTTTGCGAAATATAAATTATTATAATATTAGTAGGATTATCACCAGGTGGACCTATGACCTGAAGAAAACAGCGGCAAACCGTTGGATTCAGAAGGCACAGGACCGGTTGGAGTGGCATCATTGAGGGGAGGCCTATGTCCAGCAATGGACCTCAAAGGGCTGATGGATGGATGGATGGAAATTATTGAAATGTTATAAAATCTATTTTAAAAAACCTTACTGTTCCTTAGACTTTAACAAATTTATTAGTTCTTCAATAAGTTCAGCTTTGTTTTCAATTTTATTTAATCTAGAGCAAATTTCTGCCATTTTTTCCTTTCCTGCTTCAACTTTTTTTAGTGGATTATCCGGTGGACAATTTCCAAAACCTATACTTGATTCAACCCACTTGATTAGTTTATTTGTAGCATTACTGTAGGTTTGAATTACTGGTGTTTTACTGCAAAAAATATAAAAAAATGATAAACAATCTTACAAAAACAATTTTTAAAACAGGCAAGTTAATTCAGGTTATTAGCAAGGAAGTAGAAAGAGGATGGTGTGACTCAAAAGGTACCACAATCAGGGCAGTCTTTATGCTGGAGCCCTTTGGCACACCAGAATTTAGGGGCCTTTTTGGAATGTAAAGAAAGTATGATGTTCTTTACATTTCAAAAGGGCCCTGCCGAATGCGCCCGACCATATTTTGATATTAAATGTGAGAAAAATCGTCGGCCCTTCAGGGCCCTCTGAGGATAGGAGCCTTGGGCACTGGCCCCGAATGCCCTTATGGTAAAGATGGCATAACAAAACACTGTTTGACGTAAAGCAGTTGTAGATGTAAGACCAGCTAGACCTTGCTAGAAATTAGTGTGGTGGAACTACCTCCCCAAAGGACCTATACCGATTTTACTATCTGGTAATCATATAATGTATACGCTATGAAGTCAAGTCAAAAGATATAATAGTATTTGAATTTAAATTGCGTAAAGGATTTAATACCTTTATATAATCATAATTTAATAACAAAGAAGGCAAATTGTAAGGTAAATTTAATATCAAAATTAAAAATATTAAGATAGTTATTGAGATACATTAAATATATATTGAATTTAAATTTCACGGAACTTACCCTATTTCCATACTAACAAATAAAAATCCATTACACTGTTGAAAGTAATCCTTTACAGATTCCATGTAGTCACAAGTAGTAGCATCACTTTTTACAAAATTCTCTACAATTTTCCCTCTACCTGAAATCAATGGACTTATGAAATATATTAAGAATTTATAGCCAAAGGGATGCCAAATATCTTTTACTTGAGTTACCTTCTGCATTATTTCTTGAAAAGTAAATACAGAACAGTAATGATGCGCTTGCTAATCTTAATATTTCCAGCAAGTTTCTACAAGCAGTAATGCTATTTCACCCCATAGCTATTATATGATATGGTTTATAAGCTGGGAGATAGTTACGAGGGCGGAGAGTGACATAGGCCACTTTTTAACGCGCTCTCTTATTCCCATGAGAATATCGATGTTTTATTATCTAATACATATTTATTAGTTCCAGACTTTGTTAATAGATGGCGTTAGTAAAATTAATTTTTAATTTCTGAATCACATTATCAAATGCTAATGTTAATTCCCTTTGACCATGCGGCGAAGCCACGGGTAAGAGCTAGTATATTATAAATGTCTATTAGCTACAGTAACCTCCTATCTTAGTAACTGTAAAAATAAAATTAAACTCTTTGCTACTTATCACTCAATTCTGTTTAAATTACTCTTGGCATTATCTTTTTTGGCACCAGGCAGGTTAAGTAGAATTGCAATCTTTTTTCGCAAAGGGGAGATAGCTAGCCATGTGCCACCTTCGGAACCTGGCTCCAAGTCACGTCCTGCAAATATGAAATAACAAAAAATTACATATTTTTTACACACTTTTGTAAATAGAATAAAGTGAAATAATGGCAACAATAAATATTATACAACATCAGGACACAAATTGTTTGGCCTATTTTTAAATAGAAACTTAGAGACAAATTTAACTATACTGTTCATAAATACAACGCAGTTAAATTAAATCAGTGATTGATTGATTTGAGAACGAAAATACGAACAATAAAAGCAATATAAAACAATGTTTTTATTCTAGACAATTTATTAATTTAATGTAAATTCAGACAAATCCCATAGTGTATCTGAAAACTGAAATGTTTGTTTTTAAATTGTCACGAAAATGTAACTCACATTGATAATTTACACCTATATGATAATAACAATCTATCAGGATCATATATGTAGGTGGATGAGGGGAAACCCTACATACATTTCATGATTAACGCCATTTAGTTTTATAGTTCATAATCTGTTATCATAGCTAAGTGAGGGTAGCATCTACCTTCTCTTAACGCAACGCTGAGCGGTTAGGCGTAGATTATGTCGTGCGATCGGAATGCATAAAAACTGGGTCGGCTGAGTTCGTTTAGTGGTTACTTTGTTGAAATTGCTGCCATGTATTGAAATTACTGCCAAGAAAGCATTCTCTAAGCGGAGTGTTGGTCTTGTTGATGCCAGTGATATGTTATTCCGAATAAAAATTTCGTTAAGTGTGATAGTGATTATAAATGGAGTGTCGTAATTATCTCCTAGCCCGTAATTCCTACGCCCACTAGTTAACGCTACCATGAGTGTTATAGGATAGGCCTTCCTGTATATATATAAATAACATACCTCCATAAACATTCGGGTCCTCCACCCAAGGACCCATGTTCTGTGTTGGTCGGTAATAGAACTCATCTCTGTTCGACGCCACTATATAACGGTAATCGTTTTCCTTGTCGTCAATACCAGAGTGTATAAACAAAATACACATTTTCCAAACACTAACACAAATGTAGAAAATATTATAACAAACAGATGTTGTTCAGTTTGTTGAAAAAATGATAAGATTAACATAAATTAGGATCATAATATTATTTAAATTATTTTAATATTCACTGATATAAAATAAACGTCACACTCACGTGGACAATCTTAAGATCAAAAATCAAAATAAACTTTGAAGTTTATTGACATTTGACATTTTGTTTACCAAATTGATAGAACAAATAAATGCAATGAAAACAAAGGTGGATATGATTTTTAGCGGAAAAAATCTAGGTGTAAAATCTATGCATAAAACATTTACATTTTAATAATACATTGTTATCTTTTAAATAATATTACCCCATTTTATATAATTAAGTTAAAATTTTATATTTTTATCGCATAAAATAACTTTTTAAATGGTGTTGGCAGAGTACACAATGAAATATTATCTTTTGTTTGTAGTCTGTAATTTTTATTAAACTATTGACAGATTTGACATTATTTGACAATAGTATTTATGTCAGTTGTGAATTTGTGATTGTGTTGGTATTAGGTACATAATACATATTAAGCAAAATTTGTTTAATGTTCACACTTAATGTATGCAATAATCGATAATAGAAAAAAACTGGAAAAATAAAACTCAAAAATGGAATCAAACTTAACTTTTTTCAGTCTTCCAGTAAGTATGAAAAATGGTATTTATAATACAACATTGTGTTTTCTACTCATTGGCCCACAATAACACTTATCAACAGTTTGTAGATTCCGAGACTTCTGATTTGGCCTTTAAGAACAAGGGGCTGGACTGTGACTCGGATCTGAACAGCCAGTTGCAACTGCAGACGTGCTTGAGTACTGATGATGTGCTTGCCCACTTTCTCACCGCTGACGGGCCTCTAGAGGAGCCTGACTTGAATGGCCCCACCACATTACACTGTGAGATTTGTGCCAAGCAGTTTGATAATGCCAAGAAGTACTACGGGCACCTCCGAGTGCATTCCAAGGACTATGTGTGGAAGTGTGGTGTGTATGATTTACTCATCATGATTTACGTGGAAAATTGTTTAACGTTCGCCAGTAATGACAGTCGAAAACTTCATCTTTCATTGCTGTAGTGCTATTTACCTCCCTAAAAATCTTATCACAGCTACAACTATTTAAAGAAAAATATATATATATTCCTTACTTTAAAAGTACTATTTTATTCTTTCCATTTATTCAGTATTTAATTGTATTGAACAACATTTCCAAATGCTTCAAATTTAAAGTTACTTTTAATAATATTTCTAGGATTAAATAAAATACATGTCTTTCAAATCAAAACCTAATCTGTTTATTAAAATCTTAAACCCCCAATATAACTGTTTAAGGGAGTGAGTTTTTAAAAATGTTAGTGGTTAATTACCCATTTATATTTTGATAAGCTAAGGATTTTTCGTTAATGTTAAAGTCTGTAGGTAAGAAAGAATAATAATGCAGTAGTTAAATTTTATATTGTATTAACTAGCTTTTGTTTATAGAGAAGACAATGTTCATTTTTGGGAGCAACAATTCTACTTAACTGTCTTCATATAACACTATATAGAATTAGATGAACTGCATGTTCATTTGCTACTCCAATTGTAACAAAAAGAAATATGAATCTTACATGTTCTGTGTGTATTTTGTAAGAGCACTTTCACATTAGTTCACAAGTAGCATGGCCGCAGCACATCAGCCGTGCGACTGAAGAAAGCATTCTCTGCAGTAGCGTGACTGACGCGCTGCGGACGCACTGTGGACGCACTACTTGCGACCTAATGTGAAAGTGCTTTAAAGATCGAAACAGTGTCATTACATAAAAAATAAACACAAATTTCAGACAAGTGTCCAGACCAGAAGTTCTCCACCAAGCAACAGCTGATGAAGCACAGCCTCAGCCACAAGCCCCTGGCCCGTGTGTGGAAGTGTCCGCAGTGCACCATGGTGTTTGAGGCTCTGTGGCGCTTGCAACAACATCTGTTTGCTAAACATCTTCATTATATGTAAAGTATTTGTTACAGATATGATTTTACAAAGCTTAGAATAACATCTCAGTGTGTTAGACTTCTACACTCTGAGGTATAACTTGTAATTACAATTATGATACTAAAGTCTTACAACACTCTTTATTATGTTAAAAATCCATTGTGCATCAGAGGGTCATATCTCAAGCATGCAACAGTTTTTTTTTAAAACAATCTGTGTTTAATTTAACCTAACAATAAGGCAGATGGGCTACCTGAATAAAAGTAGTCACCGCCGCCTATGGACATTCGCAATACCATAGGAGTGGCCAATGCATCGCCGGCTGTGAAGGAGAGCTCTTTTCGCACCTTTCTTGAAGAACCCCATGTCATAGCACTCCGGAAATACCTCAGGAGGAAGCTCATTCCACAACTTGCACGTCTGTGGCAAAAATGAGCGTGCAAACCGAACCGTGGAGGACCACCACGAGTCCAGTTGGTGTGGAAAGAACTTCATTCTTCGGCGAGTGGTGCGGTGAAGAAAAGGTGACTAAGGCACCAGGTCAAAAAGTTCCTCGGAACACTCACCGTTGTAAAGCCAGTAGAACACGCAGAGGGAGCCTATGTTCCGCCGCAGGCTTAAAGGTTCTAACCGATTGGTGATCCTTGGGTCGTTGGCGATTCGGATGGTGTGTTTCTTCACGGAGTCAAGTGGGTTAAGTTGGTATTGGGGCACCCCTGCCAAGAGATGCGAGCAATACTCGGAATACTCCATGTGGGGTCTCACTTGAGCCTTATAAAGCTGTATGAAGTGAGTGTGTATTTGAAATTAGTGAAAAAAACCTTTTAAGGTAACCAGAGAGTTCTTTATAAAATAAAAAGTTTATAAATGTGTGTGATGCCTACTTGGCCAGCACATTGGACAATTACCTAAAACTTTTTCATTCTGATAGAAGACCTTTGCCCAGTGGAACAATAAAGGGGTGATTACAAATGTTACTGATATTTCATACAAACAACAACTACACTTCAAATTGAACAGCGTCATGGACATCTGTAATCAACTATGTACATACAAATATGGGTTTTATCTGAAGTCAATCACAGATGAGTACACTCCTGAGGACTATGATGTTCGCTTGATGTGAAAGTGTGCCGGCAACCACACCCTTCCATCTCGCGCAAGAAATGCTTCACGCTAGAAATAGGTGTGACGGTGGTACTTCCCCGGTCGAACTATACTGGTTCTACCACCTTGATGCTACTACAAAACTTCAAATTTTGTAGTAAGTGGTGGCTGAATCCTTTCAAATGTATATCATTTCTATTACAGGCCGCACAAGTGTGAGCAGTGTGAAAAGGCATTTCACAAATTGTCTGATTTAAAAAAACATCAGGATGTACATAGTGGTATGTTTCTTGCTTTTTTATTTAACCTGTGAAATATGTTCCAAATGCAAATCTTTTAAGCTAGCCTGTTAAGGCACCATCTGAGTGTGTGTGTAAGTTAGATAGGTGATAGTACTTGCAGTCAAACAAGGTTTCACCCCTGACTAAAAAAATACTTAAAAATTTCTATTTTTTTTTAACACTCAGGCTTTCTACACTCATAGCCCCACAGCAGAATTTTCTCCTGTGTCATGGGTGCCATGGACTCACACAAAGACGAATACACAAACACACAGACACAGAACAAGAGTCTAAACTCATCATTCAGATTCCTGTCTGGCCGGGAATCGAACCCGGAACCCACTACGTGTCTGACCGGTGTAGTAACCGCTGCGCCACGCGGATGTGCAGTCGTCTTTGTGTGTGTCCATGGCACCCACGACACATGAGAAAATCCTACTGTGGGGCTATGAGTGTAGAAAGCGTATAAACGAATACTATACATATAAGTAAATACATTTCTTTCTTTTAGATGTCAGGAAGCACCCTTGCCCAACGTGTGACGTGAGATTCAAGGACAAATCAAATCTAAAACGCCATATGCTAAGCCACACCAATGAGAGGCCATTCAGCTGTTCGGGTTGTGGAAATAAATTTAAACAGGTACATATTTACAGTGCATTAGTATAAAATTATAATGTTTCCTTCTAACTAAAACCTTTTACGGTTTGCTAAACTCTTTAAAGTACATTGTAAGGGATTGAAGAAATGTCATTATTTCTTTTTTGCATGATGCACTATTGTTTCTATTTGTATCTCAATACGGATTATAAATATATCATGTATCAATATTAATCCTTTAATCAGCACTTTTGGTTTGACATGAATTCAGACATAGGATATTATGTATTCTCAATCTTATAAACCATTTTACAAATCGCGCATCCTCTGAAAAACTGTCATAACACAGAAAAACAAGTTTTGAGATAATCGCGTTTATATTATTTTGTTCCTCAATGAACGCTAATGCTCACTTACTGGCATTTACGCCAACTTTTGTGAACTACTCGCACTAAAATTGCGGCGGTTTTATCGATCGATAGAAGAAAAAAAATGGAATCAAACTGCATTTTTAACTCAACACAATGATTTCTTGTGTTATGACAGTTTTTTTGAGGATGAGCGAAATATGTATGATGTACAGATATGGTGAACTGTCATTTCTATTATATACATAAGCTAATTGTCTTCAATTGCAGGTAGCATCTCTAAACCGACATAAATTAAATTGCCCCCTAAAAACGCAAATCGACGACAGTAAAACAGACAAGGTCATACAGAAGAATCAATGCAGGCTTTGTGGAATGATTTTTCCATACAAAGTAATGCTTATAGAGCATTGTGTTAAGTAAGTTTTAATTATGATATAGTTTCATTATAATAATGATTTGTTCTTATTAAAACTTTTCTTTTGTTTAGAGCGGCTTTGATAAAACGTATCATAATATCGTCGGGTGACAGGAAAAACTCACTAAGTACAGAATATGCAACATGAAGTTATCAGCATTTAATAATATTTTGATCCCAAAATTTCATTTATAAGAAACGTCCTGAAGTTATATCATTAAATAAAATGTCGCACAGGTATATATATTATTTACGTAAGAATAATGTATTTTTAAAGAATAGTATATCAAGTTAAAAAATCGGGATGTTTTCAATTTTGTACTTAGTGAGTTTTTCTTGTCACCCGACATTATGAAATCATTAATTACTAGTACCATAATAAGTACGAGATGCAGACGTTTCTATCTGATGCTGCTATTGTTAAATAATCTTTGTCCTTATGAACATTGAAGAAAAAATAATAAAAATCTTTGTGCTTTGACTCTTGAGATATCACTACCGCATTCATTTGTACCTTTTAATACCAGTAAGCGCTGATAATTTTATAGTTTGAAGTGTTTTAACAAAGCAGATGTACTTATACAGACATTATAAGGCGTTTACGGATAGCAATGCATCTGTGAACAATTTCAGATAAATCTTCATATGAATGTACACAATTATACTTTATTTTAATTGTGTATTGGTCTAATATTATAAATAAATTTCAGGCACCATTCAAACACTAACAACGACACGAATATGGAACAAAAACAGAACCAAATCAACATAGACGCTAATAGAACTGTGGATAATATTGTAGATGATATTCTCTCAGCCGAAGACGACTACCTGACAATGTCAACGCAAAACGAAATGTTAAACCCATTCAATAATCATAATAGTTCTAATTTAAATCAACACGACACTAACACTTGTGATAACCTCATGCAAATAGAGTTCCTAAAAGAAATGAATCTTTATTCTCTAGACGACGAACTATTATACAATGACATAGATTTCGATACTTTCCAAAGCAGTCACATGTTTAATATGAACACGAATGATATTGACTACTGCATCAATGACAGAAACACAGAGATACAGTTTGATTTTTCCGACGCAGCGAAAAGTGTGGATCAAGATATTATGAACGCTCTCTCACAAGTGAAGGATGACCATTTGCCAGAAGAATTTCTAAATGTAGCCGAAATGGCTAGCTTTAATAAACCCAACGATATAGAAGAACCACCAGTGCTAGTCAATGAGTGTGCGACGATTTTTGAAAGCGACGTAGACTTGGACGCTAGTACGAACTTAGCTGCGAATTTAAACCAACTGATTGGCGAGAACAACGTTCAGTACATATCTACGGAACACGATGATACTTTCATTATTAGCTTGAGGAGTGAAATAGATGCGGAACAATTGACCGATATGTTAAACATAGGTGTAGAGGTTGGTGATGAGACAAATAAGACTGAAGTAGATGAACCGCAGGAAGAAGACAGCTATGTAGGCTTACCTAATTATATAGTACCAATTATAGTGGAATTTAAACAACCTAGTAAAACAGAAGCGGAGAAAACCACAGTTTGTGATGACAAGAAGGATAGTAGTAAACGTGGAAAGACTAAGAAAAAATGCGTTTTATACATATGTCGCAAATGCAGCAAAGTTTTTAAGAAGAAGGATAATTATAAATCACACATGGGTGAGTTTCAAATATGTTACTTATGGTAGACCCGTAGATTAATATTATACAGTCAGCCTCATTCTTAAATGTAGATGAGTTGAACATTTTATGTATGAAAAGTTACATCATGCATTGTTTGATATTTTTCTTCAGAGGACTGAGGTGGAATCAAAAAACAGCAATTAACACTATTTTAATGATTTACATAAGTTGTAAGATTATACCACTACGAAAATTATTTTAATATATAAACATGATATAAATTTCTATGATACTTATTGTCAGTTCTTCAGAGTACGTTAGTTAATTTAGGTCATAATCTATCTGTGTGCGGAATATCAGCTAAACCCGATCGGTAGTTTTGAGTGAAAGAGTAACACCAATAATATTTAACAAGGAACATTGTACGCGTGTTAGTTTATAATATTAGTAAGATTATATATAGCATGCATGTCAGTAATATTAATTTTAATATTATTATACCTTATTGTACCCGAAAAAGTAGTAAAAATATAGGGAGCTTTTCCATACTCCCTTAGTAAGATAGACAATATTAGTAACATTTATCGCTGCACGCGTGTCAAATTTATTATATCAGTAAGACTAGTAACATGCATAAAACATAAATTTGATACGCTGCACGCGTGTCTAATTTATTATATCCGTAAGATTAACATATCATGCGTGACAGGTACTCACAAGCCGGAGCTGGCGCGGCACGCGTGCGGCGAGTGCGGGCGGCGCTTCGGGTACCGCTCGTCGCTGAACAAGCACCGCGCCGCGCACGCGCCCGCGAAGGAGCCCTCTCACGCGTGCACAAGGTGTGATAGGCGGTTTCATGCTGCTTGGATGGTGAGTGTGTGCCACTTAACACTTATTTCGACAGTCCTTAAATCGATGGTCCTTACGTATAAAACCGCATGTCAAAATTGTTTTTTTTTTTTTAATTTTTAAGTTGAATTACCGATATTTTTTATTAATAATGATTGCATGTTATTGTATATGATATAGAGTAAGAAATAAATAACGAAATTACTTTTAACCCAATATTTGAACAACTAAAATCTTATAAATGGAAATAACAATTAATGCACAAAATAAAATGATCGGAATGTAATCGAGCAGAGCTTCGCCTTACACGGTCGGTAATGAAGTGTCATTAGACAGCCTTCTACCTGCCTTATATAGTTCCGGTCTGTCATATTTTTCAAGATGGCTATTCATTCCTAACACTAGTATAAATACATATAATATGCAAATATTGTATGTAATATAGAAATCTATTAATTTTAATTCAAAGGAAAATTTAAAATTTTGACACGTTACTTTATACGTAGGTTTATTATTTATATTGAATAATGATATACCAGGTGGTAGAACCAGTGTAGTTCAATCAAGACGGTATAACCGCCGCACTTTATTAAGACGGTAGAACCAGTGAAGTTCGACCGGGGAAGCACCACTGCCACACCTATTTCTAGCGTAAACCACCATTTCTTGCATTTCGATGGAAGGGTGTGGTTGCCGGCACACTTTCTCATGAGGCGATCATCACAGTCCTCGGAAGTAGCAACGCATCTGGGATTGACTTCAGATAGGACCCATGTTCTATATGAAGTTGATTAGAGATGTCCATGAGCGGCAGTGACCACTTACCATCAGGTGGACAGCATGCTCGTTTGCTATTTCAATCATATAAAAAAAAAACATAGCGTAAATCAGTTTTTGAGTTTCAGTGAAAGGGTGTGGTTACTGGCTCATTTTATATGTGCTGTTCTCACAACTGTCATTCGCTTCAGATAGAACCTTGTTCTAACTGAAGCTGATTACAAGTGTCCATGAATGACACTGACCACTTACCATCAGATGGACTGCATGCTCGTTTTCATTCAGTCGGATAAAAAAATATTGTTTCATATTTCAGTTGAAGATCCACGTGGAGCGCGACCACGAGAAGCGTGCGCCGCACGCGTGCGGGCGCTCGGGCTGTCACGCACGCTTCTACAAGAAGAGCGACCTTGTCACGCATGAACGGTGAGCTTTTACACTTGTCTTTTCCGCTTAGGGGCGCCATCTTAACTTGCCATATATTGCGTTTCCACGTTTTGGAACCAGTGTAGTTTAAGTAATTACTACCACCCACCGACATCTGTTAGCAATTTTATATAGACCAAGGGTTCTATCTGATACCAATCACAGATGCGTTGCTACTCCCAAGGACTGTGATGTCGCCTGGTATGATATAGAACCACACAATGACAACCACACTTTACTACCAAAACGCAAGATCTGCTTCACGCTAGAAATAAGTGTGGCGATGGTCCAGCCCTGGTTAATCAGGCGGATTGCATACTCGTTTACTACTTTAATCGGATAAAGAATTAATCCTTGCTATATTCTGCTTTGAGTGTAAGAGGAAGAACTAGCGCAAGGCATTACAACAATACTCAAGTTTCCAAGCATAGACATGGCCATCATAAGGCCATCATTCCATTTTAACTGCGGTTGATTAAAGACATCCATGGATGGCAGATCTCCTACTAACAGATATTTATCAAGACAACATGATTATTTGGCGGTGGTTTAATCACCTGGATGATTAAAATCGACTCATTGATGTCGGTGTAGAGCATTGATAGCCTAATGGTTGAAACTTGCCCTCTCAATCGGGAGGTCCGAGATTCAAACCCAGGCACTGATTTATGTGCGTATTAGTAATTATCACTGTTTTTCGGCGAAGGAAAACATCGTGAGGAATCCTATACACCCGAGAGTTCTTTAAAAAAAAGGAAAAAAAAAATACTAAGAGGTGTGTGTGTGAAGTCCTTGACCAGCGCGGTTAACTATGGCCTAAAACTCTCTCTTTCTGAGAGAAGACCCGTGCCCAGCAGTGGGACAATAATGTTTTTGTCCTTTCACCACCTGTATAAAAACATACAGCTTATTATATCTTTGAGAAACTACACCCTTTTTTAATATTTAGTATAAACCATATTATAATATTTATTATGTTCAGGTACCATACAGGCGAGCGACCCTTCTCCTGCGATGTCTGCTCCAAAACGTTCCTGCAAAATTCTCACCTGAAGAGGCATAAGCGCAGTGCCGGATGTATCAAATTGTAAGTTAAATTCGTATTATAAGTAGTGTTCCATCCTACTTTTTTTTTATAGTACAGAGAAACCCTGGTTTATTGGGTTTTCACGGGACCAAAGGAATTGTACCATTTTTTTTATACAGTTTTTACATTAGACAGGTTTAAATTCCTTATAGACTGTGATATAGTGTACAATTAATTAATTTAATTAATTAATTAATTAATTAAAACTCAAAAATTAATTATTTAATTAATTAACTAATAATTAATTAATTTAATTAATGTAATTAATTAATTCCTTATACACTAATATAATATTTATTACAATTAATTAATTAATTTTGATTAAGCAGTCTTCGCCTATAAATGTAGTTGCACTTAGCTTTTCCGTATTGTATACTTTTGTTTTTTTTTTTATATATTATGATTGGTGTAAACTATGTAGGTGATCAAAAATAAATAAATAAATATTTATAGAGGGCTCCATTACTGATTTATATAATGCTACGAATTCGATGTAGCAGGCCTTATAATTACGCAAGTGAAGAAAACAATATGGAGGGAAATGTGTGCGCAGTATACAGCAGATGCGCGTACGCGATAGGTCGTTGTCCGTAACGATAGCCGAAGTGGGCGTGTCCAAAAAATTGATTTTAGGCAATCAGGATGCAGCGGGGTGGGGTGGTATGATGGCGGTGTTCATTGCACGTTGCTGATTGGTGATGCGAGTGAAGTAGTGGGGATACTAATGTTGAATGCGTACCAGGATGTTCGATCTGATCGAAGCTTCTTTGATTTATGCACTCCTAGTATTTGATTCGCATTTTTAATACTATTTAATTTTAGGGATAACTGACTACTGAACGATTTACATGTTTACGGCGGTCCGGAAGGAGGATAAGCGTAGTTTATGACCTTGTCCGAACGCCAAAAATAAAATACACCGATTACAATCGTTTTAAAGTTATCTCTTGTTTCAGAGCACAAAAGAATCGTAGTGGAAACTGAGCAGCTAACCAGAAAGGAAAATGTAAATCCTGAATGAATGTTCTCTGATAAATATAGTATTGAGAACTGTGATATTATTAAATAATATGAATTAAGTTTACCTTCTCCTAAATAAAATTTTGTTGTTATTAAATTATATTTCTTACCTATATTTTTTAGTTTTTTAATAATTCACCCTTCACCCTTTTGAGGTCTACTGTTGTACATAGGCCTTCCCTAATAGTCAAAACCTCAATAGTATTAGTTAGTCAATAGTGCGTAATAAAAATTAATTATCACTGCTTTTCGGTGAAGGAAAACATCGTGAGAAAACCTACACACCCGAGTACTTAAAAAAAAGAAGTTCTCGGAGGTGTGTGAAGTCCACAATTCGCACTTGGCCAGCGCGGTGGTCTATGGCCCAAACTCTCTCTTTCTGTGAGAAGACCCGTGCCCAGCAGTGGGACAATAATAGGTTGACGAGAATCAATAGTGACTGCGACCTGCTTGTTTGTGCAAAATATAAATGTATTCAAATTGAATAAATGAAACCAGTATAAATAGATAAAATAACACTCGCAAACGTTCCATGTCAAGTATTACCGGGAAAATTTTAGATATAAACATAGTAGAATTGTCAAAAAATATTTTTATTTCACGCTTAGAAAAAACTGCACAGTGATTATAAATTTAACATTCTTCCGTGTTCATTTGATTTGTCATGTTTTCCATAAAAGTTTTCAAGCTATCTTCACCTTGTACTAAGCCATCGTAGCTGTAGGGCGTTTTGTTCATCAACTGCAAATGAAAATATACACATTATGTTATTGAAATGAATAAATTTAGACATTTAAGCACGATACAAGTCGACAACAAAATTGGGGACAGAAATGTGTGTACATGTGTGCGCGCGCATATATATATGGTGTGTGCATGTATGTGTGTGTGTATGTGTTTGCATGAGAGCATAGTATATGTTCGTGTGTACACGCTTATGAGTGCGTTCCATTACACGTTCACAAAGTTCACGCTCACGACCGCAGTGTTTCCCGTTTCACTAGCTTGTGAGTGTTACTGACAATCTCTAGTGGAACGATCACTTCGACCCACCTTATTAGACGGGTCGTCGTGAGTTTCGCGTGGGCGTAAGTCATGGCGTCATGAGTGACGTATTCGCCGCGACCACAACGACCGCAGTCGCCTTGTGGAACGACATTTTGGGCATTTGGGCTTTGTGAGCGTCTTCTGGAACGCGCTCTATGTGTATATGCGCGTGTCAGTGAAACGTGCGCGAGCGCGCATGTCTCTCATCTCTCTCTGTGTGTGCGAGTGTGTGTGTGTGTGTGTGTGTGTGTGTGTGTGTGTGTGTGTGTGTGTGCGCTTGTGTATGTGTGTGATTGCGTATGTGCGCGATTGTGTGCGCGTGTACGAATCGGTATACGTACCGGGTCGCGCAGCCAGGCGGGCAGCGGGCGCAGCGCGCGCGGCTCGGCGTAGCGCTCGCCCAGCAGCAGCGCGGCGCCCCAGTCCGCCGCGTGCCGCACGCAGCGCCCGAGCGCCTGGCTCAGCGCGCTGAACACATATAACAATAAAAAATGTGTGCGTGTACTAGCGTACACTCGTAAGAAGTGAAACTTCTTTATGACGTTATTTTTCAAAAAATAATTTACTATATGCAACTTTACAGAAATTGGTTAAATAAAGTTAAATTAGATAAAGTTTAATAAAAGGCTTTTATTAAACTTTATCTAATAATCTAATCTATCTAATATCACGCGTGGTAGGGATAAGAAAAAGATGGCGCGTAACGGAAAAAAAGATGGCGCGTAACGAAAAAATGTTACACTAAATTTTTTTCCAACCCCGATAAAGAAGTTTCACTTAAGTTTCACTTCAACAACCCCGATAAAGAAGTTTCACTTCATTAATAATTAACAAATCTGCCTGTATTATAGATATTGCTATTCCAAATACCCATAATGTGCAAAACACAATAGCCGAAACAATATCCAAATATACCGATCTTAACGATGAAGTAACTCGAATGTGGCAGTTAAGAAAAGTTGTAATTGTACCTATTGTTCTTTCTACTGCTGGCATAATACCCATACAGTTAAAACCAATCCGTAAGTACACTAACCTACCACTACACACCGTAAGTACTCTAGAAAAAGCTGTCATATTAAACACGTGCAGAATCGTTCGTAATTTTTACAAATTGAAAAGGATTCGAACTCAACGGATTTGATTACCACGACCACATAACTTTATTGTAAATGGCTCTCACTTGTCTTCAGCCCGTGAATACCAATACACCGGATTCATTACGCCGAGCTTTTAAAAGATAAATTCATAATAATAATAAGACCTAGCTACTGAACTAAAAACCCAGTGGAAAGCACGTAGTGGTCATATGGTTCCAATAGTCCTATCAACCACTGGTATTATACCCAAAACTCTTACTCAAAGCCTCAACATGTTTCACATGCCAACGCGCTCACATTACTTGTTACAGACGGCCACAATCCTAAATACCTGCCGTATAACTCGCAAATTCCTGACATCATCAACATATCCCATTTAACTTGTCACGCTTGACTTAGGTCCGCATGACATGTATTCTACCCCTTCAAAAAAGGGAGATAAACTACATTAAACAATAACAATAATAATAATAATAAAAGATCAGAAAATATACAGAATTACAGGAAGAAATTAAGAAAATATGGAAAATGAAGACTGTTACTATAATTCCTATAGTAGTCTCCACTACCGGAGTTATCCCAAAGCAACTTTTCCATAGCCTTAAAGCAATAGACCTCCCAAAATTCACATATCTTACATTACAGAAAGCTGCAATACTTAATACATGTCGAATAGTCCGAAAATTTCTTCAATTAGATACTGATGATAACACATTACACGATACAAACATCACCAATCTGAATTAACAATTGGCTGTGCCCGTGTTATTTCATATTACCTGGCAAGTCCAGAGTATGAAAATATATAACAAAAATAATAATAATAATAAATAATTTATTTGCTCTCACAAGGTTACTTAGAGCTAAGCAAAACTTAAGGCTAAAACTATGGTCGACCTTGAACCTTGGTTGTGAGAGCCTGGTGCCTGATGTAGATAAACTACATATAACATTCCACGATCAAGGAAACGTGGTGGTTTTAAAGGTAGAACCAGTGTAGTTCGACCGGGGAAGTAGCACCGCCACACCTATTTCTAGCGTGAAGCATTTCTTGCGTTTCGAGAGAAGGGTGTGGTTACCGGCACACTTTCACATGAGGCGACTATCATAGTCCTCGGGAGTAGCAACGCATCCGTGATTAACTTCAGATAGAACCCATGTCCTATATGAATGTCCTATATGTCCTATATGCTTACAGATGTCCATGAGCGTCAGTGACCACTTACCATCAGAAGGACTGCATGCTCGTTCGCTACTTCAATCAATCAAAAAAAAATCAAGACATTAAAACTTAAAACGCTGTCTCCACTCATAGTCCCACAATAGAATTTTCTCCTGTGTCGTGGGTGCCATTGACACACGAAGACGAATACACTAACATCCAGACCCAAAACAAGAATCCAAACTCATCATTCAAATATCTGGCTGGCCGTGAATCGAACCCGGGACCCATTGCGCGAACAAGTGAACTGCATGCTTGTTTGCTATGCTCATTTGACACTTCACTACATAGTATAAAACAAAGTCGCTTCCTGCTGTCTGTCCTTATGTATGCTTAGATCTTTAACTACGAATTTTAATCCAGTTTTTTAAATAGAGTGATTCAAGAGGAAGGTTTTTATGTATAATACATGTATAATATAGTGTAGAAACACGGATTATTTTTGAATTTTGACTTTTAGGCGGAAAAAACCCTGGCTATGATATACAGTACCGATAGGCCTGCGCGTGGTACCAGGCGTCGCCGCTCTGCATGCCGCGGGCTATGTTGCGATCGTTGTACCGTTTCTTCTCGCGGACCGCCACGTCGTCCAGGTTGGGATACGGGATGCCCACCTATGTACAAATACAATATATAAATATTTTATATTTATTTACTTATTATTTGTTAACAAAATGTACACCCAATATTGAAATTGGGGTTAAATATATAGGAATACAAAAATAGATTGTTAGTGCCTACATCTCCCGTTTTTACTCACATGACTCAAATCGTAAATCATCGTCATCGTTAACCCAATATTTTCCCATTGCTGGGCACGGGTCTTCTCTCGGAAGAGTTTTCGGCCATAGTCTACCGCGCTGGCCAAGTGCGAATTCGTGGACTTCACACACCTCCGAGATCTTTTTTTTTAAAGAACTCTCGGGTGTGTAGGTTTCCTCAAGATGTTATCCTTCACCGAAAAGCAATGATAATTAATTTGTAATACGCACATAATTTCAGAAAAATCATGAGTGCCTCAATTTGAACATCGCACCTCTCGATCGAGGGCGCAAGTTTCAAACTTGGCCAGCGTGGTGGACTATGGCCTAAAACTCTCATTCTGAGAGAAGCCCGCCCAGCAGTGGGACAATAATGGGTTGACGAGAGAAGGCAAGTTTAATGAAAGCTTGTAAACATACGGCCACGACGAGCCGCGCCTGGTGGTCGCGAAAGTCCATGCCCTCGGCCGCCTTGCCGCGGTACACGCCGATGAGCAGCGCGCCCTTCGCCGTAGACACCTTCTCGTAGTAAAGCTGCGGAACACCACATCTAATGTATTACACGTACATATGACACGCTTTCTACACTCATAGCCCCACACTGGGATTTTCTCTTGCGTCGTGGGTACTATGGATACAAACAAACACCCAGACCCAGAACACGAATCTCATCATTCAGATACCTGTTTGACCGGGAAATCGAACCCGGGACCCATTGTGCGTCAGATCGGTATGGTAAGCGTTTCGCCTCGCAGGTCGTGTATTTCAAGGTCTTAGCGAAGGGGAGGAGGGGGGTTTGGGGCTTGACCTATGGAGTTACTATCACTACATCTATTTTATTTGAACCCACTCTGAAATCAAACCTGGCTATGTCCGAGGTAGATTGTATATGGCTTGATTGGGGACATACGCCGCACTATTTCTAGCGTGAAATAGTTTCGTTAGTACGATGTGTATGCCAGTTTATCATAACCTTAAAACTTTTTATTTTTTAATTTATAGCCGTTGTGTAGTATTTGTGGCAGACTTCTATTTTATAACTTGAACGTTATTCAGGGTTGATGATTTTTAGCGACAGTGATCTTTTATGATCAGTTGAATCGCGGGTTGAGTCTTAAAAGAAAAACAAAGTCATTATCTCCCCCTCAAAGGAGCATGTGGAAAATTAGGTTTTTATTAAAAGTATTTCTATTCATAATAGACTATTATTATTACCAGCAAATATCAATATTTACCTTCATTATGTCGTTATGTTCTGAAGTATTTTGGCTCTCAATGTATACATATTTTGCTTCATTCAAACTTTTCCAAATATCACTTTGTTCCCACCTGAAACAAAAAATAATGATGGACTGAAGCAACATATTACATTTATAGATTTTTAAGTCTTCATGAGTAGAACAAACATTTAAGATGGGTGGACCGCTTTTTGTAACGGTATTCTGTGTAGACCTTTTCTCCCGAAATTTTAAGCAATCGACTGTATCAAAATCTGGGGCAAATGGGTTTAGTTATTCGAATCCATTCGACGCAGCGCGTCCCGCACGTGCCGCGTGACGTCAGCACGCTACCTGCGCCGGAGGTCGCGCAGCAGCCGGTAGGAGGGCAGGAAGCAGAGCACGCCGTGCGGCGCGAGGCGCGCGGCGCGCAGCAGCGTGCGGCCGAGCGCGTCCCGCACGTGCCGCGTGACGTCAGCACGCTACCTGCGCCGGAGGTCGCGCAGCAGCCGGTAGGAGGGCAGGAAGCAGAGCACGCCGTGCGGCGCGAGGCGCGCGGCGCGCAGCAGCGTGCGGCCGAGCGCGTCCCGCACGTGCCGCGTGACGTCAGCACGCTACCTGCGCCGGAGGTCGCGCAGCAGCCGGTAGGAGGGCAGGAAGCAGAGCACGCCGTGCGGCGCGAGGCGCGCGGCGCGCAGCAGCGTGCGGCCGAGCGCGTCCCGCACGTGCCGCGTGACGTCAGCACGCTACCTGCGCCGGAGGTCGCGCAGCAGCCGGTAGGAGGGCAGGAAGCAGAGCACGCCGTGCGGCGCGAGGCGCGCGGCGCGCAGCAGCGTGCGGCCGAGCGCGTCCCGCACGTGCCGCGTGACGTCAGCACGCTACCTGCGCCGGAGGTCGCGCAGCAGCCGGTAGGAGGGCAGGAAGCAGAGCACGCCGTGCGGCGCGAGGCGCGCGGCGCGCAGCAGCGTGCGGCCGAGCGCGTCCCGCACGTGCCGCGTGACGTCAGCACGCTACCTGCGCCGGAGGTCGCGCAGCAGCCGGTAGGAGGGCAGGAAGCAGAGCACGCCGTGCGGCGCGAGGCGCGCGGCGCGCAGCAGCGTGCGGCCGAGCGCGTCCCGCACGTGCCGCGTGACGTCAGCACGCTACCTGCGCCGGAGGTCGCGCAGCAGCCGGTAGGAGGGCAGGAAGCAGAGCACGCCGTGCGGCGCGAGGCGCGCGGCGCGCAGCAGCGTGCGGCCGAGCGCGTCCTGCACGTCGCCGCGCCGCGCGTCGCGCCAGCCCAGCGCCAGTGTCGCTCCAGGACCCGCCGCCACCGCGCCCGCCCACACCTGACGACACAACGCACACTCATAACAATTCAGGGCCTTCGGGTCTTGAAACATTGGCGGGCGCCAGGAGGGCCGAACGCACGCTGATCGACATTTATGAAAAAGAAAATTTGGTAACGAATGGTTGTTATAAAATAATAAAAAAAATATTAATTCATTACATTTGCAAGTGCGCACTATGTTGGGGCGCATCTACAGCCCATGTAGCGGCGGACACTGGGGGAGTGTGACTGTAGTGTACGTAAGAATAGTATTAAGGTATGTTGTCACGCACCTGGTGCGGCGGCACGACGTGCGACAAGCTGAGCGCGTGGAAGGCGGCGCCGAGCTCGGCGGCGACCAACTCCTTCGGCGGCAGCGTGCCCGACGCGAGCAGTATGGAGAGCGGCGGACACTGGGGGAGTGTGACGTCACGCACCTGGTGCGGCGGCACGACGTGCGACAAGCTGAGCGCGTGGAAGGCGGCGCCGAGCTCGGCGGCGACCAGCTCCTTCGGCGGCAGCGTGCCCGACGCGAGCAGTATGGAGAGCGGCGGACACTGGGGGAGTGTGACGTCACGCACCTGGTGCGGCGGCACGACGTGCGACAAGCTGAGCGCGTGGAAGGCGGCGCCGAGCTCGGCGGCGACCAGCTCCTTCGGCGGCAGCGTGCCCGACGCGAGCAGTATGGAGAGCGGCGGACACTGGGGGAGTGTGACGTCACGCACCTGGTGCGGCGGCACGACGTGCGACAAGCTGAGCGCGTGGAAGGCGGCGCCGAGCTCGGCGGCGACCAGCTCCTTCGGCGGCAGCGTGCCCGACGCGAGCAGTATGGAGAGCGGCGGACACTGGGGGAGTGTGACGTCACGCACCTGGTGCGGCGGCACGACGTGCGACAAGCTGAGCGCGTGGAAGGCGGCGCCGAGCTCGGCGGCGACCAGCTCCTTCGGCGGCAGCGTGCCCGACGCGAGCAGTATGGAGAGCGGCGGACACTGGGGGAGTGTGACGTCACGCACCTGGTGCGGCGGCACGACGTGCGACAAGCTGAGCGCGTGGAAGGCGGCGCCGAGCTCGGCGGCGACCAGCTCCTTCGGCGGCAGCGTGCCCGACGCGAGCAGTATGGAGAGCGGCGGACACTGGGGGAGTGTGACGTCACGCACCTGGTGCGGCGGCACGACGTGCGACAAGCTGAGCGCGTGGAAGGCGGCGCCGAGCTCGGCGGCGACCAGCTCCTTCGGCGGCAGCGTGCCCGACGCGAGCAGTATGGAGAGCGGCGGACACTGGGGGAGTGTGACGTCACGCACCTGGTGCGGCGGCACGACGTGCGACAAGCTGAGCGCGTGGAAGGCGGCGCCGAGCTCGGCGGCGACCAGCTCCTTCGGCGGCAGCGTGCCCGACGCGAGCAGTATGGAGAGCGGCGGACACTGGGGGAGTGTGACGTCACGCACCTGGTGCGGCGGCACGACGTGCGACAAGCTGAGCGCGTGGAAGGCGGCGCCGAGCTCGGCGGCGACCAGCTCCTTCGGCGGCAGCGTGCCCGACGCGAGCAGTATGGAGAGCGGCGGACACTGGGGGAGTGTGACGTCACGCACCTGGTGCGGCGGCACGACGTGCGACAAGCTGAGCGCGTGGAAGGCGGCGCCGAGCTCGGCGGCGACCAGCTCCTTCGGCGGCAGCGTGCCCGACGCGAGCAGTATGGAGAGCGGCGGACACTGGGGGAGTGTGACGTCACGCACCTGGTGCGGCGGCACGACGTGCGACAAGCTGAGCGCGTGGAAGGCGGCGCCGAGCTCGGCGGCGACCAGCTCCTTCGGCGGCAGCGTGCCCGACGCGAGCAGGATGGTGCGCGCGGGGCGGAGGGCTCCGAACACGACGCCTGCCCGCATACACATCACGTGTAACGTCACCGCACACTGGGGGAATGAGGTGTGTGATGTAGCAGCTGTGTTGTGTGGATAACATGCCGTTGCCAAAGACAAAAATCGGTGCAAGGAAAGTATCAAAGGAGACCAAAAATCTATATAATTAAGTCTATAGTCGGAAAAAGTATTTGGGATCAAAAATATACACAAGTTTGTTGCCACATCAAAACAGTTGTATAAACGATGGATGACGGAGGGTAGATCCTACCTTTTTTTACGCAACGCTGAGCGGGTAGGCGTAGATTATGTCGTGCGATTGGAATGCATAAATGTAGGTCGGCTAAGTAAGTTCAACATTAATTTTTTTACTAAAATATTTATTGACAAAAAAAGAATCCATCTAAAACACTCATTTTCAGCATTATCTAAAATTTATTTTATTTACATTTTTCACAAAAAAATAACCCAGCAAAAACTTTTATATTTATGTTATCCAATTTTTTTTTTTTTATTATTTCGCCAATGCTCGGAATTTCGCTACAAGACATGATTTGCAACGACGAAATTCGTAAACGAACGAAGCTTGCCGACATAGCTCTCAAAATTAGCAGGCTGAAGTGGCAATGGGCCGGCCACATCGCTCGTAGGACCGATAAATGATGGGGAAGAAAGGTCCTCGAGTGGCGACCACTTTAGGTAAAAGGAGTACAGGTCGCCCCCCTACCAGGTGGACCGATGACCTGAAGAAACCGCGGGAAACCGTTGGATTCAGAGGGCACAGGGCCGGTTAAAGTGGCACCATTTGGGGGAGGCCTATGTTCGGCAGTGGACATCAAAGGGTTGATGGATGGGTTATTTTGCCAATGAAATATATCATATATGCGAAATTCAATGCAATCACGATATACATACACACACGCCCAAATTTTTAATAATATAACTAATACACACCTCTTTCTTCGGCTCAGATTCCTTTTTAATTAGAGCCGCAACGAAGTCGTCCATGAACTCTCCCGAATTTCCAAAGAGATATCCTATACAAGAAATAAAAATGAGTCGAGTGAGTTCACCATGTTAATCATCAGAGCTTCAACGAGCCTGTGATCAACTTCTGGTAGAATCCTTGTTGTATAGGGGTGGTTACAATTGTCTATGAGCTTCAGTGATTACTTAACATTAGGAAGATTGCATGGTTTGCGTTTTTTATCAGATTGATGTAGCAAATGAGAATGCAGTTCATCTCATGGTAAGTGGTCACTGCCGCTCATGGACATCTGTAATCAACTTCATACAGAACATGGGTTCTATCTGAAATTAATCACAGATGCGTTGCTACTCCCAAGGTTTATTATGGTCGCCTCATATAAAAGTGTGCCGGCAACCACACCCTTCTATCGAAACGCAAGAACTGCTTCACGCTAGAAATAGGTGTGGCGGTGGTACTTCCCCGGTCGAACTACGCTGGTTCTACCACATTCAGCCTTCCTTGTTGTATAGGGGGCTGGTTACAATTGTCTATGAGCGTCAATGATTACTTAGCATTAGGTAAATTGCATGGTTTGCGTTCTTATCACATTGAAGTAGCAAACGAGCATCCAGGTCACCTGATGGTAAGTGCTCACTGTTGCTCATGGTAATCTGTAAAAAACTTCATATAGTATATAGGTTCTATCTGAAGTCAATCACAGCTTCGTAGCAACTCCCGAGAACTATGATGGTCGCGTCATATAAAAGTGTGCCGGCAACCACACCCTTCTATCGAAACGCAAGAAATGCTTCACGCTAGAAATAATTTCGTACTACAATATTTTTATTATATATATTTTTTATTTTTTTGCCCATGTGTTTGAAATCGCATCAAAGCAAAACCAATGAGTTTAATTCAAGTGATTGAAAATGTATTTATAATACTTACATTAAAATTCATTACATCCAACTACTCTATTAAAAGTTATTACATTTTTTTTTATTTATTTGGTTCACAAATTGAATGCAACACGTTGCGTTATACATGTATCACACTCTATTATAAATAACAATATGATAGTGTTCATTCCGAAAAAGTGAACACAGCTTACTTAATGAGAACGTAACATTAAATAAAATATTTATACTAAATTAGTTAAATAACTTACAAATATGTGTTTTGGCTGAGGGCAATGAGTCATGGAATATGTCATAGGACGAACATATAGCATTGTAAGAGTATAAAATTCGGTTTAGTGAACAATGTTTTCTTACGTTAATACGAAATATATAAATATTTTTAAATATGTTGCATTTTTTATACACGGGTAAAACCGCGGGAAATGACTAGTGTAAATAATTACCTAGTATGGCGTCCATAGCCCCGAGGAGGGAGGACGTGGACTGCGTCACACCGATAAGGCTTCGCGGGTCATCCATAAACTGCTGGCTCATTTGTTGGACGCATTTACTGAATTCTTAAAATAACAAACAAAACTAAAGTTAACAATAAATTTCTCGACTGCTAAAAATATATAGAGAGGCGCTTATCAGTTATGGTAGGGTTTACTTGTGAATAGGAATTATGGGCTAGGAATTACGTTTTTTCTGAATGAAGTAGCAAACGAGCATTCCACCTGATGGTAAGTGGTCACTGCCGCCCATGGACACCTGTAAGCAACTTCATATAGAACATGGCTTCTATCTGAAGTCAATTACAGATGCGTTACTACGCCCGAGGACTATGATGGTCGCCTCATATAAAAGAGTGCCGGCAACCACACCCTTCTATCGAAGCGCAAGAAATGCTTCGCGCTAGAAATAGGTGTGATACTTCCCTGTTCGAACTACACTGATTCTACCACCTGGTAATATTAGCCTTCCTTTGGAGATTCCAGGGTCCTCTTTGTAAGGCCGAAGACGGCCACTCGGGTTAGTCCAATAAGAATCCCATAACCCGGCTCGCTCCCTCCACGTCGGATACCTTTCAAAGATTTCCCCTCAAAAAAAGGCAGAGCGCCATACAAAAGTTGGCCATGTCCTTTAACGCTGGGTTATTAAGGTGGTAGAAACAATGTAGTTCGACCAAGGAAGTACCACCGCCACACCTATTTCTAGCGTGAAGAATTTCTAGCGTTTCGATTAAAGGGTGTGGTTGCCGGCACACTTTCACATGAGGCGACCATCATAGTCCTCGGGAGTAGCAACGCATCTGTGATTGACTTGAGATGGAACCCATGTTCTGTATGAAGTTGATTACAGATGTCCATAGGCGGCAGTGGCCACTTACCATCAGGTGGACTGCATGCTCGTTTGCTACTTCAGTCAGATAAAAAAAAACGCAAGTCTAAGTACTTACGTGGGTATTGTGCTGCACCAATATCGTGATTATCGAGCGTCGCTGCGAACGTCCTTATGTCCGACCACGTGAACACTGCTTTCCCGTATTGCATGGGCGCTTGCTCCACAAGCGGGATTTGGTTTCTGAACCTGGAATATTTATTTATATTTATTTATTTTGATCACCTATATAGTTTACACCAAATAAAATATAAAAATAACACAATTATACAATACGGAAAAGCTAAGTGTAACTACATTTATAGGCGAAGCCTGCTTGCAAAAAGGAGCGAGTAACAAGTAAGTCAAATGATAATAACAATAGTAATAAAGAAAAGAAAAGAAACATTTTTTCTGGAATAAAATTAAAATTAAATTAAATTAAATTTAAATTAAACAGATTTTATATTTAATAATTATTATTAAACGTTTTTGTTTTTCTATTTTGTATTGTCTACGCCTGGAATCCACGCACCGGTTGTCTATGCCCCGAATAAAAAAACAAATCACGCTCTATAGATTTCGGTTCAATATGGATTTTTGTAACTAACGACTTACACGAATTACACTGTTCAACAAATCTCAACCGTTTTGATTGCGAAGCCTCCTCCTCCTCAACAGTATATATGTAAATATTTGTAAATAGTTCTTTTCTTTTTATATTTTGTTAAATTAAATAATAAGTAATTTAATTTATATGTAATATAGTGTATTATTATTTAAATTTTTATTATGCCTTACAGTTTTGGGTACAATGACGTACTTAATACTATAAGCGTTCTCTATAAGTCCACATTTAAGCTAAACAGAAAGGCGAGATTATGTGAAATAGTTAAATGCAAAAAACCGACACTAACAATAGAAAAAACTAAAATGTTGACTATAGCTAACTTCGGGGTGTCTGTTTTTCGTGACGATGTACGCGAGCATCGTAAAACTAAAATGTTGACTAGCTAAATTCAGGATGTCGGTTTTGCGTGACGGTGTGCGCGCAGAGCGTAAAAATACTCTCATCATTTTTCCCAAACGCGCCAATAGAAGTAAAGCTTCAAAAGGTTATTTAAGAAAATAAGCATTTTAACAATAACATTTACAAGAAATAAAAATATATAATCTGTGGAGAGACGGCTAGGATTGAAAAAAAAATGCATATCGTGAGTACAGTGCCGGATTAAGCCAGCGCGGGGTCTGTAGCAAATTCTGACAAGAGACCCATAGTTTGACTTAAGTAAGGTTATTAAATAACAAAACTGTTACAAGTACACTTTTCTGGATTTAATCTGGGAAAATTTAGAGACGACACTTTCTATATCCACTTCTTTCTGTGTAGGATTTTCAGGATAGGAAAGATAGTAAAATACTAGCTGACCCGACAAACGTTGTTTTGCCATATAAAAAAAACAAAGTTAAGGGTGGACAACCCTTATCACTAAGGGGTATGAAAAATAGATGTTGGCCGATTCTCAGACCTACTTAATATGCTCACAAAATCTCATGCGAATCGGCCAAGCCGTTTCGGAGGAGTATGACAACAAAAACTGTGACACGAGAATTTTATATATTAAATAAATAGTAGGTGTAGGGCCGCTGGGCCCCTCTAGTCGCGGGGCCCGTAGCATTTGCTACTCTTGCTACGTGGCTAATCCGGCAATCCGTGAGTACATGTTTCAGTAGCACTACATGGTGATAGAAAGTTACATTTCTTCCACTGAGGAAGTGTATGAGAACGAAAGGTTTAGAATAACAGTTACCTACATCAATTTAATAACCTCTCGCTTTAAGAATTCTCCCCAAAATGCGATCATTTTATTATTTCCACAAAATGCAAATTTTGTATTAGGTTTTCCATTTATTTTCACCGTGCGATGTTATCATTTATAATTGAAACGACTTTGAGTAACGATTAAAAGGAATAATTTATGATTATGGAATTAATTTATTATGATTATGAATTAATTTATTTACTTACCAATAACACCATTTATCAAGAGCAGACTTCAAAGACTCAAGATATGTAGCACTACTATTAGCGAACTTATAGGTCGCAGCAACTGAAAGCTCCTGAAAAAAATATAATGTTCAATTAGCCGACTGCGTTAGACGGAGGGTAATATTTTTCAAGCATATGTATGTTTGTATCTGAGTTGCCAGATTTGTTTTAGTAAGTCTAGATTTAGATTTTTTTTTGAAAAAAGCGGGATACCATAGTCAAAAGCGGCACAGTAGCTCTCGCGGTACAAAGAGCCTCACAGACACAAGAAAAAATCTCCTTGCTGTAGGGGGGGCCGGAGGATTGGTGACCATTTTTTTAGGTCGACGAACTGCAGATTGGCTTTAATTGGTATAGATTTGGCGACCTTTTTTTTTTGGTCGACAAAGACGACCTTCGACCGACCGGTCGACCTTTTTTTGCAAAAGTACAGTCCTTCCCAAAAAGCGGGACAGGCTCAGTCTCGCGCGGAACATTTGAATTTGATAAAATCGGGACGGTCCCGCATAAACCGTGACGTCTGGCAACCCTGGTTTGTATACATGTCCATTTCTTTTGTACGCACTACAGCCCAAACGGCTTGACGGATTGTAACATATGATGTACCATTGAAATCGACTCTATTGCAGAGTGACATAGGCTACATAATTTGTAAATGTAGCGCTTGCGATCCATTAAAATAGAGGAGAAAAATATTTTTTTCCTTACCTTAGAAAATTGGGTATCAAATGAAAACTAGTAAATAGATCATTAAAATATGTATATATTGCTGTACATGCCTATAATTGGCATTACATAAAAGGATTAAAGAGCAGTGATAGCCTAATGGTTGAAACTTGCCCTCTCGATCGGGAGGTCCCAGGTTCAAACCCAGGCACGCACCACTGATTCATGTGCGTATTATAAATTAATTATCACTGCTTTTCGGTGAAGGAAAACATCGTGAGGAAACCTACACACCCGAGAGTTCCTTAAAAAAAAAAAGTTCTCGGAGGTGTGTGAAGACCACCAATTCGCACTTGGCCAGCGCGGTGGACTATGGCCTAAACTCTCTCATACTGAGAGAAGACCCATGCGCAGCAGTGGGAAAATAATAGGTTGACGACGACGACGACGACGATAAGGATGAAAATTATTAATCTGGTTGTATGTTAATGTAAATGTGTTTGTATGTATCTATTGGTATGTCTGAATATATAAATAAATAAATAAATATGTGTACTAGTATCAGTTTTACATGGGAATAATTTTACATGAGGCGATCATCTCGGTCCTCGGAAATAGCATCCCATTTGTAATTGTCTTCAGATGGAACCTCTGTTCTATAAGTTGGTTACAGATGGGCGGCAGTTTCACCTACAGATGGAATGCCTGTTCGTTTTCTCCTTCAATTTAATAATAAAAAATATTTGTTGGAAGCATGACAAAAGACAAACCCGCTGAGTTTCTTGCCGGATCTCCTCAGTTGAGGTCGTGTTCCGATCCGGTGGTAATGTAAGAAAAATAATGTAACTGACAATTTGTAAGTGCCCCTATACAAAAATAAAGACATTTCATTTCATTTCATGTGTAGCAGTGGGACAAAAATGGGTCAAAATGTACCTTGAACGCATCGTCAAGTTGCTTCAAGTTGACCACGAAGGTGGCAGCGTCGCGGCACACGTCTTCTATGTTGTGCGCTTCGTCAATGATTATGATGTTGTCTTTTACATTGATTTGCATCTGAAACAGCAAGAGGATTACATGATCGCTCATTTTAATGAATACAGTATTGTAGAAAAAGAATAAATAAGTAGTATAGTTGAAAGAAAATTCATTCTGAGCGACCATCTTAGATCTTCAGAGAGTCATTTAAGGCGACCATCGTAGACTTGAAGGTCTAAGATGATCACATTGATTCACTTAATCATTTCTTTCATTTGTAGCGGCTTACATTCACTTACACACTCGCTCACTTAGACTCAGATTTTTTGGCTCGAGGGGGAAACCTTCAAAAGGTATCCGACGCCGTAGGAGCGAGCGAGCGCCGGGTTATGCGTCATTTTTACCGTACTAAAACCGCCTGGTGGCCGTCCTCAGCGCTACAAAGAGGACTCCGGGATCTCCAAAGGAACGCAACCGAAGTCTTCTTAACATGTTGCCCAGTCAGGCTCCTCCCAGGTGAGCAGCTGGGCCCATCGCTCCGTCTAGTCTTTACGACGGTATGCGACCACATATACCGCCGTCCATCCTGGGATCGCCTGACCGAACAGTTCAAGCTCCCACTCTAGCCACCTGCAACCCCGGAAGCCCCTTTTAGTCGCCTCTTACGACAGGCAGGGGATGCCGTAGCCCTATTCTGATCCCGGAACTACAGGGACGAAGGATGTTTGGCCTAGTAATGCTAGTTTTCTACGTCGATTTAAAAATAAACTTAGAAAGCTACTCACGTTTTTCCTAATACCAGGATCGATGAGGTAGTTGTACGGGCAGAAGACAATATTCGCGCGCGTCGCGAGCGCCCTGCCCGCGTAGTACGGGCACGCCGCGTGGTCCCGCCCCGCCTCCACCAGCTGATCCAGGTTAAACGACGGTGGCAACTGGTCGTGGTCTAACGCCGAACGGTCCTCATAATACTTGTAGTTGCTGGTTCGCTTTTTATAAGCCGCGGCCATCTTACTCTTCGGCAAGAGGAACGCATCTATTATCGACTTTAGATAGAACCATTGTTCAGTCTGAAGTTGCTTACCGATATCACAGATGCAGTTGCCACTTACCATCGGGTGGTTTGCATGCTATATTTTTACTTCGATATTATAAAAAAAGGCCTACTACCGAGTAGTTTGTAAGCTACTTTTCCACTTCGACTTAACATTGCTTTACCTGAAGTTGCTTAGAGATGTCACCTAAAACAGTTGTTACTTACCATTGGGTAAATTGTATGTTCGTTTTTTTAACAACGATATTACAAAAAAACACTTACCATCGAGTGGCTCGCATGCCAGTTTTCTTAGACTTAAAAAAACTTGGTAAAACACTCACGTTTTTCCTAATACCGGGGTCGATAAGGTAGTTGTACGGGCAGAAGACAATATTCGCGCGCGTCGCGAGCGCCCTGCCCGCGTAGTACGGGCACGCTGCGTGGTCCCGCCCCGCCTCCACCAGCTGTTCCAGGTTGAACGACGGTGGCAACAGATCGTGGTCCAGCGCTGAACGGTTCTCGTAGTACTTGCAGTTGGTGAGGGATGCTTGGCCGACCGTCGGCTGGTGGTTCTGTGAATGGGAAATTGTTTAGGAATTATTTGACGTCTACCTACTTATTTTTTAAGTTTTTTTATCAGATTGAAGTGGCAAAAGAGCATGCAGTCCTCTTGGTGAAAAGTGGTTACTGCCAATAATGGTTGCTTCCATCTGAACTGAATTACAGTGTTGCCACTCCCGAGTACAATGGTGGTGGACTCGTCCAAAAGTGAGTCGGCAAACACACTCTTCCACACCGCCATGCCTCAACTTCTTAGATGTCATATTATTAAGTCAAAGGGTCGAAGGTCGAAGGTAGAGGTCGTATTATGACGTCACCTTAGTAGAAGTACTATTATGATGTCACCTTGGTACACCCTCTGCACATTTCGTCCTTCGAAGTCCACTGTTGCCGGTCGAAGGGTCGAATGCAGCTGTACTCCCTGCTGGACAGGATCGCCATAGTCGTCTCCCCGCAGTAGTGCGTCGCTGTGAACTCCTTGATCACTTGCTCGAGCTGCTTGTGAGTACGTGAGCCGTAGTATATGGTCGGGATACTGTAAAAAATGATATTACATTAATAATTAAATGATTAATAAGGAAATAATAATTATTGAATTTATAACAATTTATTATAAAACAAGAGACCTGACTGTTATTTTTTTAACATTGGAGTAGGAAGCGACCATGCAGTCTATTTGATGGTACCTAAGCGCTCATTGTCGCTTATGGACTTTATACGGACCAAGGATTATACATGAAGTCTGTTGCGAGGATTAAGATGGTTGTCTCATATAAAAGTGAGCCGATAACCACACCCTTCCACCGAAACGTAATAACTACTTCACGCTGAAATAGGTGTGGGGGCGGTGTCGCACCGGTCGAATCATAAACCAAATTAAACTCATATTCATCACAAGCGTGTACTTTTAGTTTTGTTGTTTTTTAGCTAAATTATTTATGACGAATGGGCCTGACTTCCTGACTATGACGTCAGCAATGCTGATGTCAGTCTGGAAGATTCCAAGAAAAACGTGGGAGACATTCTTCTTCGATTTATTCAAAGGAGGTCCGATCGCTTCGACGGCTCGAACAAGAATAGTCGAAGTCAGCGGGCATTTGGTCGTTTATAACCAAGTTAGGTGGGGGAACACAACACTTATTTATGGAGGGTAGGTAAAATATTTCAGACTTATCTATCATACTAATTTAATAATCCAATAATTTCCAATTATTAAAGTAATTAAAATAATAATTTTGGGCAAATTGTTTTTCTTAATTACGCGGTTTCCCATCGACGTATGTTTTTTTACCATTTTTGTAGGGAAAAAATGTTCTAAAATAATTCATGACTAACCGTTTGCTTTGCAGTGTTTCTTCGTTGTTTGTCCCTTGTAAGGGTTTACTTGGTCCAGGGGTCGGAGAAGATAGCCCAGGGTGCTCTGTAAGGTCGATCACATTCGGATCCAGGGTGGCTTTCTTATGGATCGTAACTAGACCCGGTTCGGAGTGCAGTTTGCCTGAAAAGAAATATACATAAAACTATTTTAACTTGTAACAGGTAGGTACTCATGGCACTTTAATTTTGATTTTGACCAAGTTGCATGGATCGCAGTCCCGGCGAAACTATGGTGGCGGGAAGAAACCGTTAACATGCACTAGTCTAGATTAATTTATTTATCTATCTACGTCTAATTTTTTTTACGTTTTGGCTGTATCCTAACGCAACAAACTTTGCGTTTTAACCTTTAACTTTTACGGGGAGAGGAGGGGTGGGTTTAAATCTCATTTAATCCCACGTAGGGATGTAGGGGGAGAGGGGTTTCGAATTTAATATTTTATTTCTGCAAGGAAGTGTAAAATTATGACAAAAAATTATTAATTGCGTGCCATTTGCAGGAGGGTAGGGGGTCAAAACACAAAACTACATCTAAGCATTGGAGGGACAGCCAATAACAGTCAAAATGTGATTATTGGACGTCCCTAACTTGTAAATTAACAGCCAGGTTCACTCCGTCTAACTAGTAGTAGCCGGTATTTGGGAAATGTCACCCCGCATTGCCGCTGTTACAGTCGCGTTCGGTTGCATACTAAGTACATTCCTGCTTCTATATCATTGGCCGTTTAACATCCAAATATAAAATAATGTTTAGGTTAGGTTATGTTATAATATCTTAGAGTAGCAACGAACTTGCTATTGATTTCAGATAGAACCCTTGTTCTATACGCAGTTGCTAACTGATGTCTATAGGCGACAGATACCACTATACTATACTCTAGATACTTTCTCACAAACATCTGCTTACATATTCGCCCGATTTCCGAGCAGCTCGTCTCGGTCCATGCGAGTTTCGTACTGTCGTACCATACACCTACGTACAGTCGTACACGTAAAGCGAAGGCTCGGACGCGCTATATGTGTGAGGTTTTTTGTTACGGTATTTTTCGATTCAGTCACCGCGTCCAAAGCCCGCGATGTAAGCGATGCAATAGCTTAAAAATCCGCAATTTATTCTCCAATCTCCCTATTGCCCTTCTCCAACGAAGGTCTTGCCAGAGGATACGGGGTTGTTCTCGGTCGATCTACAAGCCCTTGGCATGTCGCTAGTGGTTTTCCTTTGTGACTCTCAAAGCAGAGGAATAGGAGAACTAGATACTAACTCTAAACGAGAACTTCGAAAATCAACGTTAGGACTGGAGGCAAATGTTAAATCGTATCGGTCGTCCCAACAAGGTATCCGAAGTCACCGGACAATTGTAATCAAGAACAAGACAATCCGAAGCTTCAGAGTTTAATTCTAATACGCAATTTTCACTTTTCAAATTTATATGCGTATTACAAATTAATTATCGCTCGCCTAAACGATGAAAACATCGTAAGAGAACTCATATGCATCACAATATAAGGAAAGAAAAACAAAGTTAACAATAAAATCTAACTAATCTATCTAATCAATCTATGGAGTAGCTTAACCCCTTTCGCATAAGAAAAGAAAGGAACAAGAAGACTGAAGACTGAAGGTGGCAGAACCAGTGTAGTTCGACCGGGGAAGTACCACCGCCACACCTATTTCTAGCGTGAAGCATTTCTTGCGCGAGATGAAAGGGTATGGTTACCGGCGCACTTTTATATGAGGCGACTATCATAGTCTTCGGGAGTAGCAACGCATCTGTTCTTGACTTCATAGAACCCATGTTCTGTATGAAGTTGATTACAGATGTCCATAGGCGGCAGTGACCACTTACCATCAGGTAGACTGCATGCTCGTTTGCTACTTCAGTCAAATAAAAAAAAAGACATTCCTCCCCAGTAGTAGGACACTAATAAACTGTTGACGACGATAAGAATAGAATTATATTAACTCTACGTGCTTTCTGAATAAGAGTTTATATCACAACGTAAGGCGGAAAGGTAGTTAAAAATAAAATTACTGCTGGAAATAAAAGAGGTGGGTTATATAGCTAACATTACATTTACATGTAAAATAAAAGACTCTGAGTACGGTCCATTACATGTTGAAATCTGCCTACAGCCCACCTAATCTTCGCAAATACATACTGCCTACTAAATAGAAATGTCTCTCACATTGTAGCGCAAACAGAAATGTATTTAGCATTCGCTGAACGGAATATTCTGAATGCAGGCCGGAGGTGACGTCGGTAGGGTGACTATGCTGAAATGCCAAAACATGGGATATAATTTAAGATTTTATGGCTTGCATTAAATCATAACACAACACAAAAACGGTGTTTTTACGGAAGTTGTTTGTTTAGCGGATGTGTTTTTTGCTTTTAAACTTTTCAACGAATGAAGTTAAAATAATAGAGGCCATTAACCGCAATGTAGTTAGAGCACAAAACTTTAAATTTTAGGTTTTTTAGATGTTTTGTATTTTTTCGGATAAAACCTAATTAGTCCATTGTAAGTTGATATTAAGCCTCCCTTAATAAGCCATATTCTGACAATATGATTTAACTTGATTAGCGCCAACTAAACACTGTGAATCAGTTAAAGCTAAATTTTTAAAGCTTTTGGTGGTATTTAAATTATAATAATGGTAACATAAAAAAATTTATAATGTATATATATGTCACAGAATCCAATGAATGGTTATCTGAATGGTCGCCATTGCCGTCCAACATATCGATAAGTACATGCAGCCCACCTGATGGTAAGTGATCACTGCCTCTCATATTCATCTGTAATCAACTTCATACAGAACATGGGTTCCATCTCAAGTCAATCACAGATGCGTTGCTATTCCTGAGGACTGATGATGGTCGCCTCATGTGAAAGTGCGCCGGCAACCACACCCTTCTATCGAAACACAAGAATAGCTTCACGCTAGAAATAGGTGTAGCGGTGGTACTTCCCCGGTCGAACTACAGTGGTTCTACCACCTTTAAAACCTTCTTTGAACGCACGCGCCATATATAATAGCCGAGGAAAACAGATCGTGTGGCCCCAGCAGCTGCTGAAGGCTCTCAATGCCGTCATCACGTAATCCCGGTAATGGCGTCATTGTCATCTGCGCAATTCCGAATCAGCGACTCGCTGCCACTCTTTTAATTCCTACTAGTTTCACCTGAATGCGTTCTAGCTACGGAGACGGTATTATGTATTATGTTGTTTATTCGTATTTTTTCAAGGAAGACCCTATTTCATTGTATATAAGGTAAATATATTGCAGCCAATTGCATGTATGTATTTACATTTTAACCGATTTCAAAGTTAGCAATGTCGACGTTAAATTGGATGGGTGACCGGTAGTGGTTATTCATGATCGCTTGCCGCTACTTAGGTGAAGGTCTATCATGGAATGCCTTGTTCACATGTTGTTTGTTATTGGCTAATATAAAAATGAGAAGAAATAACTGAACCAGGAGGTGTTAACGGTACCGTAATATAAGCCTGATACTGAAATATAGGTATACCTGAAGGACTTCCGCGTTCTTCCCATTTCCGCTTCATATTATTGTTGCTGCATTCGCCTGTGTCTTGAACCGGATCATATATACTCTTCTCACCTGATAATAGATATACAAATTAATATACGTGCCTGTGATTTGAAATTTGAACACACAGATTTATGAAGTAGGACAAGGGTTCAATCTGAAGTCAATCACAGATGCGTTGCTACTCCCGAGGACTATGATGGTCGAATCATATAACAGTGAGCCAGCAACCACTCCTTTCCATCGAAACGCAAGAACTGCTTCACGGTAGAAATAGGTGCAGCGGTGGTTCCTCCCAGGTTGGAGGTGAACAATTGCTAGCACTGCAAACTTTATGTGGCAGATACAATTTCACGCGAGCGAAGCCGCGGGCAAAGGCTAGTATGTTAAAAATTACACTGTAGTATAGATATTTCGAAATTATAGCGTCATCAATTTTACGAAATACAAGATCCAATAGCGTAGTTACGCGTTGGCGCAATGGGCCAACGCCCATGGATTCGCACTCAAAGGGGCCTCGTGAGGCCTCTTTGAGTGCGAATCCGGAGTTTTACGTACTTTTACGTACGTTTTTTCTCTAGTCAAGGCATAAGAGAGTTTTAGGCCATAGTCCACCGCGCTGGCCAAGTGCGAATTGGTGACTTTACACACCTCCGAGAACTTTTTTTAAAGAACTCTCGGGTGTATAGGTTTCCTCTCGATGTTTTCTTTCACCGAAAAACTGTGATAATTAATTTCTAATACGCACATAATTTTAGAAAAATCAGTGGTGCGTGCCGGGTTACCTAAATCATCAGTATGGTTTTTGTAATATAGTGCTTAAGTCTTACAAAGTTGCAAGTGGCATACAATTTAGACCGATATATTCAATTTTGCTTCCCTTTTTTTAATCTTATGTGATCCATCTTAAACTAAATAAAGATTATTATTATTTACCAAATAAAATAAAAATCAAATATGAAACATCAATAACTCAATCAAATAATCAGTACGAGTACGTACGCGTAAGATTAGTGACGAAATACATTTTTTATAGACTAAACAAACCAAAAATCCCAGCGAGCGAGCAGTGTAGTATTTATGGAATACGTGCGATCGAACGCGTGGCGCAGCCCGCACCAGGGTTGCCAACTCTCAAAAATGTATTCCCCTAAAGTCTTCATTAAAAACCCCTAAAATCCCCCATAATGAATTATTAATTGGAATTCTTCCTGGCAACCTGACTTGACGACGAAAAAAAAAATGGTCTTCGGGTGTAGTGCATGACGTTTTTCCTTTTTTTTTCGTCGTGAGGCATTGATTATATAGACTGGCGGGGAGATTTCCTATTAAAAACACCTTTATGTTGAAGTTATAAAAACCCCTGAAAATACCCCTAAAAATTTTACACCCCTAAAAAATCCCCATCCTACTTGAAAATCCCCGAAGTTGGCAACTCTGCCCGCACTGAGACCACGCACGGCCCCGCTAGTTTGATTGTGTGCGTAAAAAGTGCTTGCTGACACGCTACTCGCACGTACATTCAAATCGGCGACGGTCGATTTGTATGAAGCTGGGTTACTATTCTCTTTGTACTGTTTCTATAACTAAAACTGCGGGGCGCCCCGCGGAAAAAAGCACTAAATTTTACCTACCTCAGAATATGGCTTATTATTATATTTTGAAACTTATAAATCTAATTCAGCAGTTTCGGTTTTATTACCATTTGAAATAGAAACGAACAGACATACAAACTATAAAAAGACATCTTTACAAATTTCATTATATATATATCTCATTTGATGGTGGTGGAAGCAGTGTAGTGTGAAGTAGTGGTTGCCGGCACACTTTTATACGAGGCGACCATCATTGTCCTCGGGAGTAGCAACGCATCTGTTTGACTTCAGATAGAACCCATGTTCCGTACAAAGTTGAGCAGTGACCATTTACCATCAGGTGGACTGCATGCTAATTCTACTTCAGTCAGATAAAAAAAATATACATCTCTTTTGTTCTTTAGCAAATATAGACGCACATCAGTCAAATAATACACAGTTCTACGATCTGTCCTCTCTGTCCTATAGATTTTCTAGAATTCTACAACTGATATTGAAGCGTTTGCGCAATATGATAACATTATAAAATATTGTTATCGCCTGATAAGCCATATGACAATAGTTCTTAACACAAGGACGAAGTTAGTGCAAGTAGTAGTGAATGCACGGACGTATTGACAATAAAAGCGACTTAATATAAAATTTGTATTTTGTGAAAATAACAAAAGTGCCTTCGTATTTTGATGAGTATCTTAAAACCTGCTATTAATAAAAGACGTATTTGTAACATTTATGTTTGTGTTTTAGGATGAAATTGTCACTTTTTAATTCGCTAGATAAACATTTTAAATAGTTTCAAGTGTTTAACTGCTTTTTCGAAATTTTATATTCCGCTCTTTTCTTCATACTGTGAAATATTTTGAAAATGGAAGAGTGCATAGGAAAGGAATATATTTTGATTGAATCCGAAAACTTCGAGGATTATTTAATCTTTATAGGTAGGTTGGATTTAAATGTTTCAGTATTATTCGGTATTAAATGTATCTCAGAGAAGTCACCAGGAACTGTTGAATGTGCTTTACGCGTAAGTAATGCTTAGAATTCAACTAGGTACGTATGTTTGTGTGTATAGGCATATGGGGTACAACCCATAATTGTCTCACTGCTGGGTGCGGGTCTTCTTTCAGAATGACAGTTTTAGGCCATAGTCCACCGCGCTGGCCAAGTGCGAAATGGTGGACTTCACACACATCGGAGAACTTTTTTTTAAAGAACTGTCGGGTGTGTAGGTTTCCTCACGACGTTTTCCTTCACTGAAAAGCGATGATACTTAATTTATAATACAAACATAAATTAGTGGTGCGTGTCTGGGTTTCGAACCTTGGACCTCCTGATTGAGAGGGCAAGTTTCCACCATTAGGCTATCACTGCTCTACATCACTAGTACAGTCAAATATATATCAAAAATGCTATTGTTTTTAGGAATCGGCTACGTAGCCAGAAAAGCGGCGATGGCGCTTAGTCCCACACAGCGCTTGTGTGTTAACAATGATGGCACATACACTTTGACCTTTAAGTCCAGGCTGGCCAATGGCGCGTGCACCTTTGTACCGGGGCAGGAGTTCGAGGAAACCAAACCTGATGGTATTAAGGTGATATGAATTCTTTAAAAAAAAATAACCGAGCAGTCCACCTGACGGTAGGTAAGGATCCCTGCGGATAGACACGAATCAAGAAAGAGTCCAATGAAGTCTGTAAGCCCTTACTCGAAGCTTGTGTAGGTGGTAAAGTCCGAGTAGTTCGACCGGAAAGCACCGCCGTCACACTTATTTTTAGCGTAAAGCAATTTTTGCGTTTCGATATAAGAGCGTGGTTGCCTCCTAACTTTCATATGCGACCATCTTATTCTTTGAGAGCATCAGGCACACGCAGTGGTAGGACGCAAATGTTACGTGATTGACTTCAGATGGAACCGATGTTCTGCATGAAGTTGATTACAGATATCCATGGGTGACCACTTACCACCAGGTAGACTGCACGCTCGTTTACTACTTCAATCGGATAAAAAAAACTTTCATCTAAGGTTGCTAATATGGGTATTCATCCACGGATGGCAGTGACCACTTACCACCAGGTGGAATGCATATTCGTTTGCTACTTCAACCTTGTTAACATTTTTATCATAAGAATGAATTTAATCAAATCTGGTTGACAATTATTTTCTTACAAAGTTGGTGCTAACTTGTAGCGAGCAGCTACGAAGTAAAAATTACTACCTAGTCGTCCTTAAGTTGGCTGCTAACAACTGGTACCAACTGTTTTGTAAAAAAGTCTGTCGTCTATTATAAATATTGAATAGTTTACTTAAGCATTACTATCATTTGTATGTCTATCATTTGTGCTATCAGTAAGAATAATTATGAAGTACCTCTCCTTATATGCATACTAATAAAGACATACTAATAAATACTAAGTTCGAAACTTCCTTCCCACTAATAACACTAAAATAGTGTTCAACCTTGTTAACATTTTTATCAGCAGAATAAATTTAATCACCGAAATAAATGTCGTTTATTTACTGATAGATGCTGTACAACGAAAATGTTCTATTACATAGATATTTCTCTACAATTGAAGTATGATTGCTAATGTAACATTAAAACCATTTCCAGGTGAGATCTACAATAACAATCGAAGGCAACAAAATGACACACATACAAATCGAACAGAACGGAAGGACTTCGAAACACGTGCGAGATTTTTATCCCGAAGAAATGATCGTGGTATGTATTAATATGAAACGTAGTTATAGCAGATTTCTCAGTCGTGTTCTTTTAGCTCTGTCTTCCGTATCTTAACTTACTAGTCACCTATCGCAACGGTTGAAATTCGACCGTAATATAAATTAAAAAACTAATCTTCAAATTGTCCAAAATAGCATGAATATTTCCCAATTATTAAATTGTATTGATTTTGTTGATTAAAATCACCTGTTAAAGGTAAATAGAGGTTTAAATTTACTAAGCTGCATTTAAAAGCAAAGCGGAAATTTTGACAATGACATCTGACATTTTTGAAGTTGTATGTTTTCATAGTAAGACTGAATTTTATTTCGTTTATTATTTATGTGTTTGTGTCAAATGCAAGGTAGTGTGTGTAATGCGTTTTTAATTGATTTTAGGTATGTTTTATGGATTACTTGAAACAAATATTAGCATTTAGTAATCTCTACATCAACTGTAATCGAGTATAATTTCATCCCCCTCCGTCCGCGGCAAATATCTTAAAAACGAATCACAAGTTTTTGCTTCACGTATTAATATATAGATCCTTACTTTATAATGTTTCATTGTTATGCTAAAGCATATAATATATATGCTTTAGCATAACAATGCTATATGCTAAAGCATATAGAATATGATGAAATTTTTCACACATTTTTTTAGAGGTATTAGAAAAAACATAGGACACTGCTTATTAAAAAACCTTTTTAAAAATATTTTGGCAAACATTGTCATTGATTGTCAAAAAAAATTTACGTTTCAACTCGAGCAAGGCTGCAGACAAAAAGCAGTACATATTATGAATGTGATAATAATTAACATTTAAATTAAATTTTAATTGACTTAACACATGTTACAGAAGTAGGATTGGATGGCCAAAGTAAACAACACATTATGTACAACACTGGTATATTTTCACGATTTTGCACGTATACAATTTCAGAATACATTCGGACAGAGTAACGTCTTACACTTGCGAATTATTAGAATGATCCATGTTACGATAATACCCTCCCTTTTATACTAAAAATGGCAGGCGTTAAGGAAACCGTCACAAAGACAAAAACATTACTATTAATCTATTATTACATTATATAAAATTAAATATATGCATTTATAATATTTATTTATATAACCATTTATATTTATTTATGATGTGACTTCTATTGATTTATGATATTTATAATAACATGGCACGATCAATTTAAATACAATCATTATATAGATTCTTATTGATGTTTATAACTAATGTAGTCATGAGTTTAACAGTAGTGTCCCCAGGCAAGCTACTTGTTGGTTTGTAACACACACGATACGCTTTACAGTTAAGGTGTCGGGTGTTTTAGTTTTATAATAATTTATTATATTTACAGTATTTTTTACAAATTTTCGTCAAAATAGTAAAATAAAAATAGTTATAATATCTTTATGATATATATATCGTTGATAATAGAAGAGTTATCCTTTCCACCGCATTATTTAAAATAATGATATAGGTAGCCTTTGTTACTCTAGATTTTTCATATCACTTACAATATTGCAAAAAACTTTTGATATATTATGAGTTATACACTTATATAAAAATATATATTACTAGCTGTCCCGACAAACGTTGTTTTGCCATATAAAAAAAAAAAAAAAAATAAGGGTGGACAACCCTTAAGGGGTATGAAAAATAGATGTTAGCCGATTCTCAGACCTACCCAATATGCTTACCAAATTTCAGAGGAATCGGTCAAGCCGTTTCGGAGGAGTATGGAGACTAACATTGTGACACGAGAATTTTATATATAAGATTAGATTAAATCCATATTAAAAACTATAACAGTGAAGTATTGATCAACTATATGGTTAAAACATAATTTGAGGCCTAATGCTGATTTATTTTAGTAGGACACAATTGCTGCTTAATGTATTCAATTATTTAACTCAAAATATTAAAATCAATACGATATAAAATCTTTTCTTAATTTACGCTATTTTCACGAAATAATCAACAAACATTTGACAAGGCAGCGCTGTAAAGTGGGTAACTCACATTTTTATTGCACGTCCATTTCGCTGCTCAAAGGTCCCTATCCAATCAATCGCGACGCGATTTCAAGAGTGGTACGAAATATGTGCATTTACCCTTTGATCTCTCCGCTTTTAAGTCTACTCGCTTAATGGACGCAGTTTGACAAAGCACGAGGTTTTTGTTGTAAGTTATGAACTGAAATAAATTATTAATATGCTTTAATACATTATATATATATATCGTTTAAAATATTATTCCTCGGGTATATTTTATCCGCCTGTGTTAAAAGGAGGGTAATATTTAGACGACCCGCGTGGCGCAGCGGTTACCATACCGGTCTGACACGCAGTGGGTCCCGGGTTCTCCCAGCCAGACAGGTATCTGAATGATGAGTTTAGATTCTTGTTCTGGGTCTGGGTGTTTGTGTATTCGTCTTTGTGTGTGTCCATGGCACCCGCGACACAGGAGAAAATCCTACTGTGGGGCTAAGAAAGCGTTTTATTTTTCGAGTGAATTTATTAATGTTTCTGAGTTTGTATGTTTGTACTGTGTGTGTGTATGCATTATGTCAATTTATTTGGCACGCGCTATAACCCAAATAACGTATGATATATCATTGAAATCGACTAGTCTATATTATTTTAAAAGTAAAAGTGACGAAATTGTTACTCGTCGCAAAGGTAGAAATTTGACCGTAATTTATCTCAAAACCTAAATTTTCCATTGTACAAAGTAGTACAAATATTTCTCAAATTCAAATAAATTGTAATAATTTTCAAGTTATTTTGAACACACCCGTTAAAACATCTGACATTTTTGACGTTATGTGTTATTATAGTAAGACATTGAATGTTATATTTCGTTTATTATTCATATTTGTTTGTGTACGGTAGTATGTGTCATGTGTTTTAGTTGATTTTTCTGTTTTATGCATTATTTGAAGAAAATATTAGCATTGTGTAAAACTTCTTTACCTCAACTATAACCGTGCTTAATTTCATACTCCTAATATATAGATTTTTAAAGCAAGGATAGACCGTAACAACAACATATTTTAACAATATTACGTTACTATTTTGATGTCAAATGCCAAAGAAGCGTTGAATTAATAATTATGATTATAAAGTGCTTGAAATATGGCATATCGGGGAGACCATTGCCCAGTAGTGGGACAACATAGATTAATAAAAAAAAGTCTTCTTCAAGCAATCGGGTTTTTTAACGGACTTTTAAGGGAAAGTGATTATCAATTCACCTAGTATATATTTTTTCGGTTTTAATAATTTAAAAATGTTACTTGTTTCAGACAACTACTGCGGAGGGTTTTAATAAAGTGGCCACAAGAAGATACGGTTTAGTGCGATGACATTACTTTAACGTTTATGAGTGACGATTTTATATAACTGATTTATATTACTTCGAATTATTTTTTATAGTAACGCCATAGATAAGAATCCGAAGCATTATTTCTGTTTTCCCTTTACATGAAATCAAATGAAATGCCTTATTTTGTATAGGCCTACGGGGGCGCTTACAAATTGTCAGTTACATATATTTTACACTACCACCGGATCGGATGTTTAGATTAACAATGAGTGATAACAAATACAAAATCTGAAACTTTTGAATGATTCTTTATCAAAGCAAGCATCTATGTATAATATAACCTTTCATCATTAAAAAGTGATGGAAAACTTCGTCTACCTTATAAAACTCTTTTTTTCATCTGATCGAAGTCGCAATCCACCTGATGGTAAGTGGTCACTGCCGCCCATGGACGCATGTAAATTTCAAATAGAACATGTCTTCAATCTGAAGTCAATTACAGACGCGTTGCTACTCACGAGGACTATGATGGTCGCCTCATATAAAAGTATGCCGGCAACCACACCCTTCCATCGTACTTCCCTGATCAAACTACACTGGTTCTACCACCTCTGACTAACCGAAACGTTTTCTGTGTTCTGCTTCGGAGACTAAATACACTTACATCTACGACGCATTCATCTTAGTTCTCAAGAGTAGCAATTCAGATGTGCTGAGTTCTTGTAGCAGTTAAATTTAATTTTATCATTCACCTCGTAAAGTTACAATCCACCCCCGGTTAGGCAGATAAATGACAAATTTGATTTTAAATTCTGGGCCTGACTTTTCTGTGAGTTTATTTAACAAAGAAAAAAAACAAAAGGGTTTTACTAATTAGGTACTACATTAAAACTAGAGATACGCCGAATATTCGGTTGTTATTCGGCATCTTTTTCACTAGTATTCGCCCGAATTATTCGGTTTTAGTGCCAAATATATTCGATTCGAGATTTTCCATTTTCTTGGCTATACGTCACGGTATAGTACAAAACGAAAAAACTTTTTACGTAAGATTTATGTTATATGTCAAAGAAATCCTATGAAGAATATGAATAAAGCTTACAATCTAAAGTAATTAAACTTAAAATCAACATTTTGAAACCTAAATCAAATTCGCATTTTTTCTGAAACATATATCAACATTTATTTTAAACCTCAAATCAACATTTTAATTTTTTATGAACACACTTTCACAGTTGTTTCTTAATAAGAAATGGTAAACCGAATAATTCAGCCGAATATCCGGTTCGATAAAAGTTAAACCGAATACTTAGTATTTGGTTATTCGGTGAAACCACTATTCGGCTCATCTCTATTTAAAACTATTCCTACTAGAGATCGGTAATAATTGAATTGGTTTTTGATTACTGAATAAGGTTATTTCGTTAATGCTTAAGTAACCTAGTTGGTTACTAACTAGTTAGTGACTTTGTATACCGACACGCAGAATTTGAGGGCCTTATTTGCTTTCCACCCTTACATTTCAGCGACTTTATTTCGGACACTCCAATTTGCATAGGGTCCAGTGCCATATTAGACATATAGCAAGAGTAGCAAATGCTACGGGCCCCGCTACTAGAGGGAACTCGCGATCCAACACCTACTATTTATATTTTACTATCTTTGCTATCCTGAAAATCTTAAACAGAAAGAAGTAGATATAGACAGTGTCATCTTTAAATTTTCCCAGATTAAATCCAGAAAAGTGCACTTGTAACAGTTTAGTTATATTTATTACCCTTACTTAGTGCAAACTATGGGCCTCCCGTCAGAATTTGCTGAACCGCGCTGGGTTGTTCGGCACTAATAGGGTCGGAAAAATTTCAGACATACCCATTTCATTTTCATCTAGATTACTTCATTACTTTTACACCCTCCTCCCATTCAACAATACTATATCTTTGCACGTGGTTTTACCACAATCGCAAACGGTAAGAATTTCACGAAGGAAAACGCTTTCAATCTCCATACAAATGTCCATACTTACATAATATTATACTATAATATGAAATAAATATATTTAGATTTCTAGCATGCCTACCTACTGTACTTTTATTATAGGTTAACATAAGTTTTGTCTTGTAAGTGAAATTTATATAATTTCTTTAGACAATAAAGTTCTTTAAACCGAATCTTCAACAGCATCTCATCAAACGGCCCGTAATCAAATTTCTAATCCCATATCGACTTTCACTTAACATGTAAGCTTTTCTCTCAGGGGCACTTCCAAAACACGCTTCTCTATTCCATTAGACCCTCCAAGTTATCCCGCGTTATTTACATCGCCTGACCGTAAGCTATGTAGTCGACCCTTATGTGGCTGGTATATAAGTGAGTGTTCTGATTGTGGACGCTCAGTCGCCGATACTAAGGTCGGTTTCGGGTCGCGGGTGGCGATGGGGTGGGTTAAATGTGTTCAGGGTTGTCAATTTAAATGTTTTCGGTTTTGATGAAATACTTTTCTTACTATTGTTTGAGTAACAATCTCGTCAACCCATAATTGTCCCACTGCTGGGGTCTTCTCTCAGAATGAGAGTTTAGGCCATAGTCCATCGCGCTGGCCAAGTGCGAACTGGTGGACAACAAAATATGAATACGTAATACCTGTTGTTAATTTTTATTACCACCGATTACCATTATATTTTTGTTCGTATACAATAAAGAGTTTATTAAAAGAAAAATAATATATTTTTTGCGTAAATACAAGCACGTATATACCATACCATATATAAGGTTAAACTAAGAAAACATTAAGCTCAGGATAATTAAATTATGCCTACAGGAGATTATACGAAAAAATAACGTATTAAAATGTACACAATATGTCGCTGTACGCAACTTAAAAAACGGGGGTTTTATCTGAAGTCATTCACTGATGCGTTGTTGGGTGTGGTAGCTTCTCGGTGATACTACACATAGTAAGTAAAGCATTGTCGCGGTGGATGAGCGGGGTACCAGTACAGGTCTTGAACCAAGTACAGGGCCCTTGCGACTAGCATAAATACGTGAATGTGTTTTATATCAATATTTTTATATTTTTATTTATATAAGGCATGTCTCTCTTCTTATTCTTATCAATCTCGGATGTGTTTAAGGGAAATGTGAGGGATGTTTTTAAGTCAATTCTGATTACAATTCACCAATGGGTGAGAGTGTGTCAAAAAACCTCCAATTTATCGCCGTACAAGTGAAACGCGCCACGAAAACACGATCAGTCGCGATGCCCCCCCCCCCCCCCCAATCATCATCAAAATTCATCAACAAAAGAACTGGGAGTCGAAAAATCGCCAAATTTACCACGAAACTAACGATCGCCCTCTTACATATCCGATACTTTAGGCTTTAGTTGCAAACAATACTACAAGTGATCGTCCGCAGCCCTGGGCCCGGAGGGTGGTGTCGCGTCGCCACGGCAACGGCGCCCGGACGCCGGATCCGACGCCCGCAGTGTCGGCCGCCGCGCCCGCGCCCCGCCGCACAAGTGACACGCGCCACGAAAAAGCACAACCACCCCGCTTGTACTGTGACCAAGTCGCGCAAGGATACACTGAAATGTTGTTTCAATAAAGCGTTTTGCCGATTTTATGAGGGTTTGGAACCCTTAATGTCTATAGTTTTTTGAAGGAATCTCAAAATGAATTATTGGCTTTTGAAACATATGAGAGTTAATTTGCCTGTAATTTGAACTCTTTAATTTCATATCACCAAATAATCACTCACTTCGACTTCTCTTAAATTTTTTCACTTCAGCTATTGATGGTTTAATAAAATAATTACTTTCATATAACTTCCATTAAATCCATTTTTTTTATCTGTTGAAGTAGCAAACGAGCATGCCGTCCACCTTATGGTAAGTGGCCACTGCCGCCCATGGACATCTGTAATCAACTTTATACAGAATATGGGTTCCATCTGAAGTCAATCACAGATGCGTTGCTACTCCCGAGGACTATGATGGTCGCCTCATGTGAAAGTGCGCCGGCAACCACACCCTTCTACCGAAACGCAAGCACTGCTTCACGCTAGAAATACGTGTGGCGGTGGTAATTCCCCCGTCGGACTACACTGGTTCTACCACCTTCGAAATCCATCTAAGTATGATAAGAATATGTTATTTATATGTTGTTGTTCTAACGATAAAACAAAATTTAGCTCATCTATTTTTCTTTAGAAGCTGTCACCGTAATTCAGATTCTCTATCTCAGACCTACGACTGTATCACAATAGTTTGTTGTTAGTAGTTAGTTTATTTAATATTTTAAATTTTCTACCATTAACTTTGTCTTTTTATCACTAGTAGTCACCCGTCACATCGGTCGAAATTCGACCGTAATTTAAATTAAAAAACTTAACTTCATATTTTCCAAAGTAGTTCGAATATTTCTCTAAAACAAATAAAATGTAATCATTTTCAAGTTATTTTGATCGCACCCGTTTGATATAAAAAGAGG
>OX453077.1:10604236-10869695 GCA_949699795.1 Spicauda simplicius | reverse complement strand
ATTTTTTTTTAATTTATTTGATTCACAAATTGAATGCAACACGTTGCGTTATACATGTATCACACACTCTATTATAAATAACAATATGATAGTGCTCATTCCGAAAAGTGAACACAGCTTACTTAATGAGAACGTAACATTAAACTAAATACAATATTTACGCTAAATTAGTTAAATAACTTACAAATATGTGTTTTGGCTGAGGGCAATGAGCCAAAGAATATGTCATAGGACGAACATATAGCATTGTAAGAGTATAAAATTCGGTGTAGTGAACAATGTTTTCTTACGTTAGTACGAAATATATAAATATTTTTTAATATGTTGCATTTTTTAAACACGGGTAAAACCGCGGGAAATGACTAGTGTAAATAATTGACCTAGTATGGCGTCCATCGCCCCGAGGAGGGAGGACGTGGACTGCGTCACACCGATAAGGCTTCGCGGGTCATCCATAAACTGCTGGCTCATTTGTTGCACACATTTACTGAATTCTTAAAATAACAAACAAAACAAAAGTTAACAATAAATTTCTCGACGGATAAAAATATATAGAGAGGTGCTCTTTATCGGTTATGGTAGGGTTTACTTGTGAACATAGGAATTATGTGCTAGGAATTATGTTCTTTTGATCTGAATGAAGTAGCAAACGAGCATGCATTCCACCTGATGGTAACTGGCCTCCCATGGACATCTGTAACCAACTTCATATAGAACATGGCTTCTATCTGAAGTCAATCACAGATGCGTTACTACGCCCGAAGACTATGATGGTCGCCTCATATAAAAGTGTGCCGGCAATCACACCCTTCCATCGAAACGCAAGAAATGGTTCGCGCTAGAAATAGGTGTGGCGGTGGTACTTCCCCGGTCGAACTACACTGGTTCTAACACCTGGTAAATTAGCCTTTCTTTGGTGATTCCAGAGTACTCTTTATAAGGTCGAAGACGGCCACTCGGGTTACTCATGTAAGAATCCCATAACCCGGCGTCGCTCCCATCGCGTCGGATACCTTTGGAAGGTTTCCCTCAACAAAGGCAGAGCGCCATACAAAAGTTGGCCATGTCCTTTAACGCTGGGTTATTAAGGTGATAGAACCAGTGTAGTTCGACCGAGGAAGTACCACCGCCACACCGATTTCTAGCGTGAAGCATTTCTTGCGTTTCGATGGCAGGTTGTGGTTGCCGGCACACTTTCACATGAGGCGACCATCATAGTCCTCGGGAGTAGCAACGCATCTGTGATTGACTTCAGATGGAACATGTTCTGTATGAAGTTGATTACAGATGTCCATGGGCGGCAGTGGCCACTTACCATCAGGTGGACTGCATGCTAGTTTACTACTTCAGTCAGATAAAAAACGCAAGTCTAAGTACTTACGTGGGTATTGTGCTGCACCAATATCATGATTATCGAGCGTCGCTGCGAACGTCCTTATGTCCGACCACGTGAACACTGCTTTCCCGTATTGCATGGGCGCTTGCTCTACAAGCGGGATTTGGTTTCTGAACCTGGAATATTTATTTATATTTAATAATTATTATTATTACATGTTTTTGTTTTTCTTTTTTGTATTGTCTACGCCTGGAATCCACGCACCAGTTGTCTATGCCCCGAATAAAAAAACAAATCACGCTCTATAGATTTCGGTTCAATATGGATTTTTGTAACTAACGACTTACACGATTTACACGACTGTTCAACAAATCTCAACCGTTTTGATTGCGAAGCCTCCTCCTCCTCAACAGTATATATATAAATATTTTGTAAATAGTTTTTTTTTCTTTTTATATTTTGTTAAATTAAATAATTAGTATTTTAATTTATGTGTAGTATAGTGTATTATTATTTAAAATTTTATTATGCCTTACAGTTTTGGGTACTATAAGCGTTCTAAGTCCACATTTAAGCTAAACTGAAAGGCGAGATTATGTGAAATAGTTAAATGAAAAAAACCGACACTAACAATAGAAAAAAACTAAAATGTTGACTATAGCTAACTTCGGGATGTCGGATTTCCGTAACGGTGTACGCGAGCATCGTAAAACTAAAATGTTGACTGAAGCTAAATTCAGGATGTCGGTTTTGCGTGACGGTGTGCGCGCACAGCGTAAAAAATACTCTCATCATTTTTCCCAAACGCGCCAATAGAAGTAAAGCTTCAAAAGGTTATTTAAGGAAATAAGCATTTTAACAATAACATTTACAAGAAATAAAAATATATAATCTATGGTGAGACGGCTAGGATTGAAAAAAAAAATGCATATCGTGAGTACAGTGCCGGATTAAGCCAGCGCGGGGACTGTAGCAAATTCTGACAAGAGACCAATAGTTACAAAACTGTTACTAGTAAATTTTTCTGGATTTAATCTGGGAAAATTTTGAGATGACACTTTCTGTATCTACTTCTGTCTGTTTAAGATTTTCAGGATAGCAAAGATAGTAAAATGTAAATAGTAGGTGTTGGGCCGCGGGGCCCCTCTAGTCGCGGGGCCCGTAGCATTTGCTACTCTTGTTACATGGCTAATCCGCAATGCATGAGTACATGTTTCAGTAGCACTACAGGGTGATAGAAAGTTACATTCCTTCCACTGAGGAAGTGTATGAGAACGAAAGATTTAGAATAACAGTTACAATTTATTAACCTCTCGTTTTAAGAATTCTCCCCAAAATGCGAACATAATTTTACTATTTCCACAAAATGCAAATTCTGTATTAGGTTCCATTAATTCACACCGTGCGATATTTTATATTTGGCATTTATAATTGAAACGACTTTGAGTAACAATTATGATTATGGAATTAATTTATTATAATTATGAATGGATTTATTTACTTACCAATAACACCATTTATCAAGGGCAGACTTCAAAGACTCAAGATATGTAGCACTACTATTAGCGAACTTATAGGTCGCAGCAACTGAAAGCTCCTGTAAAAAAAATATAATGTTCAATTAGCCGACTGCGTTAGACGGAGGGTAATATTTTTCAAGCGTATGTATGTTTGTATCTGAGTTGCCAGATGTGTTTTAGTAAGTCGGGATTTAGTAACTTTTTGCGTGAAAAAAGCGGGATTCCATAGTCAAAAGCGGCACAGTAGCTCTCGCGGTACAAAGAGCCTCACAGACACAAGAATAAATCTCCTTGGTGTAGGGGGGGCCGGAGGATTGGTGACCATTTTTTTAGGTCGACGAACTGCCGATTGGCTTTAATTGGTATAGATTTGGCGACCTTTTTTTTGGTCGACAAAGACGACCTTCGACCTACCGGCCGGGTGACCTTTTTTATTAGCTTTTTATTAGCTTCACCTGTATGTTTGTTTGTAACAGACTTCTTTGGGCGCGATTTTGACCCACTTTAAACGGCCAGATTTCGTTCAAACTTTGTAGATTTATTGAGGTCCGATGACAATACACTAATTTGATAAAATTATTCCATTTTTTAATTTGACTAAAAAGTAGAAAATAGATAATAGTGTAAAAAACTAAATAACACGCTTTTTATAGAAAACCAAACTAAAAAATAGAAAATAAATTTAAATGAATTTAAATTAAGAAAATAGTGTTAAAAATTTCAATGAATATAAAGTTATTAGTTATATCAGTTTTCTTTATAAAGCGTGTTTTTTAGTTTTTTTTAAACTATTATTTATTTGCAAATATCTAGTCGTTCCCAAAAAGCGGGACTGAGCCTGTCCCGCGCGGAACATTTGATATTGATTAAAAAAACGGGACGGTGCCGCCAAAAGTGGGCCGTCTGGCAACCCTGGTTTGTATGCATGTCATTTTTTTTAGCACGCACTACAGGCCAAACGGCTTGACGGATTGTAACATATGATGTACCATTGAAATCAACTCTATTGCAGAGTGACATAGGCTACATTATTTGTAAATAGCGCTTGTGATCCATTAAAATAGAGGAGAAAAATATTTTTTCAATACCTTAGAAAATTGGGTACCAAATGAAAACTAGTAAATAGATCATTAAAATATGTATATATTGTTGTACATGCCTATAATTGGAATTACATATGAGGATAAAAATTATTATTCTGGTTGTATGTTAATGTAAATGTGTTTGTATGTTTTGCTGTTGGTATGTCTGAATATATAAATAAATATATGTATATTAGTACCAGTTTTACATGGGAATATTTTTATATGAGGCGATCATCTCGGTCCTCGGGAATAGCATCGCATTTGTAATTGTCTTCAGATAGAACCTCTGTTCTATAAGTTGGTTACAGATGGGCGGCAGTGTCACCATCGGATGGACTGCCTGTTCGTTTTCTACTTCAATTTAATAATAAAAAAATGTGTGCGTGTACTAGCGTACACTCGTAAGAAGTGGAACTTCTTTATGACGTTATTTTTCAAAAAATAATTTACTATATGCAACTTTACAGAAATTGGTTAAATAAAGTTAAATTAGATAAAGTTTAATAAAAGGCTTTTATTAAACTTTATCTAATAATCTATCTAATATCACGCGTGGTAGGGATAAGAAAAAGATGGCGCGTAACGGAAAAAAAAGATGGCGCGTAACAGAAAAAGATGGCGCGTAACGAAAAAATGTTACACTAAATTTTTTTCCAACCCCGATAAAGAAGTTTCACTTCAAAAAATATTTGTTGGAAGCATGCGTAGCAGTGGGACAAAAAAAATGGGTCAAAATGTACCTTGAACGCATCGTCAAGTTGCTTCAAGTTGACCACGAAGGTGGCAGCGTCGCGGCACACGTCTTCTATGTTGTGCGCTTCGTCAATTATTATGATGTTGTCTTTTACATTGATTTGCATCTGAAACAGCAAGAGGATTACATGATCGCTCATTTTAATGAATACCGTATTGTAGAAAAAGAATTAATAAATAGTATAGTTGAAAAAAAATTTGCGCAAGCATCTTAGGTCTGCAGACAGTCATTTAAGGCAACCATCGTAGACCTGAAGGTCTAAGATGGTCCACATTGATTCACTTAATCATTTCTTTTGTAGCGGCTTTCATTCACTTACGCATTCGCTCACTTAGGCTCAAGTTTTTTGTTCTGGAGGGGAAACCTTCAAAAGGTACCAGACGCCGTGGGAGCGACGCAGGGTTATGTGGCATTTTTACCGTACTAAAACCCCCCGGTGTCGTCCTCAGCGCTACAAAGAGGATTCCGGGATCTCCAAAGGAACGCAAACTGAGTCCTCTTAACATGTTGCCTAGTCAGGTTCCTCCCAGGCGAGCAGCTGGGCCCATCGCTCCGTTTGGTTTATACGACGGTATGCGGCCACGCATACCGCCGTCGTTCCCGGGATCGTCAGACTAAACGGTTCGAGCTCCCACTCTAGCCACCTGCAACCCCGGAAGCCCCTTTTAGTCGCCTCTTACGACAGGCAGGGGATGCCGTAGCCTTATTCCGATCCCGGAACTACAGGGACGAAGGATGTTTGGCCTAGTAATGCTAGTTTTCTACGTCGATTTAAGAATAAACCTAGAAAACTACTCACGTTTTTCCTAATACCGGGATCGATGAGGTAGTTGTACGGGCAGAAGATGATATTCGCGCGCGTCGCAAGCGCCCTGCCCGCGTAGTAGCACGCCGCGTGGTCCCGCCCCGCCTCCACCAGCTGCTCCAGGTTGAACGACGGTGGCAACTGGTCGTGGTCTAGCGCTGAACGGTTCTCGTAATACTTGTAGTTGCTGGCTCACTTTTTGTAAGCTGCAGCCATGTTGGTCCTCGGCAGTAGCAACGCATATGTGATTGACTTTAGATAGAACCATTGTTCAGTCTGAAGTTGCTTATCGATATCACAGATGCAGTTGCCACTTACCATCGGGTGGTTTGCATGCTATATTTTTACTTCGATATTATAAAAAAGGCCTACTACCGAGTAGTTTGTAAGCTACTTTTCCACTTCGACTTAACATTGCTTTACCTGAAGTTGCTTAGAGATGTCACCTAAAACAGTTGTTACTTACCATTGGGTAAATTGCATGTTCGTTTTTTTACAACGATATTACAAAAAAACACTTACCATCGAGTGGTTCGCATGCTAGTTTTCTTCGACTTAAAAAAACTTGGTAAAACACTCACGTTTTTCCTAATACCGGGATCGATGAGGTAGTTGTACGGGCAGAAGATGATATTCGCGCGCGTCGCGAGCGCCCTGCCCGCGTAGTAGCACGCCGCGTGGTCCCGCCCCGCCTCCACCAGCTGCTCCAGGTTGAACGACGGTGGCAACTGGTCGTGGTCCAGCGCCGAACGGTTCTCATAATACTTGTAGTTGCTGGTTCGCTTTTTATAAGCCGCGGCCATCTTACTCTTCGGCAAGAGGAACGCATCTATCATAGACTTTAGATAGAACCATTGTTCAGTCTTAAGTTGCTTACCGATATCACAGATGCAGTTGCCACTTAGCATCGGGTGGTTTGCATGCTATATTTTTACTTCGATATTATAAAAAAACACCTACTACCGAGTAGTTTGTCAGCTACTTTTCCACATCGACTTAGCATTGCTTTACCTGAAGTTGCTTTACTTACCATTGGGTAAATTGCATGTTCGTTTTTTTTACAACGATATTAAAAAAAAAAAACTCACGTTTTTCCTAATACCGGGGTCGATAAGGTAGTTGTACGGGCAGAAGACTATATTCGCGCGCGTCGCGAGCACCCTGCCCGCGTAGTACGGGCACGCCGCGTGGTCCCGCCCCGCCTCCACCAGCTGCTCCAGGTTGAACGACGGTGGCAACTGGTCGTGGTCCAGCGCTGAACGGTTCTCGTAGTACTTGCAGTTGGTGAGGGATGCCTGGTTGACCGTGGGCTGGTGGTTCTGTGAATGGGAAATTGTTTAGGAATTATTTGACGTTCACCTACTTATTTTAAAGTTTTTTTTATCAGTGGCAAATGAGCATTTTTTTTATCTGACAGAAGTAGCAAACGAGCATGCAGTCTACCTGATAGTAAGTGGTCACTGCTACCCTGCGACATCGATAATCAACTGCATACAGAACATGGGTTTCATCTGAAGTCAATCACAGATGAGTTGCTACTCCCGAGGACTATGATTATCGCCTAATGTGAAAGTGTGGCGTGTGTTTTGTTATTGAAGTGGCAAGAGAGCATGCAGCCCACTTGATGAAAAGTGGTTACTGCCAGCATCGAACACATGGAAGCAATTTCATATAGAACATTCTGCCTGAACTCAATTACAATGTTGCCATTCCCGAGCACAAAGGTGGTGGCCTCGTGCAAAAGTGAGTCGGCAAACACATTCTTCCACCGAAACGCAAGAAATGCTTCACGCTAGAAATAAGCGTGGCGGTGGTACTTCCCCATCTACACCGGTTCTCCCACTTGGGGAAGATAGTGAAAGAACGTGGTAGAACCTTTTTTTTTTATCTGACTGAAATAGCAAACGAGTATGCAGTCCATCTGATGGTAAGTGATCATTACCGCCCATAGACATCTGTAATCAACTTTACAGAACATGGGTTCCATCTGAAGTCAATCACAGATGCGTTGCTACTCCCGAGGACTATGATGGTCGCCTCATATTAAAGTGTGCCGGCAACCACACTTGTTTCTCTACTCTGGGGCATCACCGCCATATTTTTTTTACATAATAACAGCAGCAGTGCGCTTGTTTTCTGATCAGAAGTATGGTAAGAGACTTATCTATCTGATCAAATTAGTCCAGAAGGGCAGCAACGAATCTGTGACCGTACACACTTTAGGTTCTAATTTTATCAACGGTTGGTTACAGAGGTCCTTGAGCTGTGGCGATTGCTTACAACCAGATATCAACGTTAGGTTTTCCTATTTGGAGTTTAAGGATGTCTCTGGGCGAGATTTTTTTAAATTTACAGTTAAACCTAAATAATTATGTCGTACTATGACGTCAGGAGTAGGGATTGCAATCAGGAAAACCGGATCCGGTAATCCGGCGGATCCGGCACAAATTTACACAAACAGGATCCGGTACCAATTCACAACCGGATCCGGACCTCCACCGGATCCGGTGATTGTATATTTTGACAAAGATTTCACATTACAAAAATAATTAATCCGTTAGAAATCGATCCTTTTTTTACACTGTTTTAACCGTTCGATCAATGCAGCCGGATCCGGTCGGATCCGGCCGGTTGAGAAAAAACGGCCGGATCCGGCCGGATTGAAAATGAGGCCGGATTGCAATCCCTAGTCAGGAGTAGTATTATGACGTCACCTTGGTACATCCCCTGCACATTTCATCCTTAGACGTCCACTGTTGCCGGTCGAAGGGTCGAATGCAGCTGTACTCCCTGCTGGACAGGATCGCCATAGTCGTCTCCCCGCAGTAGTGCGTCGCTGTGAACTCCTTGATCACTTGCTCCAGCTGCTTGTGAGTACGCGAGCCGTAGTATATCGTCGGGATACTGTAAAAATGTCATTACATTAATAATAGGTAAATTGATAATAGATAAATAATAATTTTATTTATAAAACAAGGGATCTGACTTATTTTTTTTAACATTAAAGTAGCAAGCGACCATGCAGTCTATTTGATTGTAAGCGGTCACTGTCGCTTATGGACATTTGTTAGCAACTTCATACGGAACAAGGATTCTACATGAAGTCTATTATGAGGATTGAGATGGTTGTCTCATATAAAAGTGAGCCGATAATCACACCCTTCCACCGAAACGTAATAACTACTTCACGCTGAAATAGGTGTGGGGGCGGTGGTGCCCCGGTCGAATCATAAACCAAATTAAACTCATATTCATCACAAGCGTGTACTTTTAGTTTTTTTAGGCTAAATTATTTATGACGAATGGGCCTGACTCTGACGTCAGCATTGCTGATGTCAGTCTGGAAGATTCCAAGAAAAACGTGGGGGACATTCTTCTTCGATTTATTCAAAGGAGGTCCGATCGCTTCGACGGCTCGAACAAGAATGCTCGAAGTCGGCGGGCATTTGGTCTTTTATAACCAAGATAGATGGGGGAACTTTACATTTATGGAGGGTAAAATATTTCAGACTTATCTATCATTACTAATTTAATAATCCAATAATTTTCAATTATTAAAGTTAATGAAATAATCATTTTGGCAACTGGTTTTTTCTCAATTACGCGGTTACTTATCGATACATGTTCTTTTAGAATTATTTGTAGGGAAAAAATGTTCTAAAATAATTCATGACTAACCGTTTGCTTTGCAGTGTTTCTTCGTTGTTTGTCCCTTGTAAGGGTTTACTTGGTCCAGGGGTTGGAGAAGATAGCCCAGGGTGCTCTGTAAGGTCGATCACATTCGGATCCAAGGTGGCTTTCTTATGGATCGTAACTAGACCCGGTTCGGAGTGCAGTTTGCCTGAAAAGAAATATACATAAAAGTATTTTAACATGTAACAGGTAGGTACTTATAGCATTTTAATTTTGATTTTGACTAAGTTGCATGGATCGCAGTGCCAGCGAAACTACGGTGGCGGGGAGAAACCGTTAACATGCACTAATCTAGATTAATTTATCTACCCTACGTCTAGTTTTTTTTTAACCGATTTCAAAAAAGGAGGAGGTTTCTCAATTCGACCGTATATACCTATGTTTTGAAGTCGGCGCTCATATAAGACAAAGTTTCATCACCGTCATCCAGCAAAATATGTTGAGCGCTGACTTCGGAACTATGTACTAAGTACTGAGTATATTCTAAACCAATATTATTATTATTTTTTTTGTGACATGGAAGTCGGTAGATCTTTTTTTGTTAAAAAGTTTTTATTAGATTTTGACTGTATCCTAACGCAACAAACTCTGCGTTTTAACTTTTCACTTTTACGGGGAGAGAATGGGTCGGTTCAAGTCTCATTTAATCCCACGTAGGGATGCAGGGGGAAAGGGGCTTCGAACTTAATATTTTATTTCTGCAAGGAAGTGTAATATTATGACAAAATTTTATTAATTGCGTGCCATTTGCAGGAGGTAGGCCGAAACAAAAACTACATATAAGCATTGGAGGGACTGCCAATAACAGTCAAAATGCGATTATTGGACGCTCCTAACTTGTAAATTAACAGCCAAGTTAACCCCCGTCTGACTCGTAGACATAGTAGCCGGTATTTGGGAAATGTCACCCTGCATTGCCGCAATTATAGTCGCGTTCGGTTGCATACTAAGTACATTCCTGCTTCTATATCATTCGAATACAAAACAATGTTTAGGTTAGGTTATGTTATAATGTCTTAGAAAGTGACAACGAACTTGCTTTTGATTTCAGATAGCACGTTTGTTCTATACGAAGTTGCAAACAGATGTCTGTGGGCGACGGAGACCACTTACCATGAGGTGGATGAACTGCATGCTGGTTTGCTACTTCAATAAAAAAAAACATACGGCCTTTGGGGACTGCCGCGGTAACGCTATCGTATAACATTTTTATCAACGTATGCAATTATAATTATTTATTTATTTATGCAGTATTTTTTTCTTTGATATTAATTCAAGTTTTTTTTATTGATACTATATACATTCTCACATTATCATTATCTGCTTACATATTCGTCCGATTTCCGAGCAGCTCGTCTCGATCCACGCAAGCTTCGTACTGTCGGACCATATACGTACACGTTAAGCGAACGCTCGGCCGCACTACATGGTAGGCGGAGTGGAGGGTGTTAGGTTTTTTTCGTTACGAAATTCCTTGGTTATGCCCGCGATAAAAGCTATGCAATAGCTTAAAAATCCGCAATTTATTCTCAAATCTCCCTATCGCCCTTCTCAAACGAAGGTCTTGCCAGAGGATACGGGGTTGTACTCGGTCGATCGACAAGCCCTTGGCATGTCGCTAGTGGTTTTCCTTTGTGACTCTTAAAACAGAGGCATCGGAGAAGTACCTACTAAGTCTAAACGAAAAACTTCGAAAATTAACATTAGGACTGGGGCAAATGTGAAAGCGTATCGGTCGTCCCAACAAGGTATCCGAAGTCACCGGACAATTGTAATCAAGAACAAGACAATCGGAAGCTTCAGAGTTTAATTCTAATACGCAATTTTCACTTGGCCGGATCAATAAATAGAATTATATTAACTCTTACGTGCTTTCTGAATAAGAGTTTATATCACAACGTAAGGCGGAAAGGTAGTTAAAAATAAAATTACTGCTGGAAATAAAAGAGATGGGTTATACAGCTAACATTACATTTACATGTAAAATAAAAGACTGAAACGGTCCATTACATGTTGAAATCTGCCTACAGCCCACCTAATCTTCGCAAATACATACTGCCTACTAAATAGAAATGTCTCTCACATTGTAGCGCAAACAGAAATGTATTTAGCATTCGCTGAACGGAATATTCTGAATGCAGGCCGGAGGTGACGTTGGTAGGGTGACTAGGCTGAGCTTGTCAAAACATGGGATATAATTTAAGACGGCTTGCATTGAATCATAACACAAGACAAACACGGTTCTTTTACGGAAATTGTTTGTATAGCGGATGTTTTTTTTTTGTTTTTAACTTTTCAAGGAATTAAATTAAAATAATAAAGAAATGTTTCAGAGGCCATTAACCGCAATGTAGTTAATACAAAAAAAATATATAAACACCTAAAAAAACCTAAAAGTAGTTTGGTGCTCAACTTTAAATTTTAGGTTTTTTTAGGTAAATGTTTTGTATTTTTTCGGATAAAGCCTAATTAGCTGTCCATTATAAGTTGATATTAAGCCTCCCTTAATAAGCCATATTCTGACAATATGATTTAACTTGCTTAGTAAGCGGCAACTAAACACAGAACAGTTTTTAAAGCTAAATTTATAAAGCTTATGGTGGTATATGAATAATAATAATGGTAACATAAAAACGTTATAATGCTTATATATGTCGCAGAATCCTATGAATTGTTATCTGAATGGTCGCCATTGCCGTCCAACATATCTATATTTGTTTAATTCCAAATCAGTGTACGTATTATTGACAAAGCTATCACAAGCTCTATTGACTGATTCTCTGACATTGACAACTGACGTGGTAATATTCTTATAATATGAATGAGGTCGTATACCATGGTAAATTGATTAATTATCTGTAACATATATTTTTAATGGTTTATATACAATCTTTCATTTTATACCCGTATTGTTTTGATAATCAAAGTATCTCCCCTTCTTCTTATTTTTTATCTGACTGAAGTAGCAAACGAGCGTGCAGTCCACCTGATGGGAAGTGGTCACTGCCTCTCATGGACATCTGTAATCAACTCATACAGAACATGGGTTCCATCTGAAGTCAATCACAGATGCGCTGCTACTCCCGAGGACTATGATGGACGCCTCATGTGAAAGTGTGCCGGCAACCACACCCTTCTATCGAAACACAAGAATAGCTTCACGCTAGAAATAGGTGTGGCGGTGGTACTTCCCCGGTCGAACTACACTGATTCTACCACCTTTAAAACCTTCTTTGAACGCACGCACCATATCTAATAGCCGGGGAAAACCAATCGTGTGGCCCCAGTAGCCGCTGAAGGCTCTCAATGCCGTCATCACGTAATCCCGGTAATGGCGTCATTGTCATCTGCGCAATTCCGAATCAGCGACTCGCTGCCACTCTTTTAATTCCTACTAGTTTCACCTGAATGCGTTCTAGCTACGGAGACGGTATTATGTATTATGTTGTTTATTCGTATTTTTTCAAGGAAGACCCTATTTCACTGCATATAAGGTAAATATATCGCAGCCAACTGCATGTATGTATTTACATTTTAACCGATTTCAAAGTTTGCAATGTCGACGTTAAATTGGATGGGTGACCGGTAGTGGTTATTCATGACCGCTTGCCGCTACTTAGGTGTAGGTCTATGAGGGTTTTGATTTATGTATTTATATGATGGAGTGCCTTGTTCACATGTTGTTTGTTATAAAAGAGAAGAAATAAAAGAACAAATGGAGGTGTTACTGGTACCGTAATATAAACCTGATGTCCCTGTAGTTCCGGGATCAGAATAGGGCTACGGCATTTTCTGCCTGTCGTAAGATGCGACTAAAAGGAGCATATTAATAAAAGCATAATGGGACATGTATAAAAATATCATTATCAATATTTTGAATTGTAATGTCTTTTTGTTTGTAACAGTTGCTTTTTTATCATTTTATAGTAGCAGCATACAGTCCACCTGTCCCTGTAGTTCCGGGATCAGAATAGGGCTACGATACCGTAGCTCTGCCTGTCGTAAGAGGCGACTTAAAGGGGCTTCCGGGATTGCGGGCGGCTAGAGTGGGAGCTTGAACCGTCCAGTCAGGTGATCCCGGGCAGGACGGCGGCATGTGTGGTCGCATACCATCGTAAAGACTAGACGTGGCGGTGGACCCAGCCGCCCATCTGGAGGAGCCCGATGGGGCAACGCGCTTAGAGGATTCCGGTTGCGTTCCTTTGGAGATCCCGGAGTCCTCTTTATAGCGTCGAGGACGGCCACCGAGGAGAGGTTTTAGTGCGGTAAAAATCCCACATAACCCTGCGTCGCTCCCACGGCGTCGGGTACTTCCCGTCGGCCTTTTAAAGGTTTCCCCCTCGAGAACAAAAATAAAAATATATAAACCTGATACTGAAATATATACCTGAAGGACTACCGCGCTCTTCCCACTTCCGCTTCATGTTATTGTTGCTGCATTCGCCTGTGTCTTGAACCGGATCATATATACTCTTCTCACCTGATAATAGATATTATCAAATTAATATACGTGCCTGTGATTTGAAAATTGAACACACAGATTTAGGAAGTAGGACAAGGGTTCAATCTGAAGTCAAACAAACAAACAAACAAACAAACAAACAAAACAGCTTTATTCCGTTAATGCAACACATACAACAAAAATAACATAAATTGAAAGTAAAAAATAGACACAAATAATAATGTACAAAATAAAGACAATTAAAAAAAGAGATTATATATTTACTTATATCGTTATCTATCTACTTCAGCTCTCGTTAGGCTCCTCTATAGTCTTTAGAATTGTACATAGAATGTATGTGTTAAAAAATTGAAGGAGTGAGAATAACTAATAATACAACTGAAGTTCATCTAATGGATTATAATATATTTATAGTACATTTTTTTATAATAATGAAGTTGCAAACGAGCATGCAGTACACCTGATGGTAAGAGGTGCCCTGCTGCCCATGGACATCTGTAAGCCACATAGGTTCTATCTAAAGTCAATCACAGATGTGTTGCTACTCCCGAGGACTAGGATGGTCGCCCTATAAAAGTGTGCCGGCAACCACACCCTTCCATCGAAACGCAATGAATGCTACACGTTAGAAATAGGTGTGGCGGTGGTAACTCCCCGGTCGAACTACACTGGTTCTACCACCTTTAAACGTACGTTTTTAGGGTTCCATATCCAAAGAGTAATAGGGTTCCGTTTTTCTCTAGTCAAGGCATAAGAGAGTTTTAGGACATAGTCCACCGCGCTGGCCAAGTGTGAATTGGTGACTTAACACACATCCGAAAACTTTTTTTAAAGAACTCTCGGGTGTGTAGGTTTTCTTTTGATGTTTTCTTTTACCGAAAAACAGTGATAATTAATTTCTAATACGCATATAATTTTAGAAAAATCAGTGGTGCGTGCCTGGATTACCTAAAATCATCAGTATGGCTTTTTAACCGACTTCCAAAAAGGAGGAGGTTATCAATTCGTCTGTATTTTTATTTTTTTTTTTTTTTTTTTTTTTTTATATTTGTTACCTCATTTCTCCGGACTGGGTGAACCGATTTAGATGATTTTTTTTTTATTTGAAAGGTAGTGCGTGTCATAGGGTCCCATTTTTTTTTAGTATTTTTTTGACTAGGGCATCCATAAGAAAAACGCATAAGTCTTAAATTTGCATTTTCAATGTACGCGATAAATGTATGAATAACTCAATATCCCGCCAACCGATTTTGATGATTCTTTTTTTATTAGAAAGGATGTACTCCAGGGGTAGTCTGTTAAGAGTTTGATAAGGTTCTAATCATAGGATCTTCAACTTTTTGGAGCAAAATAATAAAATTAGTGATAGTCGGCCGAACCTTAGCTGGAGAAGTCCAATTGAGTAAAATATAGAATAAAATTACTATGTAGGTATTTACTATGAAAAATTTGACCTTCAACTCTTCAATCCTGATGATGCAGGGGTACTGCTAGCCTGAACTATAAAAGTTGGTCGTTTGATGTTTGCGAATATATAATGAAATTGTTAAGCAAATTCATGGGACAAAAATTTGACCTTCAACTCCTCAACCCTGATGATGCAGGGGTACTTAAAGCCAAAACCATAGGAATAAGCCATTTGGTGCTTACGTATATGTTATAAGATTACTGAGCAAAAACATAAGATGAAAAATTTGACCTTCAACTCCTCAACCCTGATGATGGAGGGGTACTTCAATCCTAAACCATAGAAGTTGGCAATTTGGTGCTTACGGTTATGTAAAGAAAATACTAAGCAAAAATATAAAATCAAAAATTTGACCTTCAACTCCTCAACCCTGATGATGAAGGGGTACTTCAATCCTAAACCATAGGAGTTGGCAATTTGGTGCTTACGGTTATGTAAAAATAATACTAAGCAGAGGCACAAAATTAAAATTTTGACCTTCAACTCCTCGACCCTGATGATGAAGGGGTACTTCAATTCTAAACCATAGGAGTTGGCAATTTGGTGCTTACGGGTATGTAAAAATAATACCAAACAGAGGCACAAAATTAAAATTTTGACCTTCAACTCCTAAACCCTGATGATGCAGGGTACTGCAAGCCTGAGCCATAGAAGTTAGCCACCTGGTACTAACGTATATGTTATAAGATTACTAAGCAACAATATAAGATGAAAAATTTGACCTTCAACTCCTCAACCCTGATGATGGAGGGGTACTTCCAGAGGGGGCGCCCTGTTTGTATGAATTGTAAAAGTATTTTATGTTTAATTTTTGTGAATATGTAGATGCACAAAGCAAACTTAGAGGCTTTATTTAAATACAAACATAAAAATATAGTCACTAAAAAGTGTAAAATAAAAACTTTTTAACAAAAAATATCTACCGACTTCCATGTCACAAAAAAGTAAAAAATAATTTAAATATATTTTGGTCTAGAACATACTCAGTACTTAGTACATAGTCCTGAAGTCGGTGCTCGACATATTTCGCTGGACGACGGTAACTACGTCCTATATGAGCACCGACTTCAGAACTATGTACTAAGTACTGAGTATGTTCTAGACCAAAATATATTTAAATTATTTTTTACTTTTTTGTGACATGGAAGTCGGTAGATATTTTTTGTTAAAAAGTTTTTATGTAATATAGTGTCTAAGTCTTACGAACTTGTGAATGGTATACATTTAGACCGACATATTCAATTTTGCTTCCCTTTTATTAACCGACTTCCAAAAAGGAGGAGGTTATCAATTCGTCTGTATTTTTATTTTTTTTTTTTTTTTTTTTTTATATTTGTTACCTCATTTCTCCGGACTGGGTGAACCGATTTAGATGATTTTTTTTTTATTTGAAAGGTAGTGCGTGTCATAGGGTCCCATTTTTTTTTAGTATTTTTTTGACTAGGGCATCCATAAGAAAAACGCATAAGTCTTAAATTTGCATTTTCAATGTACGCGATAAATGTATGAATAACTCAATATCCCGCCAACCGATTTTGATGATTCTTTTTTTATTAGAAAGGATGTACTCCAGGGGTAGTCTGATAAGAGTTTGATAAGGTTCTAATCATAGGATCTTCAACTTTTTGGAGCAAAATAATAAAATTAGTGATAGTCGGCCGAACCTTAGCTGGAGAAGTCCAATTGAGTAAAATATAGAATAAAATTACTATGTAGGTATTTACTATGAAAAATTTGACCTTCAACTCTTCAATCCTGATGATGCAGGGGTACTGCTAGCCTGAACTATAAAAGTTGGTCGTTTGATGTTTGCGAATATATAATGATATTGTTAAGCAAATTCATGGGACAAAAATTTGACCTTCAACTCCTCAACCCTGATGATGCAGGGGTACTTAAAGCCAAAACCATAGGAATAAGCCATTTGGTGCTTACGTATATGTTATAAGATTACTGAGCAAAAACATAAGATGAAAAATTTGACCTTCAACTCCTCAACCCTGATGATGGAGGGGTACTTCAATCCTAAACCATAGAAGTTGGCAATTTGGTGCTTACGGTTATGTAAAGAAAATACTAAGCAAAAATATAAAATCAAAAATTTGACCTTCAACTCCTCAACCCTGATGATGAAGGGGTACTTCAATCCTAAACCATAGGAGTTGGCAATTTGGTGCTTACGGTTATGTAAAAATAATACTAAGCAGAGGCACAAAATTAAAATTTTGACCTTCAACTCCTCGACCCTGATGATGAAGGGGTACTTCAATTCTAAACCATAGGAGTTGGCAATTTGGTGCTTACGGGTATGTAAAAATAATACCAAACAGAGGCACAAAATTAAAATTTTGACCTTCAACTCCTAAACCCTGATGATGCAGGGTACTGCAAGCCTGAGCCATAGAAGTTAGCCACCTGGTACTAACGTATATGTTATAAGATTACTAAGCAACAATATAAGATGAAAAATTTGACCTTCAACTCCTCAACCCTGATGATGGAGGGGTACTTCCAGAGGGGGCGCCCTGTTTGTATGAATTGTAAAAGTGTTTTATGTTTAATTTTTGTGAATATGTAGATGCACAAAGCAAACTTAGAGGCTTTATTTAAATACAAACATAAAAATATAGTCACTAAAAAGTGTAAAATAAAAACTTTTTAACAAAAAATATCTACCGACTTCCATGTCACAAAAAAGTAAAAAATAATTTTTTTGTGACATGGAAGTCGGTAGATATTTTTTGTTAAAAAGTTTTTATAATCTTAAGTGATCCATATTATATAAACTAAATTAAGATTATTATTATTTACCAAATAAAATAAAAATCAAATATGAAACATCAATAACTCAATCAAATAATCAGTACGAGTACGTACGCGTAAGATTAGTGACGAAGTACAATTTTTATAGACTAAACAAATAAAGCAAAAATCCGAGTGAGCAAGCAGTGTAGTATTTATGGAATACGTGCGATCAAACGCGTGGCGCAGCCCGCACCAGGGTTGCCAACTCTCAAAAATGTATTCCCCTAAAGTCTTCCTTAAAAACCCATCCCAATTAAATCCCCCATAATGAATTATTAATTGGAATTCTTCTTGGCAACCTGACTTGACGACGAAAAAAAAATGGTCTTCGGGTGTAGTGCATGACGTTTTTCCTTTTTTTTCGTCGTGAGGCATTGATTATATAGACTGGCGGGGAGATCTCCCATTAAAAACACCATTATGTTGAAGTTATAAAAACCCCTGAAAATACCCCAAAAAATTTTACACCCCTAAAAATTCCCCATCCTACTTGAAAATCCCCTAAATTTGGGGGAAAACCCCTAAGTTGGCATCACTGGACCACGCACGGCCACGCTAGTTTATTTGATTGTGTGCGTAAAAAGTGCTTGCTGACACGCTACTCGCACGTACATTCAAATCGGCGACGGTCGATTTGTATGAAGCTGGGTTACTATTCTTATTGTACTGTGCTATTACTAAGACTGCGGGGCGCCCGAATATGGCTAATTATTATATTTCGAAACTTAAAAATCTAATTCAGCAGTTTCGGTTTTATTACCATTTGAAATAGAAACGAACAGACATACAAATTATAAAAAGACAAATCACATTATATACATCCTTTTTGTTCTTTTGCAAATATATATGCAAATCAGTCAAATAATACACAGTTCTACGATCTGTCCTGTCTATCCTATAGATTTTCTAGAATTCTACAACTGATATTGAAGCGTTTGCGCAATATGATAACATTATAAAATATTGTTATCACCTGATAAGCCATATGACAATAGTTCTTAACACAAGGACGAAGTTAGTGCAAGTAGTAGTGAATGCACGGACGTATTGACAATAAAAGCGACTTAATATAAGATTTGTATTTTGTGAAAATAACAAAAGTGCCTTCGTATTTTGATGAGTATCTTAAAACGTGCTATTAATAAAAGACGTATTTGTAACATTTATGTTTGTGTTTTAGGATGAAATTGTCACTTTTTAATTCGCTAGATAAACATTTTAAATAGTTTCAAGTGTTTAACTGTTTTTTCGAAATTTTGTGTTCCGCCCCTTTTCTTCATACTGTGAAATATTTTGAAAATGGAAGAGTGCATAGGAAAAGAATATATTTTGATTGAATCCGAAAACTTCGAGGACTATTTAATCTTTATAGGTAGGTTGGATTTAAGTGCTAATTTGTGAGAGAAAATAAATGGGTTTATTATTATTATTATTATTATTTAAATGTTTCAGTATTATTCGGTATTAAATGTATCTCAGAGAAGTCACCAGGAACTGTTGAATGTGCTTTACGCGTAAGTAATGCTTAGAATTCAACTAGGTACGTATGTTTGTGTGTATAGGCATATCGGGTACAAGCCATTATTGTCCCACTGCTGGGCACGGGCCTTCTCTCAGAATGACAGAGTTTTAGGCCATAGTCAACCGCGCTGGCCAAGTGCGGATTGGTGGACTTCACACACTTCCGAGACCTTTTTTTTAAAGAACTCTCGAGTGTGTAGGTTTCCTCACGACGTTTTCCTTCACTGAAAAGCGATGATACTTAATTTATAATACACACATAAATTTGTGGTGCGTGTCTGGGTTTGAACCTTGGACCTCCCGGTTGAGAGGACTAGTTTCCACCATTAGGCTATCACTGCTCTACATCACTAGTACAGTCAAATATATATCAAAAATGCTATCGTTTTCAGGAATCGGCTACGTAGCCAGAAAAGCGGCGATGGCGCTTAGTCCCACACAGCGCTTGTGTGTTAACAATGATGGCACATACACTTTGACCTTCAAGTCAAGGCTGGCCAATGGCGCGTGCACCTTTGTACCGGGGCAGGAGTTCGAAGAAACCAAACCTGACGGTGTTAAGGTGGGTATATCAATTCTTAAAAAAAAAACAAACAAAAAAAAATATAAAAGTAACTGAGCAGTCCACCTGACGGTAAGGACCACCTCCATACTAGGGTTGTTACGGATGCAAAATTTTAGACATCCGCGGATGCAGATGCGGATGCGGATTATTAGAAGTTCACATCCGCTGATGCGGATTCGATGCGGATGCGGATTCAATGCGGATGCGGATGCGGATTTAAAAGGATAATTATTTAAGTTTTGAGTGCATAAATAGCAAAAAATCAATTTAAAATTAACTTTACATTTATTTAATCATATTTCTAAAATAAAATTACACAAGTCCTTAGTTTTACTTAAGACACAACAGAATTTTGAGCTTCAAAAAAAATCTTTGTTTAATAATTAAATTTAAATATTGGTAAATTATATTTAATAAATAGCAATATTGCAGTTTTCTCAGCTTCCAACCTGTTTCTTAGCGGATTAAATATTAACCCAGCTCCACTAAATAGCTGTTCGCTTGGAACTGTGGCTGGTGGAGGTGATAAATATCGGCATGCTCATTTGGAAAGAATTTTAAATTCACAACGGTTAGCTTTCCACCAATTAAGTGGATTTTCATCTAAATTTTTTTCTTCAATTCCTTTTCTTTATTCTCACTTTGGAATAAACTGAACTCCTCCGGGTGTATTGCTTTCAGGTGATTTTTCAAAGAAGTAGTAGTGCGACCCTTCCGCGAGTAACTTTTATTACATATCTTAACCTCCGACCTCTCGGGATCATTTTTATTTATTATAAAATAACTCCAGATACTACCTTTTATTGGTGGCGACATTCCAATTTATCAAAATATTAATGAAACCCGCAAAAAACTATGAAGTGCGAAGTATGAACACACCGTAAACTCTCACTGGAACTATTTTGTTGACAATAAGAAAAAACACAACAATTAAAACCTGTAGGATCTTGTTACTAATATGCGCCTTCCTATTCGTCAGTTACCGAATGAAGTTAGCAAACGCGAAGCACGTGCCATACTGGTTCCGCCCACTTTCTTTGCATGTAGTTACTTGTTGATGTGAATCTACATCCGCAAAACTCCGCATTGATTGATGCGGATGTGAATGCGGATGCAGATGTCTGAATTAATGCGAATAATCCGCATTTGCGGATGCGGATACGGATATTCGTAACACCTCTGCTCCATACATAGACACGAATCAAGAAAGAGTCCAATGAAGTCGGTAAGCCTTACTCGAAGCTTGCGCAGATGGTAAAGCACCGCCGTCACACTTATTTTTAGCGTAAAGCAATTTTTGCGTTTCGATATAAGAGCGTGGTTGCCTACTAATTTATATATGCGACCATCTTATTCTTTGGGAGTAGCATCAGGTACACGCAGTGGTAGCACGCAAATGTTACGGGACTGACTTCAGATGGAACCCATGTTCTGTATGAAGTTGATTACAGATATCCATGGGCGGCAGTGACCACTTACCACCAGGTAGACTGCACGCTCGTTTACTACTTCAATCGGAAAAAAAAACTTTCATCTAAGGTTGCTAATATGGGTATTCGTCCACGGATGGCAGTGACCGCTTACCACCAGGTGGATTGCATATTCGTCTGCTACTTCAACCTTGTTAACATTTCTATCAGAAGAATGTATTTAATCAAATCAGATTGACAAATATTTTCTTACAAAGTTAGTGCTAAGTTGTAGCGAGCAGCTACGAAGTAAAAATTACTACCTAGTCGTCCATAAGTTGGCTGCTAATAACTGGTACCAACTGTTTTGTAAAAAAGTCTGTCGTCTATGATAGATATTCCATAGTTTACCTAAGCGTTAATGTCATTTGTATGTCTATCATTTGTGCTATCAGTAAGAATAATTATGAAGTACCTCTCCTTATATGCATACTAATAAATACATACTAATAAATACTAAGTGCGAAACTTCCTTCCCACTAATAACACTAAAATAGTGTTCAACCTTGTTAACATTTTATAAAAATGTTCACAAATGTTAACAAGCAGAATGAATTTAGGCGTCGAAATAAATGTATTTTCTTTACTGATAGATGCTGTTCTATTACAATGAAAATGTTCTATTACATAGATATTTCTCTACAATTCAAGTATGATTGCTAATATAACATTAAAACCATTTCCAGGTGAGATCTACAATAACAATCGAAGGCAACAAAATGACACACATACAAATCGAACAGAACGGTAGGACTTCGAAACACGTGCGAGATTTTTATCCCGAAGAAATGATCGTGGTATGTATTAATATGAAACGTAGTTATACCAGATTTCTCAGTCGTGTTCTTTTGGCTCTGTCTTCAGTATCTTAACTTACTAGTCACCTATCGCAACGGTCGGAATTCGACTGTAATTTAAATTAAAAAACTAATTTTCAAATTGTCCAAAGTAGCATGAATATCTGTCAATTAATAAATTGTAGTGATTTTCTTAATATATATCTTAAAAACGAATCACAAGTTTTTGCTTCACGTATTAATATTATAGATCCTTACTTTATAATGTTTCATTGTTATGCTTTAACGCTAAAACTACTCAACCGAATATGATGAAATTATGCAGACATTTTTTTAGAGGTATTAGAAAAAACATAGGACACTGCTTATTAAAAAACCTATTTAAAAATACTTTGGCAAACATTGTCACTGATTGTCAAAAAAAATTTAGGCTTCAACTCGAGCAAGGCTGCAGACAAAAAGCAGTACATATTATGAATGTGAGAATAATTAACATTTAAATTAAATTTTAATTGACTTAACACACGATACGCTTTACAGTTAAGCTGTCGGGTGTTTTAATTTTATAATAATTTATTACATTTACAGTATTTTTTACAAATTTTCGTCAAAATAGTAACATGAAGAATGATTATTTTAGCAAAATTTCTTTTTATAACATTTATATGCCTACCACAAATTATCGCCATCGCCCAGGGTTGACTGGCAGAGAATGCAATTAGGCATTAAGTTCACCCTTGTAACCCTTAGTATAAGGTGTTTCAAAAGTATAAATAAATAAAAAATAAATAAAAATAGTTATAATATCTTTATGATATATATATGGTTGATAATAGAAGAGATATCTTTTCCGCCGCATTATTTAAAAATAATGATATAGGTAGCCTTTGTTACTCTAGATTTTTCATATCACTTACAATATTGCAAAAAACTTTTGATATATTATAAGTTATACACTTATATAAAAATATATATTATTAGATTAAATCGATATTAAAAACTATAACAGTAAAGTATTAATCAACTATATGGTCAAAACATAATTTGAGGCCTAATGCTGACTTGTTTTAGTAGGACACAATTGCTGCTTAACTTTTTCAATGATTAAACTCATAATATTAAAATTATCACGATATAAAATCTTTTGTTAATTTACGCTATTTTCACGAAATAATCGCCGACAAGGCAGCGCCGTAAAGTGGGTAACTCACATTTTTATTGCACGTCCATTTCGCTGCTCAAAGGTCCCTATCCAATCAATCGCGACGCGATTTCAAGAGTGGTACGAAATATGTGCATTTACCCTTTGATCTTTCTGCTTTTAAGTCTACTCGCTTAATGGACGCAGTTTGACAAAGCACGAGGTTTTTGTTTTAAGTTATGAACTGAAATAAATTATTAATATGCTTTAATACATTATTTATATATATCGTTTAAAATATTATTCCTCGGGTATATTTTATCCGCCTGTGTTAAAAGGAGGGTAATATTTAGACGACGTGTAGCGCAGCGGTTACCATACCGGTCTGACATGCAGTGGGTCCCGGGTCGATTCCCGGCCAGACAGGTATCTGAATGATGAGTTTAGATTCTTGTTCTGGGTCTAGGTGTTTGTGTATTCGTCTTTGTGTGTGTCCATGGCACCCGCGACACAGGAGAAAATCCTACTGTCGGGCTATGAGCGTAGAAAGCGTTTTATTTTTCGAGCGAATTTATTAATGTTTCCGAGTTTATATGTTTGTACCAATGCATTATGTCAATTTATTTGGCACCCGCTATAACCCAAATAACGTATGATATATCATTGGAATCGACTAGTCTATATTATTTTAAAAGAGTCGCGTGCGATCAGAGAAAAAGAGAGGAAGTGACGAAATTGTTACTCGTCGCAACGGTAGAAATTTGACCGTAATTTATCTCAAAACCTAAATTTTGTCCAAAGTAGGAAAAATATTTCTCAAATTCAAATAAATTGTAATAATTTTGTTTAATGCAAGTTACGTTGAACACACCCGTTAAAGGCAAGGAGAGGTTTAATTAACTAAGCTGCATTTAAAAGCAATAGCAGGTATTTTGACAAAGACATCTGATATTTTTGACGAAACGACATTTTGATGAAAACACAAGTGTTTTCATAGTAAGAAATTGAATATTTTATTTCGTTTATTAATTATATGTCTTTGTGTCAAATCTACCGTATTGTGTCTCATGTGTTTTTAGTTGATTTTATGTATGTTTAATGCATTAATTGAAGAAAATATTAGTATTGTAACCTTCTCTATATCAACTATAACTGTGCGTAATTTCATACTCCTCCGTCCGCGGCAAGTATCTTAAAAAAGGATCACATTCAAATTTTTGCTTCACGTATTAATATATAGATTTTTAAGCAAGAAATAGACCGTAACAACAACATATTTTTACAATTTTACGTAATACTTTGACGTAAATCGGCAAAAAAGCGTTGAATTAATTTATGATTATAAAGTGCTTGAAATATGGCATATGGGGGAGACCATTGCCCAGCAGTGGGACAACATAGATTAATAAAAAAAAAGTCTTCTTCAAGCAATCGGGTTTTTAACGGACTTTTTAAGGGAAAGTGGTTATCAATTCATCTAGTATATATTTTTTCGGTTTTATTAATTTAAAAATGTTACTTGTTTCAGACAACTACTGCGGAGGGTTTTAATAAAGTGGCCACAAGAAGATACGGTTTAGTGCGATGACATTACTTTAACGTTTATGAGTGACGATTTTATATAACTGATTTATATTACTTCGAATTATTTTTTATAGTAACGCCATAGATAAGAATCCGAAGCATTATTTCTGTTTTCCCTTTACATGGAATCAAATGAAATGCCTTATTTTGTATAGGCTTACGGGGGCGCTTACAAATTGTCAGTTACATATATTTTACACTACCACCGGATCCGATGTTTAGACTAGCAATGAGTGATAACAAATACAAAACCTGAAACTTTTGAATGATTCTTTACCAAAGCAAGCATCTATGTATAATATAACCTTTCGTCATTAAAAAGTGATGGAAAACTTCGTCTACCTTATAAAACTCTTTTTTTATCTAATCGAAGTAGCAATCCACCTGATGGTAAGTGGTCACTGCTGCCCATGGACACATGAAATTTCAAATAGAACATGGGTTCAATCTGAAGTCAATCACAGATGCGTTGCTACTCACGAGGACTATGATGGTTGCCTCATATAATATTGTGCCGGCAACCACACTCTTCCATCGTAACGCAAGAACTGCTTCACGCTAGAAATAGGTGTGGCGGTGGTATTTCCCCGATCGAACTACACTGGTTCTACCACCTCTGACTAACCGAAATGTTTGCTGTGTTCTGCTTCGAAGACAATACACTTAGATCTATGAGGCAGTCAACTTAGTTCTAAATAATAGCTACTCAGATGTGCTGACTTCTTGTAGCAGTTAAATTTAATTTTATCATTGTCCTCGTAAAGTTTAGATCCATCTCCGGTTAGGCAGATAAATGACAAATTTGAAATTCTGTTCTGGGTCTTTTCTGTGAGTTTATTTAAAAAAACAAAAAAAAAACAAAAGGGCTATACCTACTAATTACTACATTAAAACTAGAGATGCACCAAATATTCGGTTGTTATTCGGTATTCGGCGTATTCGGCATCTTTTTCACTATTCATATTCGGCCGAATTATTCGGTTTTAGTGCCAAATATATTCGATTCCAGATTTTTCATTTTCTTGGCTGCACGTCACGGTATAGTAACAAAAAGAAAAAAAACCTTTTACGTAAGATGTATGTTATAGCTTATAATGTAAAGTAATTAAACTTCAAATCAACATTTTTGAAACCTAAATCAAATCGTATTTTTTCTAAAGTCATAAATCAACATTTATTTTTATAAACTTCAAATCAACAGTTCAATTTTTTATGAACACACTTTCACAGTTGTTTCTTAATAAGAAATGGTAAACCGAATAATTCAGCCGAATATCCGGTTCGATAAAAGTTAAACCGAATACTTAGTATTTGGTTATTCGGTGAAACCACTATTTGGCTCATCTCTAATTAAAACTATTCCTACTAGAGACCGGTAATAGTTGAATTGGTAATCCTCGAGACTATGATATTTTGATTACTGATTAAGGTATTTCGTTAATGCTTAAGTAACATAGTTGGTTACTAACTAGTTAGTGACTTTGTATACCTATTGATTAATTTTAATAATAATATTAGCACGCCTGTGTCCATAATAGAATTTTAATAATAAATCTGTTTGAACACTCTCATGTCTTTCCTTTTTGTGACGTAACTTATCATCACGAGCAGTGATAGCCTAATGGTTGAAACTTGCCCTTACAATCGGGAGGTCTGAGGTTCAAACCCAGGCACGCACCACTGATTTATGTGCGTATTATAAATTAATTATCACTGCTTTTCGGTGAAGGAAAACATCGTGAGGAAACCTATACACCCGAGAGTTCTTAAAAAAAAAAGTTCTCGGAGGTGTGTGAAGTCCGCCAATTCGCACTTGGCTAGCGCGGTGGGCTATGGCCTAAACTCTCTCATTCTGAGAGAAGACCCGTGCCCAGCAGTGGGACAATAATGGGTTGACGAGAAACTTATCATCAAGATCATTCTATCGTTAAGTTTTGCTTTGTCATATGTCAATTTACTTTACTTTCTCTGGGAGCAGCGTGGTCAGATAGGCTTCCAGGTCCCAGGTGGTGCAGAATATAGGCCTCACCTAAGGCCAGGTTATTTTCGACAATTTATATAAACACGATTGCAGCCTTTTGCAGCAGGTTGCATTTTATTATTTATTAGCTGATCCGGCGAACTTCGTTTCGCCAAAAAAATGCTGGCACACTTTTATATGAGGCGACCATCATTGTCCTCAGGAGTAGCAACGCATCTGTTATTGACTTCAGATGGAACCCATGTTCTATTTGAAGTTGCTTACAGATGTCCATGGGCGGCAGTGACCACTTACCATCAGGTGCTCGTTTGCTACTTCAATCAGATAAGGAAAAAAAAAACGAATACACGAAACACGGTAGGTAGTCAATGTGCGGCGGCGACAGTGTTTATTTTCCTAAATTCGTAATATCTTCTGAACGGACTTCCCGATTACAGTAATGCAAAATGTTATTTATAACACAGTTTTGAATATAAAATAATTTATTTGGATAATGATTAACACGAAGGTATGGGTATCACGATCTGATTTAGGTCAGCTTTTTTAGTAACATTAATAATGTAAAAAGTGGTTATAGTAACATAACTACAATAGTTGGACATTTGGTATCGCTAAGGTTTTTGTGGATGTTGATATGCTCTCTAATATTGTAGAACATTTTTTTTTTGGTTGTATCATTAATAGTTTATGCAGCGTACGCGGTGAAAGGAATTTTCATACAAGTTTTTTGACACTTTGGTTTGCGTTACTGTAGTATTAGGAAGGATGTCGTGGTTTATCTAGAAGAAATATAGCCTATACTAATTCGGAATAATGTAGCATTCTAGTGGTGAAAGAATTATGAAAATCGGTTCAGTAGTTTTTAAGTTAATTCATAACAAACATACAAAAATACAACGTTTTCCTCTTTATAATATTAGTATAGAAGTATAGATCATTTGTTTTTTATATTAACTTTTTTTTTATTTTCTTTTCGAGGGGGAAACCTTCAAAAGGTACCCGACGCCGTGGGAGCGACGCAGGGTTATGTGGGATTTTTACCGCACTAAAACCCACCCGGTGGCCGTCCTCGGCGCTGAAAAGGAGGACTCCGGGATCTCGAAACTACTTCAACCGGAATCCCTCGAGCGCGCTGCCCCATCGGGCTCCTCCCAGATGGGCGGCTGGGCCCACCGCTCCGTCTAGTCTTTACGACGGTATGCGACCACACATACCGCCGTCCTTCCCGGGATTGCCTGACCGAACGGTCCGAGCTCCCACTCTAGCCGTCTGCAACCCCGGAAGCCCCTTTTAGTCGCCTCTTACGACAGGCAGGGGATACCGTAGCCCTATTCTGACCCCGAGGCTACAGGGACGACGAAAGTATTAACTAGACCTCTGTAGCTAACCTATTACCTATAGAACAGGGGAACCTGAAGCAGATCACAAACGCGTTACCACTCTGTAAGATTAAGACCGGCATAGCCTCAGATTTGTCGTTCGTCCTCACAGTTTACCGACACGCAGAATTTGAGGACCTTACTTGCTTACATTTCAGCGACTTTATTTCGGACACTCCAATTTGCATAGGGTCCAGTGCCGTATTAGCCATATAGCAAGAGTAGCAAATGCTACGGGCCCCGCTACTAGAGCGGCCCCGCGATCCAACACCTACTATTTATATTATACTATCTCTGCTATCCCGAAAATCTTAAACAGAAAGAAGTAGATATAGAAAGTGTCATCTCTAAATTTTCCCAGATTAAATCCAGAAAAGTGCACTTGTAACAGTTTAGTTATATAATACCCTTACTTAGGGCAAACTATGGGCCTCCCGTCAGAATTTGCTGCACCGCGCTGGGTTGTTCGGCACTAAAAAAAATTCAGACATACCAATTTCATTTTTATCTAGATTACGTCATTGCTTATACACCCTCTTCCCATTCAACAATACTATACCTTTGCACGTGGTTTTACCACAATCGCAAACCGTAAGAATTTCACGAAGGAAAACGCTTTCAATCTACATACAAATGTCCATACTTACATAAAATTATACTATAATATGAAATAAATATATTAAGATTTCTAGCATGCCTACCTACTGTACTTTTATTATAGGTTAACATAAGTTTTGTCTTGTAAGTGAAATTTATGTAATTTCTTTAGACAATAAAGTTCTTTAAACCGAATCTTCAGCAGCATCTCATCAAACAGCCCGTAATCAAATTTCTAATCCCATATCGACTTTCACTTAACATGTAAGCTTTTCTCTCAGGGGCACTTCCAAAACACGCTTCTCTATTCCATTAGACCCTCCAAGTTATCCCGCGTTATTTACATCGCCTGACCGTAAGCTATGTAGTCGACCCTTATGTGGCTGGTATATAAGTGAGTGTTCTGATTGTGGACGCTCAGTCGCCGATACTAAGGTCGGTTTCGGGTCGCGGGTGGCGATGGGGTGGGTTAAATGTGTTCAGGGTTGTCAATTTAAATGCTTTCGGTTTTGATGAAATACTTTTCTTACTATTGTTTAAGTAACAATCTCGTCAACCCATAATTGTCCCACTGCTGGGGTCTTCTCTCAGAATGAGAGTTTAGCCCATAGTCCACCGCGCTGGCTAAGTGCGAATTGGTGGACAACAATATATGAATAATAACTATTGTTGATTTTTATTATCACCGATTACCATTATATTTTTGTTCGTATACCTACCTACAATAAAGAGTTTATTAAAAGAAAAATAATATATTTTTTGCTTAAATACACTCAAGCCAAGCACGTATATACCATATATTAGGTTAAACTAAGAAAACATTAAGCTCAGGATAATTAAATTATGCCTATAGGAGATTATACGAAAAAATAACGTATTAAAATGTACACAATATGTCGCTGTACGCAACTTAAAAAACGGGGGTTTTATCTGAAGTCATTCACTGATGCGTTGTTGGGTGTGGTAGCTTCTCGGTGATACTACACATAAGTAAAGCATTGTCGCGGTGGATGAGCGGGGTACCAATACAGGTCTTGAACCAAGTATAGAGCCCTTGCGACTAGCATAAATACGTGAATGTGGTTTATATCAATATTTTTATATTTTTTATTTTTATAAACCATGTCTCTCTTCTTATTCTTATCAATCTCGGATGTGTTTAAGGGAAATGTGAGGGATGTTTTTAAGTCAATTCTGATTACAATTCATCAATGGGTGAGGGTGTGTCAAAAAATCTCCAATTTAACGTACAAGTGAAACGCGCCACGAAAACACGCATGATCAGTCGCGATGGAGCCCCCCCCCCCAATCATCATCAAAATTCATCAACAAAAGAACTGGGAGTCGAAATACGCCAAATTTACCACGAAACTAACGATCGCCCTCTAACATATCCGATACTTTAGGCTTTAGTTGCAAACAATACTACAAGTGATCGTCAGCAGCCCTGGGCCCGGAGGGTGGTGTCGCGTCGCCACGGCAACGGCGCCCGGACGCCGGATCCGACGCCCGCAGTGTCGGCCGCCGCGCCCGCGCCCCGCCGCACAAGTGACACGCGCCACGAAAAAGCACAACCACCCCGCTTGTACTGTGACCAAGTCGCGCAAGGATACACTGAAATGTTGTTTCAATCCAGCGTTTTGCCGATTTTATGAGGGTTTGGAACCCTTAATGTCTATGGTTTTTTGAAGGAATCTCAAAATGAATTATTGGCTTTTGAAACATATGATAGTTAATTTGCCTGTAATTTGAACTCTTCAGAACCTAATTTCATACCTATCACCAGAGAATCACTCACTTCGATTTCTCTTAAATTTTTTCACTTCAGGTATTGATGGTTTAATAAAATAATTACTTCCATATAACTTCCATTAAATCCATTTTTTTTATTGATGGTAAGTGGCCACTGCCGCCCAGCGACATCTGTAATCAACTTCATACAGAACATGGGTTCCATCTGAAGTCAATCACAGATGCGTTGCTACTCCCGAGGACTATGATGGTCGCCGCATGTGAAAGTGCGCCGGCAACCACACCCTTCTACCGAAACGCAAGCACTGCTTCACGCTAGAAATACGTGTGGCGGTGGTACTTCCCCCGTCGGACGACACTGGTTCTACCACCTTGGAAATCCATCTAAGTATGATAAGAATATGTTATTTATATGTTGTTGTTCTAACGATAAAACAAAATTTAGCTCATTTATTTTTCTTTGGAAGCTGTCACCGTAATTCAGATTCTCTATCTCAGACCTACGACTGTATCAAAATAGTTTGTTGTTAGTAGTTAGTTTATTTAATATTTTAATTTTTCTACCGTAAACTTTGTCTTTTTATCACTACTAGTCACCCGTAGCATCGGTCTAAATTCGACCGTAATTTAAATTAAAAAACTAAACTTCATATTGTCCAAAATACGAATATTTCTCAAATTCAAATAAAATGTAATAATTTTCAAGTAATTTTGAACGCGCCCGTCAAATATAAAAAGAGGTTTAATTAACTAAGCCGCATTTAAAAGCAATAGGGGTATTTTGACAAAGAATCCGACATTTTTGACGTTATGTGTTTTCATAGTAAGACATTGAATGTTCTATTTCGTTTACTATGTATGTGTGTGTGACAAATGCACGGTAGTGTGTGTAATGTGTTTTTAGTTGATTTTATGTATGATATATGCATTATTTGAAAAAAATATTAACATACTGCACTCTTTCTCTACGTCCACTATAACCGTGCAAAATTTCATATTAATCCGTCCGCGGCATATTACTTAATTAAAAATGCGTCACAAGTTTTTGCTTCACGTATTAATATAATAACCATTAGGTCTTAGGTCGAAGACTTAATGTTAAAACGAACAAATCGTAGTTTATAAACATTAACGAGTCCGTTTTATTCTCCTCCTACAGCGTTGTCACCCGGCCTCACCCAGGGGTCGGGTCGATGCCGGAGGTGGGGGCTCGCACCTTTTGTTTAGGACCTTCCCCCCCGTTCATTTACTCAGCTCTCAATGTTTGCGAACGGTTTAGGTGCCTAAATGTATGGGGAAATGTCACGTTTCACTTTTAAAGGCTCGCCCATTGTGATGGAAACGCAATACGCGCGGAACACTTGAGCAGCCATTTCTAAGCATTAGGTTTGAGCGGATACAATAGAGAGGGAAAGTAATGCCTGCTTTGCGGAATAAACAACTTCGATTTGAAAATATGTAATAAGACCATATTTTTAGGTTTTGGTGGGGAAATCTATGATGCTCGAAGTTTTTGGGAGGAAAATCAAGTTATATGTGATTTTTACGCACTTAAAGCCCGTCCAGAGTGTGATAGCCTAATGATTGAAACTTGCCCTCTCGATCGGGAGGTCCGAGGTTCAAACCCAGGCACGCACCACTGATTTATGTGCGTATTAGAAATGAATTATCACTGCTTTTCGTTTAAAGAAAACATCGTGAAGAAACCTACACACCCGAGAGTTCTTAAAAAAAGGGCCTCAGAGATGTATAAAGTAATTTACACGGTCGATTTTAAAAATTCTATGATCAGAAAGCTACATTACCCCTGAGTATCATAGGCTATTTTTATTACTTTAACCAACTGATAATAAGTATATGGCCTGGAACAAAACTAGTACCTAAGTATGCAAAATATTTGTCTGAAATTCAATACGTGGTTTTCACCCACGTTTGAAAAAGTAAATTAAAAAAAATAAAGGATGGAAATTTTTTAACGAAATTAGAAATAGGTAAATGTTATTTCAAGGTTAGGGTTATAATTATAGCTTGAATTATAACTAGTGATTTTAATGCAATGCGAATTAAAACACAGATAGACAGACATACATTATACAATAGAAATCCAGCATCATTGCAAATATAAGCAATGTACAAACATACGGAAATTCATGTTTATTATACATACCTATGTATGCATTAAAATCGTCGTAAAGTTTAAATTCTTAACAAAGGCCTATAAAAAAAAATTAACTCTTTGTTTTTGAGTTAAGTAGGTATATAATTTTATTTTATTATGTCCCATATATAATTTTATTAATACATAAATAAAACAGTATAATTTAACAGTTTCATTCCACACATCAGACTTCAATATTAATGTGTATTTAGACTAAACGTACAGCATCTTAGAATTTCCAAATATACCTTACGAAAAATCCATTTCAAGCGCTATTCGCTTCGCAAAAGTTAGCATTGACCTTTAAAACATATTTACCAATGTGTCTAATCTTATAAGGCCACGATAATTAGCCGTAAATTGCAGCAAAATTTGTTAAATTTCGCTGCCGCTTGCCGCTTGCCGATTGCTAAGCGAATGTTTCAAGAACCGTCGAGATCGTTCTAAATTTGATTATATATAATGTAGCATATATTTCTCCAAAGGGAAACTTCAGGTACCTACAACAGTATAGATACAATACATCGAAAACAGTACATTCAAAGAACTTAGCAATGTGTAAGGAGTTCGTACGTTGAAAAAAACTGAAAAAATCTGTCAACATGTCTGTCTCCGGTGGCGTTAATCGATCGCATGGTTGACGCATAGCGGGTGTTAGGCCACGCCCACATTTCACACGAAAGGTGATGATTGGCCGAAGCTGTGACACACACGCACACACCTGTCCAGTCCGCGTACACGCACACAGGCACACGTCCCGTAATGTCGGGGCATTAATTTATTTATTATGTCCCGACACGTGTCGTGTGTCGGCCGACGCACCGCAAATTGATGTCTGTTAATTTTACTCCGATGTGCATACAAGTAAATGAGCTTTTGAATGTTTCATGTAGGTAACAAGTATGAAGCTACATTAATTTTTCACTAAAACAACAATGATTGCTTAATGGTTGAAAGTCGGCCTTTCAATCGAGCGTTCTAAGTTCGAATTTCACTGATTTACTGAAAAGGTGAAAAAAATATCACGAAGAAACCTATAAATCTGAGAAATAGCCTTGCCATTATTATTTTCTTGAGGAACAATTCACTGTACCCATACACCCAATTACTCTGACAAACTGCTCCATTTACAGCCCAATTTACAGTCTAGCTGAAGAGCCAAGCTATGGTCGCAGTAACTTAACACAATGGGAAATAACTGAAATTACGGAATATCTCTTACTATCGGATGTTCCGTGTGTCTGCTTACTTGGTCTACCCAGTAGGTCCTGCCCAACAGCACGGGTACACTCTCAGAATGATAGATTTAAACCATAGTCCACCTCGCTGGACAAGTGCGAAATGGTAGACTTCACATATCTTTGAGAACTTAATTTTTTTCAAGAATTCTAAAGTGCCCTGAAGGAACTCTGCGGGTTTTCTCATGATATATTCTGTCACAACAAAACAGATACAATTATTCATTTTAGAATCATAATTTTAGAAAAACCAGAGATGCGTGCCTAGTATTTGAACCTTGGTTAGACTTCGATTGGACTTTCCGATCGGGAGGACGAGTTTCTACCATTATGTTATCACTGCTTACTAAGGTTGTGTTCTGTTGGAGATCCCGGAGTCCTTCACGCAGCGCTGAGGACGGCCACCGGGGGAATTTTAGCGCTGTAAAAATCCCATATAACCCTGCGTCGCTCCCACGGCGTAATGTACATTTTAAAGGTTTCCCACTATTATATGTATGGATAACAAGAAAAAAGTAAAGGTCACAATCACTGCTCATTTTGGTAACATCCGACTAATATTATGAATGCAAAAGTTTGTTAGGACGTATGTATGTTACTCTTTCACGAAAATTTCTGATTTGCTGAAATTTGGCACAAACATAATTTGAGACCTATATTAACACACAGGATACTACTACAGTGACAGACATGACCGAAGCGGGTGAAGCCAGGAACACGCCGTCACACAGCCTAGTCATCGATAACGCACAAATAGCAAGCGCATTGAAGCACGAACATTACTACCCAAAGCTACCGAAATCAAGATAAAGGCAAACGCAAACCCGACGCTTAGCGCTCTTAGAAAAAAAAACGAAATCCAATTCCGATTCCATACAATCGGACGAGCAGATGCGCACACACAAAGAACACACAAAGAATTGTAATACATACGTACGCAATACAACTAATTTGACGCGAGCGAAGAGCGCTCATAATAGGATATGCCGTTTTGTTCGCTCGCTGATCGACAGATTTGATAATTTGAATATGGAGAGGCATTCGAGCGAGACGAAGCCTACGATTTGCTTTGATTCAGAAAACGTTACTCGGACTTGTTTGAAAGCGAGATTATGACGCAATAAAGCTTGGCTCTTTCATCGAGACGCCGTGCTTAGGAGATTAAATTTGCTTGAAGCAGAAATTCCGAGTGTTGATAGTTATAGTAGTCGATCCGTTTTTAAATTGACAAGTACCAATTTCATCAATAGCATTGATTATTTTAGCCATGGGGTTTAGGTACCTACCAGTTTATTTTGGAAAAATGTGCCTCTATCCCAAAATGATTCGGGAATCCCTGTCTTGAAACACGAACTCAAAATGTCGTCAAATTGTGTTAAATACTATCTTGTCATGAATTAAGTGATGGTTTCGTGCATCCTTTAAAACTTCATCGAATTATGTATTAACTAAGTGTTAATTCTTATGTAAAAATATATGACTCCGTTCGGAAAACATGGTTGGAATTGTCAATTATCATGACGTGTGCTCAAATAGAATCCATAGGTATTAATATCTTGGGATAACCTTTTCTTTACGTGTAGCGTTATTGTGTTTTTTGATCAGTTATGTTTCTACCTACTCACGAGGTGTTTAGTTTTACGTTATGAAATTTAAAATTTCCTCTCTTATTAAGTCTGTCGTAGGTACTAGCTACAGAATATATGTTAAAAAATTACAAATTTAATCGCCAAAATTGCCTTCTCCCTTCCTATCTTCTTGCCGGTAGGTTCGAAACTCCAGCAGCACTCAGATACGCTATTAAAGCTTCTGTCATAGACAAATGTAGTTCCAGTGTAGTTAGACCGGGGAAGTACAACCGTCATACCTATTTCTAGCGTGAAGCATTTCTTGCATTTCGATAGAAGGGTGTGGTTGCCGGCACACTTTCACATGAGGCGACCATCATAGTCCTCGAGAGTAGCAACGCATCTGTGATTGACTACAGATGGAAGGATGGATGGAACCCATGTTCTGTATGAAGTTGATTACAGACGTCCATGGGCGGCAGTGACCACTTACCATCAGGTGGACTGCATGTTCGTTTGCTACTTCAGTAAAATAAAAAAAAAATGTGCCGATCTTTTCCAACGCCTTTTTAATATATTATAAGATAAAAAAAAACTTACCAAAGACCGGTTTAGTGAAAATCTTTTCAGGTGTAGTGCTCGTGGTCAGATTCTGCATCTTCTTCAGAGGACTTTCAAGGCCGCTCGGGTTGTTTTCCTTTGCCACTGAGCCGCCTAACAGTTCATTCATTGCACGCTCTGTAAAAGAAATATAAATTACAATAGAACATATTTTTATAAGATTACTATCTGACCTGGCGAATTTTATTCCGCCTAAAAGCTATATTATGCATGTATTATACATAAAACCTTCCTCGTGAATCATTCTATCTATTAAAACTGCATTAAAACCCGTTGTTTAGTTTTAAAGATTTAAGCATACATAGGGACATTAGGGACAGACAGCGGAAAGCAACTTTGTTTTATACCATGTAGTGATTTCATCAGGTGGTAGAACCAGTTGAGTTCGACCGGGGAAGTACCACCGCCTCAGCTATTTTTAGCGTGAAGCAGTTCTTGCATTTCGATAGAAGGGTGTGGTTGCTGGCACACTTTGTTATGAGGCGACTATCTTAGTCCTCGGGAGTAGTAACGCATGTGATTGACTTCAGATAGAACCTATGTTCTGTTTGAAGTTGCTTACAGATATCCATGGGCGGCAGTGACCACTTATTATCAGGTGCACTGCATGCTCGTTTGCTACTTCAATCAGATAAAAAAATGCAAACGAGTATGCAATCCATACTATAGCAGGTGATTATTCCTGCCCATAGATATTTGTAGGTATACAACTTCGTATAGAACAGAGATTTTATCTAAAGACATGCGTTGCTACTCCCGAGGAGTAAAAGTGTCGTTTCATTTGTATGTGAATCACATCCTTCCAACGAAACGCAAGAACTGCTTCAGGCTGTTTGACCAGTAGGCAAATTGTTAGCGGCGTGCTGAATTTGCGACGTATCGGTTTAGTACGCCCTTCCATATACCTATTTGGGCTATTTGAAATGGAGTGTACAAAGTTTGCTAGTTTGCGCTCATTTTACATAGTTTGCAGCGTTACGTTACAGCGTACAGTGACAGTTTTATGCCATAGTCTACCGCGCTGGCCAATGCTTCACACACCTCCGAGCTTATTTTTAAAGAACTATCGGGTGTGTAGGTATTCCTTACGAGGTTTTCCTTCACGGAAAAGCAGTGATAATTAATTTCTAATACGCACACGCACATAAATCAGTGGTGTCTGGGTTTGAACCTCGGACCTCCCGATTGTCAGGGCAAGTTTCCATCATTGGGCTATCACTGGTCTGTGGTTGGTGGCAATTCAAAAAGAAATTACCTAAGTCCTAAAGTATAAGTCAGCAGCAAGTTATTAGCATAAAGTAGATACATAGCAATGCTAGGTTCTAGTTTTTGTACTAATAGGTTCGCACTAAGGAGTTAACTATGAATTTGCAAACATATATAGCCTAGATGTTCCATGTTTGTTGTTGTTCGCAACTACTTTTACTTACTAATATGTTATCTAAAAATAGGTAGGTACTCTATTTGATACAAGATAATTTAGTACCTGCGAAAATAATTTTCAATACAATCAAGCCACATTAGAAAAACAATTGACAACACAAAGGAAATCTTTCCTTCTTTTATACTGGCTATAAATATTCAATCCCTACCATTCGTGGCAGTTCAGAGAAATCCATCGATTACCACACTCGAAGCTGTAACTTTGACGAACACCGGGTGAAAATCAAAATGTGATATTTCCTAAAACAGTGAACGGAAACCGCTAAACGCCCCTCCCCACGGCTTGTCAACACAAAGAACTGTAAAATCCGTGCAATTTGTACCCTCTGCTCTTATCGTGTATGGTATATACTTATCGATTTATAGCAAACACTGGTTCGGGTTTGAACAGTCAGTCACACCGTTGTACGCCTTGGCCCGTTGTGACATAGCCCACTTTTTACCGATACGATCTTGGTGTATAGGATTTTTCGGTTCGGCGGCGTTGTGTAAAAATGCCGTCTTGTCGTAGGCACGCCGCCCCTCCCCGGGCGACATTTTTACAAGGGGAGGGGGACGCCACCCGCGGACGCTGCCGTCATTTCGTTGTCATCCAGGGGCTCCTTTTTGCGCGATCACGGCGCGAGCGTCGGCGTCGACAATACTGTTCAGTATTTTTATTTTTTTGCGACAAGAAAAAAAATCCCGCAGAGAAAATCACGAACAATGCTGCCCTTCGGCGAGATTACCGCCATCAGAAAATGAATGCTTTGTTAGATTCGTCCAACGGAATGTTTTCAGTTGTTACATTAGTCTTGTCATTTCCATTAGACGGGGGTTTAGCTAGGCATGAGAAGTTACCGAATACCAGCCTCAAGCTTTATCCGCGTTTCAATTATGAAAAGTGCTTTGTTACTGTTTATTATTTCCCCTCACAAATGAATCTTTGACGGTGGCCCGCGTGAATTAAATGGCTGTACCTAAATAACATTTTTAAAAGGGACAACTCTGAATGGAACAAAATAACGAGATAGTTACTTAGCCAGACTGAAAAAGGCATTTTTTTATCCAGCAGTTCTTCATAAAATAAATAATCGTCATAAAATACATACTATTTATACAAAATAATGGGATAGACTATTATCTTTGCATTAATCCTGCTAAAAGTCTCGCCTAGGACTAAACTGGAATTTCTCTTACGACAGTGATTTGCGTATTCCTACATTTCTACATTCTGAACATGAGCAAAACAATTTCAGTGAGTGTTGATGCTAAGTTGGAAAACGCTGCGGCATATCTCCCGGTGTTATCCATATGACATTCACGGTAAAAGGGTGTGGAATTGTTGAAGACCGATACCATAAGCTGCTATACTTATTACTTATACTTTGAATGCCAAATGCCACCCGTATGCCAAATCTGAGACTCTTCGTATGAATAGACCTACCTATAGGTAAAAATCCATTCTCTCCACGTTTGTATTTCTAAATTCTATATAGTATGAGCATAGTATTTGATTCAAGTATCGTATATCCGTTTATATACCTAGTACTAGTTGACCCGGCGAACTTCGTTCCGCCTAAGAGTAAAAATCTAAAATTATTAGTGTTTCTCTACTATATTATACATGTATTATACATAAAAACGTTCCTCTTAAATTACACTATCTATAGAAAAACTGCATTAAGATACGTAGCGTAGTTTTAAAGATCTAAGCATTCATAGGGAGAAGCGACTTTGTTTTATACTATGTAGTGATACATACTAAGATCAAAAATATAGTGTATAAATATTATTTGATCTGTTTAAATCAATAGTTGATAAAACAATGAGCACACTGCATGAGTCAAGGAATTTAAAATAGAACTCAAAAATTTGACAATACTGTTACGGATTTAGGTTTAGATTTATAGATAGCATTCAATCATACATGTTTTAACTCAGATCCATTTGAAATAAGCGCCTATTGAATCCTGTATGAACTAATTTCATGTATTTATTTATTTCTTATTGTTACAAAGAATGGTTATACACCAATTACACTTTACTAGTCACCCGTAGCATCGGTCGAAATTCGACCGTAATTTAAATTAAAATTTTAAACTTCATATTGTCCAAAGCAGTACGAATATTTTGAACGCGCCCGTTAAATATAAAAAGAGGTTTAATTATCTAAGCCGCATTTAAAAGCAATAGCGGTATTTTGACAAAGACATCTGACATTTTTGACGTTATGTGTTTTCATAGTAAGACATTGAATGTTCTATTTCATTTATACTATGTACCTATGTGTTTGTGACAAATGCACGTTAGTGTGTGTAATGTGTTTTTAGTTGATTTTATGTATGAAAAATACATTATTTGAAAAAAATATTAACATTCTGCACTCCTTCTCTACGTTCACTATAACCGTGCAAAATTTCAGACTAATCCGTCCGCGGCATAATACTTAAAAATCCGTCACAAGTTTTTGCTTCACGTATTAATATAATAATAACAAATCAAGTGACATATTATATAGCAAAAATGGAGTTTAAACAAGCAATGGCCACTACTATTTACTAAACACTTCACTTTTAACGAATAACAGCCGTGTGTGTTCCCACTGTTGTTTTCGTTCGAAGAATGTGTCTATGTATAATCATTGTAAGAAAAAAATATATACCCAAGAGTTACGTAAAAAATATAGGACAGAAAGAAAAAGTATCTAAAAACTCTGTTCACTTTGTGAGAGGACAACTGATGAGTCCTGTTGGGAATGCGGAGGATGGAGGATTTACCAACTTTACGAGAACCAAGAAATAAGTTGATGATTAATGATTTTATTAGCTACTGTAAGACCTCATACAGGCTTGCGTTCTTCATTGCTTACAGGAAGTATAGAAGGAATATCTTCAACTTGAGTTTGTTTGTCCCGCAATGTGCGAAATGGCAAGCAAAATTACATAAACTATATGATTTGAGTTGCAGTACTGTACTGTACGGTACTGTATCAAGTAGCAGTCCTGTGTCAAGTAGCGGTGCTGTATCAGTGTTGCAATGTTAAACTGATATGGAGAATAACCATTTCCCAGAGTAAGAAAAAAAATCTTGTAAATTTTAACTCACATATTCGAAAAACGAATAAAATAATTTAAATATATTACTTGAAAATACTTATTGAGATGAAAAAAATATATAAAAATACAGCACTAGTCGCTCTACAATTTTCGAAAGTTTTCTTCGATTTCTCAGGGATGCCATCGTCAGATCCTGATTTCCTTATCATGGAACCATCCTAGGAACATCCTCCTTTTCAACAAAAGTAATCACGAAAATCGGTTCGTAAACGATGAAGTTATCCGCGAACACATGAAAAAAATTTATGATCGAGTTGAAAAAACTCCTTTTTGAAGTCGGTTAAAAAATGCAAATTATTTTTCAATCGTGCATATCTCGTAGACACTATCTGGTGGCCGTCCTCGGATCTGCAAAGATGACTCCAGGTTCTCCAAAAGAAAACAATCGGAGTCCTTTGAGAGTGTTACCACATCTGGCTCCACCCACGTGAGAGGCTGGGCCCAACACACCGTCTGGTCTATACGACGATATGCAACCACACATACCGCCGCCCTTCCGGCTTCACTAGCTCCAGCTACCAGCTACGGTTCGAGCTCCCACTCTACTGCAACCTTGAACCCCCTTTTAGTCGCCTCTTACGACAGACAGCAGATACCGTAGCCCTATTCTGATCCCGGAAGTACAGGGAGTAGGATATTACCACCTATAAGTACCAACACTCGTATAGTTCGCGGCTCGCGTGTTATTGCGGGTAATTGAATAATTTTTGTGGTAATGAAATGCGGAGTCCGCGACGTCACCAGCTACCCCCGATCTTGATAAAGGGTTGTTCGCATCGCGCTCAACACGAATACGAATACTATTTTATCCCTTTTGAACACTGGTTCTTAAAGTTTCTAGCCAAATTCTCACGGCTGGATTTTTTTTCTATATTACATTTAGAAAGTATCAAACATTGAACGCAAGCGGTATTTTGATACCACCTGCGTTAAATGTTCAATTTTTTTTTAGTTTTAAACGTTCCGTTTTAAGCTTTGGGTACGGATTATTACTAAGAGTCCGCTGTCCGTCCGTCTGTCTGTCACCAGGGTGTATTCCACGAACCCTGTTGAAACTAGACAGTTGAAATTTTAATGATTTATTTCTTCAGAAGAATAACAAAAATATTTAAATAGGGCTCCCATACAACAAACATGAATAAAAAATGATTGAAGTAGCAAACAAGCATGCAGTCCACTTGATGGTAAGTAGTCACTGCCGCCCATGGACATCTGAAAGCAACTTCATATAGAACATAGGTTCTATTTGAAGTCCAGAGATGCGTTACTACTCCCGAGGACTGAAATGGTCGCCTCATGTAAAAGTGTGCCGGCAACCACACCCTTCCATCGAAACGCAATAACTGCTTCACGCTAGAAATAGGTGTAGTGGTGGAACTTCCCCGGTCGAACTACGCTGGTTCTACTACAATGGGTGAAATAGGTGTGATAGTGGTACTTCCCGAAGACTACACTCACTGCCCCACAGTAGAATTTTCTCGTGTTTTGGCATAGACACACGTGGCATAGACACACACAAGGCGAATACACAAACACCCACGAGGAACATGAATCTAAACTTATCATTCAGATACCTGCCTGGCCGGGAATCAAACCCGGAACTGCGCGTCAGACCGGTATGTTGACCGCTCCGCCACGCGGGTCGTATTGCAAAGTACTAATAGTTTTAGAATCACTGTCAGCACAGGATCGCTTTCCGATAACGTTTATTAAGCACGGAAATTAGAGATTTGTATTTCGTGTTTAAAAAATATTGCCGTCGTGTCATTCGTGTTCCTCCCTGGCGCTTCCACGACATTTATAGGTTCACAGCGGTTTCTGGCGTTGTGTAGTTTACGTCTTTTATGATCGTAACGGACGATAACCATTTTTGGTAACCATCCGATTTTTATTCTTTCGCGAAGGTCGTTGGTACCTATTTTTCTGTACTGAATTATCGATATTGAAACAGATATAAGATAAGGCAGATATAAGAACCTTTGAACTTTACAGCAAAAGAAAAAACAACATCTTTCTACACGCTTTCTACACTCATAGCCCCACACTAGGATCTTCTCCTGTGTCGTGGGTATCAAGGCCACACACAAGAAGATTACACAAACACCCAGACCCAGAACATGAATCTAAACTTCATCATTCAGAAACCTGTCTGGCCGGGAATCGAACCCGAGACCCATTGCGCGTCAGACCGGTATGGTAACCGCTCGGCCACGCGCGTCATCTATTATTATAACGTCTCTGGCCTTCCGTAATCTGGGGCACTTTGACCAGAGCCACCGGATTCCAGCGGTTTTTCCGCCGTTTTCTTCAACTCATCAGTCCACCTGATCGAGGGGCGGGCCTTTTCCAGATGTAGTCTCCATTCGGTTAACCTTTTACCCTACTGGATATCAGTTCAGCAAACGATGTAGCTGTTCATTGTCACTTTAGTTTACTAATTGTGAGAGTTATCTAAGTAATTTTCATTCTGCTATCGTATTATATTGGTACTTTTTTTTTAGACGTGGGAAACCTTCTAAAGGTACCCGACGCCGTGGAAGCGACGTGCGTTGTGTGGGATTCGTACCGCATTAAAACCCCCTCGGTGGCCGTCTTCAGCGCTACATAGGGGGACTCCGGGATCTTCAACGGAATACAACCGAAGTCCTCCCAGGGCGATGCCTATTTCAGGCTCGCCATACGCTAACCGCACCTTCAATGTTTTGCGGTGGCATGAGACCACCCATGGCACCATTTGTCCCGGTGTCGCTTGGCTGGACGGCTCGAGCTCCCACTCCAGCCGCCCACAACCCCGAAAGACCCTTTTAGTCGCCTTTTACGACAGGCAGGGGATTCGGTATCCCTATTCTGGTCCCGGGACTACAGGGACAATTATATTCGTACCTACCTACTAACTACTGTCAGTTAATTAGTAACTTCGCTAACTACAGACATACAGTTTTACATCCATTGTCCAACTTTCGTAGCTCACACGTAACCGCTTATCTAAATATTTGCTCACTGAAAAGCTAACCTCAGTACGAGTGTCTGCTTATCAACCTGAGCATAAGAATTCCCTCATTTAATCAGAACCAAAACAAGCAAAACGCAAATTTGACATGATTGGCAGCGATGCGCGGCTGAAGACAATACTCGGAGGTCCTTTGAGCTCCCACCGATTTGTTTGAGCGTCACATTACACCCGCGCTTTGATTCGCACGTCCATTCAGAGATGGCCCTACGGCCCTACGACCTTTGAGATGCCGCCGTGCCTTTATAATCGCATTTTCAGATCGCTTCTTATGCTCGATAAAAAAAATTCCGAATCTAATTAGATCTCGTTGAATCGTACATGCTTTATGGCACACTCGTCGGTTTTCAATAAAAAAACGATAAAGTAAGATGATGAAGAATAAAAAAGAGAAATGTATTAACAGACAAGAAATATTTGTCTGTACGCAATTCTAAGAATTGCAATTGTTTTAGTTCATGGAGACTATTTTTCCTACGAGACTAAAATATAGCTTTTTAATTATAAAACAGCAGCCCATTTCACGATTGCCCGTGGACATCTGGAAGCAGCTTCATTTAGAACACACGCTTTCTACACTCATAGCCCCACATAAGGATTTTCTCGAGACGAATACACAAACACCTAGACCCAGAACATGAATCTAAACTCAGCATTCACATACCTGTCTGGTCGGGAATCGAACCGGGACCCAATGCGCGTCCGATCGGTATAGTAACCGTTCCGCCACGCGGGTCGTCAAATCGAATCTACTCCCGAGGAAAGGTCGTGTCATATGAAAGTATGTCGGCAAACACACTTTTCCACCGTAATGCAAGAACTGGTTTACGTTTGAAATAGGCGTGTCGCTGTTAAAGATTGGGTGGGGTATCACATAATTGTGATAACCCACCCAAACGCTCTATCTTGCAAAACCTAGATTTTAAAACCTATATTTCCTGTCATAGAAAAGTGCACGCACTACCTTGTGTCACCTATGTCCAGTTTCGGGCCTGCTGGAAGAGATTTTATTAGAAATAAGCAGTACCTTTGCACTAAATGTTAGTTATAAGTTCTCCTTTTGTATTTTAATTTCTTTGTGTGTGCATAGATAATAAATAAATAAATATTTAGTTCTTTACTATAGAAAATTCGTTGAACCGTGGTTTCGGAAATATTCAATCTTTTCAATTTATTCTGTCACTGGTAAGCATTGATTTAACATAAAGGATTTAAATATATTTATAAATTGAAAAAAACCCCGTCAGTCAATACTTATGTTTGAAACACGATGGCTTGCGTAAAACCTAATCAATTTATCAGTTTTTTTATTAGCTTAGATCTACTATGCACTGATTGGCATTGAAAATGGTTATCTTATTCAGAGTCCTTTAATAGTTATTAATAAAAAACAAAAATTTACAAATGTGACTGGTGCATTTTTGGACTTACCAAATTATGTTTAACTAGCTGACCCGGCGAACTTAATTCTGCCTAAAAGTCAAAAAGTGTTTCTCTACTGTATTTTATACGTATTATAAATAAAAACCTTCATTTTGAATCACTCTATCTATTAAAAAAACTGCATTAAAATCCTTAGCGTAGTTCTAGAGATCTAAACATACATAGGGACAGACAGCGGGAAGCGATTTGTTTTATACTATGTAGTGATGTTACGATAGGTTATGGTACCATAATTTGCAATAGGAATTCAACGACCTTTTGTAGGCAAACTACTGCATAGTGATGCAGATACGTCAGCATTTGAAAATTAGATGTCTCATATATGAAAAGCTGAAATCTTTGCACATTATGCCACATAAAAGCAGCTCGAGTCGTATGAATCTTTGATGTTTCCGTTCTGAAAGAAGGATTAATCCTTCTTTAGATTAATCTCATAAGTCATATGAGGATGTGAAGAGAATAATGCTTTTCCTATAAGCCGGAATGCCGTTAACGAACTAGATTTTCTGAATAACTATGTAGTTATATATCAGATACGATATGCCCTAAGCTTTTGTGACGATTGTATTGTCTCATTGCGTATTTAATTAGGTATTGTGTATTAGGGTTGTTACGTTAAGAAATATCAGTAATATACCTGCTGTGATAAAAAATATGAGATTCTCTGTAAGGGGTTAAAATGTACTGCAATATGTGTTTACACGAGATTACGCATTTTGCCACAATTTTGAATATTTGGGGAAGTATGTGAATTGATGAGCTCAATCCATAAACATATCCATCCATACATTAGCTCATCCTTATAATTTCACCAATTTCAACTTTATATTGTCAACCTCAAAGATAGCTACATTATATTTTTAAAAATTGAGTTTATTATCTAACATCGATTTTTCAAAGTGTGGTTTATTAGTATTTTTATCAATGAGATTTTGAATGTAGTTTTTCATTTAAAAAAGTAATGAACCTAATTAACCTTTGACGTATGATTGCCTTGTGGCATAAGGGCATAGGATTTAAAAACAGTCGAGTAACTCCCTTATTTACCATTTTAGATTGACAGAAGGAAATTAATAACCAATAATTTCAGAATAATCAGTCGGGGCGTTATTGAAAATGGAACAAAACGCTTCGAATCCGGTGCCGAAACATGCACAAAGGTAAGGAAATAGCCAGTTTCGTGTACAAAGGGAATAATATTAGTCGACCACAATGGCTTTGGAAAAAAACGGATGTGTCAATAATTAACTGTGTGATTCGGGGTACGGCGCCGGCGGCCATCGAAGGCCTACAGAGCCGGTTTATTAAAAAAAACGAACACGTATTGTGCAGTACTCGGACAAAAGGGCGAAAACATGAACTCCCCGGCTTATTTTCGTTGCTCCAATATTGGGGTGAAAAATATTACACCCCCGGGCGTGTGTGTGAGTACGAACTGGCTAACTCATGTGCACGGAGCGATTCGCTGGGGTTATATGAATTTCAATTGGACCTACTTTTGCAAAAGTAACCAACTGGTTTTCCTCTTATTATTTTAAAAGTGTTGTTATCTTCAAAAATATCATATTTATGTATAAATAGAAATCAATTTTTTTTGTGCAACATTCTAAATAGATTTTATTAAAAATATCCTAAAAGTATACAAAAGTATTACACAGTATACAAAATTTTGTCAAAAATGGCTTTTTCTCAAAACTGTCGTTGTATGTGTTGAATCTGTTTTGCATAAGTAGGTCAAATTGTATATTTGTGTTCCGCGCTTCGGAGGGCATGTTTAGCTGTCGGTCTCGGCTGCCACTGGATCATTGTTAAACATGGTCGAAGACTTTAGACTTCAGTCTTTGTGGATTCGATAGCATCCGACATGGATTGACCAACTTTTACGTGTTTGTTTCTCCCTTGTGAAAGACGTCTCAGACTTCTCTCAGTTGTAGAGAGATCCCCATTCGGTGGAAAAACATTTCAGGATAAATGTAGCGTAATCCTGTTAAATTATCTATAATTATTTATGTTAACACTCCGTCAAAATTAAGTCGTTTTAAAATCTAAAATATTTAGTATTTAAGCCTATACTATTTAAAATTCAGATGGCTACGGTGGATGATCCATGTGCGTTCTAAATAGCACTACTTCCTATCTTCTAATGGACGTCGTATCAAGGAACTAAAAAACAAAGTCCAGGAGATAGATGGGCGTCTTCCTGTGTGACATCAACAACCGATGCGGTCAACAACACTTATGCCAGCGGTAGCATGCAAGTAATCAACTTGCAAGTCCCCATTAGGAGGCCTTTGTCCCGTGGTGCTCAAAAGCTTTATGAAAATAAAACGAGCATTGTATATTATATAATAGTACGTATCGCTTTGAACTTAGTTAAAAGAGATGCAACGATAAGCAGATACCTGCAGTAATTCTAAAAGTACAAGTTACGATATAAAGGTAGTACCTAAAAGGAGAGATCGTCATGTTTATGAAGAGACGATATTTATTACGATGATAATCGATAAAGATGGTAACACAATCAATAATATGCATTGCATCTCATATTGCCGTATGAACGGGCAAAGCGAATGATCATGATGATTAGGACATTTAATGCACACATCAATACATTGAAGAGTCATTCCGTATTCAAAATAAGCAATCTTATTAATCAGAATGAAGAAAGGATGATGGAAGGCCACGGCTAAACGAATACGGTTTGTGCCCGAGCGGTGACCCAAAGGCCAAAATACATTTGCTTGGCGATGCATGCTTCAGCGTTGAACAAATTGCAAATAAATCACTACATACGTAGTATAAAACAAAGTTGCTTCTCGCTGTCTTTCCCTATGTATGTTTAAATCTTTAAAATTACGCTACGGATTATAATGTAGTTTTTTTTATAGATAGAGTGACTCAAGAGGAAGGTCTTTATATATATAATATAGCAGAGGAACAGTGATAATTTTGGATTTTTTACTTTTAAGCGGAAAAAATTCGCCGAGTCAGCTAGTTTGCTATAATTTGCAGTGAATAAATTTTACCAGGTGGTAGAACCAAAGTATTTCGACCACTACAGCAGTAATTAATTAATAGGCTTTTATTAGCTTAGGTACATACAGTACCTATGTAACGGAATCTTTGAGCTCAATTTTAACCGATTTCAAGAATTCTGATTAATTTGACACTTTGCAGACGTATATGAATAATATGAAAAAATCATCTCGATTTTTTCTTACAATAAAGTGAAATAAAAAGAGGAAAATAAATATTATAGTAAAAAAAAAAAAACAAAATAAACGCGCTTTTAAAGCATATCAAACTAAAAAGTATAAAATAATGTAAAAAGCTAAAAACAATAGTGAAGGAAAATACTAATATTATTTTGAAAATAGCGTGGGGCATAAAGTATAGATTGCTTGATATACGAAAAATATAGGACAAAGCGGCCCATGTTTTTTTTTAAATATTATAAGTATTTTTGTTCATTATTGTTTTAAGCTTTTTTGTAAACATTTTGTACTTTTTAGTCTAATATGCTCGATATTAAAGAATGTTTTTTTTTTACTATAATATTTATTTTAGCATGAAGCCGTTCTTGCAATTCGATGGAAGTGTGTGGATTTTCGCTCACTCTTATATCGAACATCTTATTACTCGGTGGTAGCAACACTTCTATCCCCTGTCCTGTGGCGGCGTTGAGCACTAACCATCGGATGGTCTGCATTCTAGATGACTACTTCAATTTAATAAAAAAAAAGTTAAATTCTGTGGCCTTATAAAATTAGACACATACGTTTGTTTGTTCACCGTTGACTTGCATCGCTAAACTAATAACGCTTGAAGCGAAGTTTTGAGCATTTAGTGGCTTCCGGCTAAGTGCTCAATGCTGCACATTGTAGCCACCTCCAAATAGGGTTTTTGTTAGATTCAACACAGATGCATTACTGCTCTTGAGTTGTTGCTAAGTAAGCAATCGTTGCATTACTTATAAAACGCAGAAATAAGCATGCAAAAGTATGTTTAAATTTTTTGACTCCAAGTACCGAAGCCGAGCGTTATTTTTGCACCGAGTACATTTAACAAAGCGCCGCATCGGCACATAATAGGCAATAAGGCTGCATAATCGCGATGGAATCGCAACAAATCCGCATCAATGGCTCCCCACGCACAATTTGAGCCCCCGGAGGATCAGGAAATTCATCTCACTAATCCACCGGGCGGCTGTGAATAGTAAAAGTGATGGCTCTATTCATCGGAGGGCGGGTGGGGTGGTTCCCCAACCCCCCGGTTGGAAAGCGCTAAAATTTAATAAAGCTCCGCTCGTCGGGACTATGGACAGCCCTCGCGATTAATTACGCACAAGAGGCTAGTAATGATACCTACGCAAACTCCGTAAATAGGGACCGGGAGGGTATAGTTTGTCGCTTATCTATAATTCATAGACGATTCCGCACAACATATTAACGTTTCTGTTTGATACGATACGGGCAGATTATATTAAGTGAGCTTATCGCGGTATTCGGAATCCTTCGAGATGGAAATTAATTGTTCTGCTCCGTGTATTTATATTTATCGTCTCCCTTCGGGCTGTAAAATGCTAATACAAAATTCAAGGGACTTTGTTCAGCTGTAGAAAGTATTACTCATATTAAATAAGATATTTTTGACTAGTAGGATTACGTCCGCGTAATTTTTAAGGATGAAATTATTAAAAAGTTAGTTTCTTCTTGCTTAGGCGGCTTAATAGAGATTATAAGGATTTGCTGTAGCAAGTTCATGATTTATGACTTATAATTAGTTGCCAGCGGTGGGTCGTTGTTATGTTGGTGGGCTTATGACAGATCTGTTCAATATGGTGTCGTAAGTAATAAGAGTATTAGGAGTGCGAGATCCAAAACCAGCTTGAGCTGTTATCTAAATTTTAAGTTGTAAAAATCTACAGTCTACCAGGTTTTTGCTGAATAATGAATATTCTATTTGTTAACATAAAATATGTCGTTGTCAACCGATTATTTTCCCACTTCTGGACACGGGTCTTCTCTCAGAATTAGAGCTATAGGCCATAATCCACCGCGCTGGCCAAGTGCGCATTGGTGGACAATAATATGTATGTGCCAAAATTTAACAAAATCCGATCTACCGGATATGTAAGTCGACCTTTTGGGGGACCTACCGGTCGGATTTTGTTGCAGTTTAAAATAAAAATTGCAATGGATACAGATAAAAGCATAAAAATATAGACAGATATGTTTTTTTATGAATGTGCTAAAATTATAACTTAGATTAAAAAAAAACAGCCTTTTTACTGTTGGGAGTAGTGTAGAAGAGCCTTAAAATCCCTTTCGTATGGAGGTGCAACACACCTGCATGCACGTAAATGTATCATATGCAAACAACACGCGTATAAGCGTGAACGTTTAAGTGCTCAAGTTTCGGTTTGTGTAAACTAGTTAATCTGTATATTAGGTAACAGCAGACTAGTTGGATAAATTTCATGTTACTGCCTTCCGCATTCTAACAGTAACATATATAAAACACAATAACGTATATATTAATACGTGAAGCGGAAATTTGTGATTCGTTTTTAGATACTTGCCGGAGGAGTATGAAAATACGCACGGTTATAGTTGATGTAGAGAAGGATTACGCAATGCTATTATTTTTTTCAAATAATGCTTAAAACATACATCAACATCAACTAAAAACAAAATCAACTAAAATCACATTACACACACTACCTTGCATTTGACACAAACACATTTACAATAAACGAAATAAAACATTCAATGTCTTACTATAAAACACATAACATCAAAAATGACAGATATCCTTGTCAAAATATCCGCTATTGCTTTTAAATGCAGCTTAGTCAATTAAACCTCTTTTTACGTTTAACACCCGTTAAAATAACTTGCAAATTATTACAATTCATTTGAATTTGAGAAATATTTGTGCTACTTTGCATAATGACAAGTTTAATTTTTGAACGGTTGGTACGGTCGAATTTCGACCGTTGCGATGGGTTTAAATGTCGAATCTCTCTGAAATTTGGCACTGACATAGTTTATGACATACATAATAAATTACTGTGGTAGACGAGGCAGATACAGGCGAAGTCGCGGAAATAACCTAGTCTCAAATAATAATAAAACAAATAAGTTTGCTTATGTTCTTTGTTAAATTCATAGATCCCGAAGTCATATCAATCAAAACAAATATTTCCCTATATATTCCGTTTTCCATACTTAAATCTATACGACCCACAAACATTGAGACGATGGCTTCTCCATAACATCGAACAATAGAATCTAAAGCTCCATCCAAGCATTTAAAAGAAACAAGTACCGCATTCTAAGGTCTCATCCACTGCACTACATGGCGACGTCATTGTAAAACCGCGGTCCAGAATAGCTACTAGTGATGTAAAGAATTTTCGCGTGTTTTACATATCCGCATTCTCAAGGATCATGCGAATATTTGCGAATATAGAACTTTGACGAAAAATTTACATTCCAGTATATTTAGATGCAGATGAACTTTTCTGATGATAAACCTTTTTTTATCGAGGGGAAACCTTCAAAAGGTACCCTATGCCGTGCGAGCGATGCAGGGTTATCTGGGATTCTTACCGCACCATAACCCTCCCGGTGACCGACCTTGGTGTTACAAAGAGGACTCCAGGATCTCCAAAGGCACGCAGCCGGAGTCCTTTAAGCGCGTTGTCCCATCGGGCTCCTCCCAGATGAGCGGTTGGGCCCACCACTCCGTCTGGTCTTTACGACGATATGTGACCACGTATACCGCCGTCCTTCCCGGGATTGAATGGCTGGACGAGTCGAGCTCCTACTGTTGCCGCCCACAACCCCGGAAGCCCCCTTTTAGTCAATTCTTACGACAGGCAGGGGAAACCGTAACCCTATTCTGATCCCGGTACTATAGGGACGTCCTGATGATAAACCTAGCGGCGCCCATGTTGACCTTAATTAAAAAAATAATAATAACTGAATATTCATCATTCGCATTCGCATTTGCATTCGCCAATGTTCAAATAACAACATTCGTTACATCACTAATAGGTACGGAGCGAAATGCGAGGTGGAATCTGAATAACAAGAGGCAAGGTAGTGCTCCGGGTCGAGCGGTGACAGAGGCAAGTACCCGCTAATTGCCACTTCAGCGCCAATTACGAGACGATACGCCTCGCGAGATGACGTGCGGGCGCGGTGACGGGAGGCGCGGGAGCGGAGGCGGTTTTTGTTAGCGTAGCAAGAGCCTGCAGTACATCAAATGGAAATGTTGTTGCCAATGAGGGTTCGTAACGTCTCGAAATTTAATGTCTTTGTTTAGTATACGGGACCACTTTTAAATTGAGAGTTAAAATATGTTTTCATATACTACCACAGGATCAGCATACGACCTCAGCTAATAAGATCCGGACAGAAATTAATGGGTTTAACATTTTTCTTTTTTATATCTGACTGAAGTAGCAAACGAGCATGCAGTCCACCTGATGGAAAATGGTCACTGCCGCCCAAGGACATCTGTAATCAAGTTCATACAGAACGTGGGTTCTATCTGAAGTTAATAACAGATGCGTTGCTACTCTAGAGGACTAAGATGGTCGCCTCTTATGAAAGTGTGCCGGCAACCATACCTTTCCATCGAAACGCAAGAAATGCTTCACGCTAGAAATCAGTGTGGCGGTGATACTTCCCCGGTCGAACTACATTGGTTCTACCACCTTCAAACTTCGGAAAAGTATGTCTCTCTTACCGCACCTTTAAAATATTTTGAAACATAAATTTCCATATCAACTAGGTACAATACTTTGTCAACATACAGAGAACAATACTTGGTTATATCTATATTTGCACATCAGTCATAAGCGGTGGCACTTCATGTGGTTCAGTTCCAATAGCACCACAGCTGACATAAGGCAGAAATTCATGAAGCATAAAAGGTAAAAGAGCAATGGTTAGAAACAAGCTTTTCAAGTTCGATCGTTCAGGGGTAGCTAGTAATATATGTATTTATGTCTCATCATACATCACAGGAAACATTTAAGAGGCATAGGTACCAATTTAAACTTAAATTTTGTACTAATTTAAAAATGTAGGTCCCGTAGGTATATGAGAGATTGGAGCTCGTCGATCCGGCGCAGACGCGGAGACGCCGAAGGCTCAGATAGCGCACCGCGGCGCGGTGTCCCTACAGTTCCGGGGCCAGAAAAGGGTATCACCGCCTTGAAGACGGCCACCGGAGGGTATAAGTGAGGTAAAAGTCTAATATAACTTGACGTTGCTCCCACGACGTCGGTAACCTTCAAAAGGTAGCTTTTGAAGGTTTTCCCCTCGATAGCAAAAAAAACCGCTTACGGTCATTTTCTTGAAACAACATACATGTACTAAGGTCGTGTTGTAAGACGCTTCCACGTTCACTGTGCCGTAGCCCTGACGCTGAAGTGTGACGCAGTTTCGTCGGCGACGAATGGAAAGAGAGCGAATGTGAAACGGTCGGAACACTCGACGGAGCGCGGATTACGAATCGTGCAGCGCTCTTGACGCATACGAGTGTAGCTAACAAAAGATATCGTTTCCTACTCCGAGTACATACACAAACGAGCTCCCTTTTTTGTGACGTGAGGAAACCTTCGAAAGGTACACCGAAGCCTTGAGAGATACTCCGGGCTATCTGGGATTTTTACCTTCTAAATCCTTCTTGGTGGCCTTTCTTAGCACTTGTAAGGGACCCCTGGGTCTCCAATGGAACACACCGGTGTCCTGCAACAACATTGCAAACATGTCCGAAACGTAAACACTCATTGTTTTGAAACAACACATTCGTACTACGGGCACAGATCGTGTTATAGACGCTTCCGCGTTCACTGTGCCCTAGCCCTGGCGCTGAAGTGTGACGCAGTTTCGTCGGCGACGAATGGAGAGCGAGCGAATGTGAAACGGTCGGAACACTCGACGGAGCGCGGATTACGAATCGTGCAGCGCTCTTGACGCAAACGAGTGTAGCTAACAAAAGATGTCGTTACCTACGCTGAGTACATACACGAACGAGTACCCTACGAGCCCGCCACTTGAGGAAATTCCAAACTTATGTTATGTACCGTGTATAGCCCGCGCACCCGTTTTTGTGCAAAACCCCTTGATTTTCTGACATGAACATAATTACGACAGGCATATAAACCAAGTTCATCCACGTTTCCAAAGAAAAGGTGCCGGCTACTTTGCCCAAAACCATTATCTTGTGCAACAAGGTAACATCCACTATCTTTAGGCCCCATGCCTCCTAAGGCTATTTCAGGTAACTTTGCCAAAAATGAATTATTACGAAAAATGATAAAAAAGTATTTTGTATATGTTGATAAGACAATATTAAATAAAGTAGCAATGAGCTTTTGCTCAAAATTAATTCCGTAAAACTGGTTACATTCGCTTCGGAAAGTGTTTTACTTTGTTCAGACGAAGATGATATAAAGACGCCCGTTTATTATTATAAAAACACAAATGTAAATGATCATTTACATGAAAATTTGGTAACAATTATTATTTTATTAGAAATTTATATTAAAAAAGAGAGTGTGCGTACATATGTACACACATTAGAATTTATACATCATGGCGAAATAAGATAAAAATCTTTTTCAAATTTTTGATCTTTCGACGAATTCTAAGTTTGTTGAAAAAACGACACTAACATCAGATTAATATAAAACTAAAATGTTAACTATAGTTAACTTCAGGGTGTCGGTTTTTCGTGACGGTGTGCACACCCATCACAAACATTTACTCTCATCATTTTTCCCGCACACGCCAAAAGAAGTATAACTTCAACAAAGAAACGTATCAATTTTGAGACATATCTTCTTAAATTTTGAGACATATCTACTAGCAAATGAAATCATTTGCTTTATACTAAACATCCTATAGTAATAATGTAGCACCAGACCACTTAATATTTAGGGTATTTAGGGTCTATGAGTAATTAACAATTAGGCATGCAAGCGTTAGCATTAATTAGATTGATGCGCAAACGCGATATGTATTATCTATATATTAATACCTGAAGCAAAAATTTGGGATCCGTTTTTAAGATACTTGCCGCAAGCGGAGGAGTATGATATTACGCACAGTTATAGTTAAGGTAGAGAAGGATTACGGAATGCTAATATTTTTTTTCAAATAATGCATAAAACATACGTAAAATCAACTAAAAACACATTACATATACTACCGAACATTTGATACAAACACATACATAATAAACGAAATAAAACATTCAATGTCTTACTATGAAAACACATAACGTCATAAATGTCACATGTCTTCGTCAAAATACCTGCTATTGCTTTGAAATGTAGCTTAGTTAATTAAACCTCTTTTATCTTTAAACTAACATAAATATAGATACAATTTAATTGAATTTCAGAACTATTTGTGGTACTTTGGACAATATCAAGTTTAGTTATTGAGTTGAATTAAGGTCGTATTTCGACCGTTACGATGGGTGACTAGTTATTGATTTTATGTAAACGATTAATGTTTCAAATAGGGATCGGAAGGTTTTGCTTCACGATTTAAAATACTGATTTTTCCCGCAGCTTCACCCGTTTCATGCGTTAATCTGGGTCATAAACTGTGTGCCAAATTACAGCGAAATCCGACCGATAGTTTTTGCGCAAAAGGGTAACAAACACATATACATTCTCACAAACTTTCGCAATTCAAATAATAATACAAAACATATGAGCCAATCTAAATAAGCGACAGCTTCCTCCTGCGAAACATCAACGCCAACAGGCAAGCCAGACGTGGTGATTGTGAGCCAAATCTCCCTTATTTAAGGAAGGCCTATATCAAATCTAAGAGGATCGAGGATCGAGGGAGAACCTTTAAAAGGTACCCAACGCTGCAGGACCGACGCAGGGTTACGATTTTTACCGCACTACCCCCCCCCCCCCCCCCCCGGTCGTCCTGGGCGCTAAAAAGAGGACTCCGGGATCTCCAAAGGAACGCAACCGGAGTCGCCTAATAATAGAAAACTTACTAAATATTCAATTTATTCTTCGTTCCTTTGGTACAACTCGTTTATTTATATTCCGACCGTTATATACGATGAACTGCGATGACATTGAATCATTGATTTTTCATAGCGCATAACATTAGACATTGTTTATTACTTGTCAGTACTTCTAAATATACCTACAAACAAGTATCTAAGCGTAACAAGAGCATAATAAATCAGAGTCGTAGAGCTCAAGAGACTACGAGTCACAATTATTCGCTTTTTAATTAGAGTATCGTACATACCATACATCTCGTATTACACGTATTTTTTCCTGTTCTGCTCATTAAGTAAACAGCTAAGCTAACGACGACGTTGAGGGAAAAATAAAATCATAAAGGACGACGTCAAGTGCCTGCTCTAGAAAGTCGTGAATTGTGCGTACCTACTCCAATACGTTTTGTATTCTCAACATTACATCCATGGGAATAGGGTTTCCTATCTTCCTCCATGTTGTACATAGGGTGCATGTGCTCATATGTTCAGCTAGCACTTTGTGTTCGCCCCAGAGCACTCTTTCTGTGATGTATTTTAATACTGGATGACGTAGGAAGGATAGGGTAGCTATTTTTTACATTATTACTAACACGTTTGTTGTGTCCGCATTCTGCATAGGTAAAGATGTATTCTATATTAATGTGTTCATTTCGGACGACTTAAGAAAATTGTAATATCTATATATCTGGCATAGTATTCAATATCTGTAATAGTATCAAAATTGAATTTGCTACAGAAATTCGTTCCTTTCTTGTGCGTTCATAGTAAAACTGCAATGGTTGATTGATTGTTGAAAATATTAGCAGATAAATTAATGAATAATTTAAGCTTTAGACGTTATTTAATTTTTTGGAGAAAATCATTGATCTTCTGTATCTAGAAAGAGCAGATATCAGAAAAAAGTAAGATCAGGGGGATAAACTTATGTTTGAATCATAATGGATATCTTCATAGTGAAAAATCGCAACACTACATTATATAAAAAGTATTGCTGATCAAATAAACTAGAGCCGTAAACGATAAGTAACTCAATAATTTAGCGTAGCTAAACCAGTAAGTAATGATTTAAATAATAGTTAAGAGTCTAGGATGTGGTTGATATGAAAGAAATCGAGAACTTCCTATCTGAAGTTTATCATATAAGTTGGTACTCGTCGTCATCCCATTATTGTCCCACTGCTGGGCAAGCGTCTTCTCTCGGAATGAGAAAGTCATAGGCCATAGTCCACCGCGCTGGCCAAGTGCGAATTGGTGGACTTCACACACCTCCGACAAGCTATTTTTTTTAAAGAACTCTCGGGTGTTTAGCTTTCCTCACGATGTTTTCCTTCACCGAAAAGCAGTGATAATTAATTTCTAATACAACTTTAGAAAAATCAGTGGTGCGTGCCTGGGTTTGAACCTGGGACCTCCCGATCGAGAGGGTTAAACCATTAGGCTATGCACTGCTCTTTTGGTACTGCTCTGGACTAATTCAGCTCGCCATATATACGACGATACAGCGTTGTAATGCTGTTACAATCAAGAAATACGAAGATTCACAAACAAGATGTAATAGTGAAGATACCAAGTATACTCGTGTCTTGTGGTTTACGAAGGGTGTAGGACGGTGTCATCAGGGACAGGGCCGGTATCGATTGCCATCGGACCCTCCGCCCGACGACCTACGGGAAGGTACTTCGTGCACTGACGCCCTTTGAATTATCCTATATACTTTATTGTATATACAGTTGAAGCTCCTTATTCACGGATTATGCATTCGCGGCTTACAAATTAGGATCATTTTCTTGTATTTGCAGCTGAGAATTTCTTAATTCGCGGGTGTATTCTGTATTAAAAACTGTATAAGTTGCTACAACTGAGGGCTAATTCAGCTCGTCACATATCCGAAGATGCAGAAACGACGAAATGCCGTTCCAATCAAGAAACACGTAGAGATTTATCACAAGTTGTAAAAGTGAAGATAGCAACCATACTCGTGTCTTGTGGTTTACGAAGGGTAGGTGTACGGTGTCATCAGGGACAGGGCCGGTATCGATTGCCATCGGACCCTCCGCCGGCCCGACGAGCTACGGAAGGTTCATCGCGCACTGATGCCCTTTGAATTACCCTATACCTACACTTTACTTGTATAATGCAGTTAAAGCTCCTTATTCATGGTCTTCAGCCTTTGAAAGTTCATCAGCCTTTGAAAGTTTACTGCTGGACATAGGCCTCCCTAATCTGCGCCACTTCGACTGGGACAAAAATTGGAATCATTTTCTTGGAATTGTGACTCTCAATTTCTTTATTCGCGGATGAAGTCGGTACTAAAATTGCATTGTCTCAGTAAGTACTGCTAATCAGTTGCGGTTTCTTTATACAAGACATATAAACCGAACTTAACCTGCACAAATAAGTAGCGTTTACAGTATATAAAAGCCCAAGGATACGAATTAAATCGCGGATTAATTATCATAGAACCTAAACTGCAGTTTGAACCTAGACCACTCACCAACGTGCTCATTATATGACGTAGTCATCTACTAAGAAAGGATTATTTCAATTCACTCTTAAGGGAGTTAAAAATTGGGTGATTTTTTTAAATATTGCCTGAACATTGTACATTGATATTACTGAAAACTTAAATGTCCGAGGTTTTCGTCTTGCAGTATTTAGTGAGTCAAAAAGAAATTGATTATAATGAATTGATTCTTAGTCGTTTCGTATATTGATACCAAGTTATGAAAACCTAAGTCGATTTTCCGAGTTTTCGTCTTACGGTATTTACTAAGTCAAATCATATTTCGCTTTGTCGATAAAACAAAAACACAGCCAGTACCCGCTGCTCCTTAATCGTCAAGGGGACGAATTAATTCCAGCAATTGATGGGCTTAGGGCCAAAACTCCGCTACGGAGTGAACCCCCAAACGGAATTCAATTATTGATACCTCCAACTGAGCCCGCGCTAACGGTTTCATGTACCGACCGACCCCATCACTTTATTACGTGGTACTTTTGGTACATAAAGTACTTTTGTACCACCGTACAAAGTTACGTTTTCAAAACCGATATTGATGAAATATTTAGAACGTGTTTTTTTCATAGGTCATCGAAAATCGAAAGCACACAAAAATAACAAAACTATACAGCATCATTACATAATGGAGCTGGTGAGAGACAGTAGGCTTCTCTTTCCTAATTTGATGAGACTTCTTTATAAAAAGGTCAAAAACGTGTTAAGAAGTCTACTGAACAGTGTGCTGGAAGAGACATTGCAGTACATTTCGCTCCAGTGACCAAAGATAATTTCAGTATTTTCTTAAGTAAACAAGATTTAGCTAAAAACCTAAATGTTTTTGAGGAACAAACTCGTAATACCTAAGGGCACAGAAACTGTCTCTAGTATTGCAAATGGTAATAGGACTTGAAACATAGACCTTTTGAGGAGTTCTATGTTATACCGCCTGGAATATCTTAGGAGGAAGTTCACCGTGCAAACCTAAATGGGAAATCGGCATTTTGATGTCTGGTCAAGGTTCGGATCCGGGACTACCATAACCATACCTTAAATGTATTATTCTTAAATATACTTACTACGATCCAAATACGTTTTTTTTTGTTCTAGAAGATGCAATAATACTTTTTTATGGACCGATCAGAGATTAAAGTAAATCCATTTTTTTTAGGAAAAACAAAATCATTATGAATAATTACTTAGTTACACGAAAAACCATTGTGAGAAGTCATTTCAGTTTTCAAAAAATAGTTTCAGTATTTTCTTACGTGGCAAGATTTCTAGTGAACAATTTAATTTCAAGAAACATTGATAACGATAAAGACGTTTATTATGAACATTTGATAAAATTAAATAAAAGGCTTCCGAAAACTACCGTCGTGATAGTAAAATTAGTATCAGCAAAATTATACTTTTGAGACTTTTAGACTTTTTTCAAATGTCTATTTCACCTCATTTAAATTGCAATAAAAAGTATATACGGTTCGATAACCGGATATAAGAGTATTTTTGTAAAAACGAAGTATGTGACATATATGCTACATTTTAATCTTGTAAAAGAAATTGGCTGCATTTAAGACTATGATTGTCTCAACTAGTGCAATTTCCATTAAGTTTTGATCAACGGTATTGACTGTAAGAAAGACTTTTTTCTTTTACTTACGAGTAGATAACATTCTTCTGAGACAATTACCACAAAAAAGTCAATTACGCAAAATTATTAATAACTGCGTTCTTTTTTACGAGAGCAAAACAACTACGTTAGCCTTTCAGACATCGAATTCTTTAGCTTATTATTCACCGTCATAATATCACTTTCGGTATCGTGTTGCATATCCATTTCACATACGAGCTATTGCGTCGCACAATCGCGACACCGGAGGGTGTTACCCACACCCCTGTGTCAGCTACATACACCCTTACAAACTTAACATTACCTCCGGCAACAATACATCCAGCTAAAACACATCTTACGTGGACGCAATAGAGGTGATGTGCGAGAGAAATTGATTTTCCCGCGCGTAAGGTCACGTGGCAAATGTGTACATAGAGGGCGCGCCCCTCGCTGTCACAGAACAAACATGGCGGCGGCTAACGAGGTTTTTGCGAGCGGCTCTCGTGAGCGATTTCGCGCCTAATTTGGACGTTGTACGCTGAGTGCATCGTGTTTTATTTTATTTAAATTTTCACGTGTACGCGCGAGGTAATTTCGCAGGCATTTTATCGACGACATGTACACTTTATTTTTGATACTTCATGAGTGTCCGTGGTTTTATTATCACGACCGTTGCACAATTTTAAATCTGAAACTTGCCGGTTCATTGTTCTAAAATCGAAAAAGAGAGCGTTAGTTAATGTTGTGACCAAATAATATTGAAACAAAATTCATGTAAATACATACATGTATGATTAAAATTACATAGACTAAAATTCTGAAACGTCAATATATGTATTTTTATGTAGACTCGTATCATAGCTATGCATAAAAAGTATACCTTCATCTTGCGGTGCCAGCAAAATTGGACTTAGAACGACGCCTTTGACGAATGAAAAAAAGAGAATGCTATTTGTGCCTGAAATGGAGAATTCTCTATAGCGGTCTAGAAATGGGGTCAACTTAACCTTGTTTATATGTATTACAGAAGCAATCGAGCATGCAGTCCATACACCGAGGTTACTTACATTCTCTTCAGACCACAACACAGGAACATTTAACAGTGCTGTTATTAGGCAGATATAAATGTCATCCCTGTATTTCCGGGATCAGAATAGGGCTACGGCATCCCCTGCCTGTCGTAAGAGGCGACTAAAAGGGGCTTTCGGGGTTGCAGGCGGCTAGAGTGGGAGCTCAAACCGTTCGGTCAGGCGATCCCGGGAAGGATGGCGGTATATGATTGTGGTCGCGAACCGTCGTAAAGACTAGACGGAGCGGTGGGCCCAGTCGCCCATCTGGGAGGAGCCCGATGGGGCAACGCGCTCGAAGGATTCCGGTTGCGGTCGGTTCGAGTTCCCGGAGTCCTCTTTATAGCGCCGAGGACGACCACCGGGGGGGATTTAGTGCGGTAAAAATCCCTCATAACCCTGCGTCGCTCCCATGGCGTCGGGTACCTTATGAAGGTTTCCCCCTCGAGAACAAAAAAAAGGCAGATATAAATATGGCGATGGTGCTTTTGAAATCAAACCACAAATACTTCTATAATCTGCATATTTAGCGCTAAAAATCATAGCACCAAGGACCCAGAGTGTCCTGCTCAACATTGATAAATAGATTGGTGCAGGACCGGTGACACTTGGAAGGTGATGCCAAAGTGTCGTCAACCTATTATTGTCTCATTGCTGGGCACGAGTTTGCTCTCATAACAGTTTTTTAGGTCACAGTCAATTTTAACGTCAGGGTGGCATCAAGGGAATTGGGCGTCCTAAACAGAGATATATAGCACTTCACGGGAAGCATCACCTCCTGGTTTATAAGGCATAAACCTTAATAATAATTAAGGACTCCACACTTGGATTACTGCTCACATCTCTCTCAAATGCTCTTTCACAAATTTTTCACGACTCGAGGATTATTAATCGGTTCGAACATTTAAGCTTCGGGAGGTACATAGGCTTCCTTTGTCTGTTCTACCGACTTTACAATAGTGAATGTTTATTGAAGAACGGTTAGTCCTGGTTGCATTCAAACCAACTGTAATCAAGACGGTCCTTCACGATTTGGTTTGCGTGTTCATATTTGCCAGAAATGTGCAAGATGTTGAATACACTGCCACCAGGTGAATTCCCGAAAAGCTACGTATGGACACATTTTATCAAGAAAAGTAGTAAAAAAGCAAAAGGAAGTAAAACTTTATAGGAGATAAAGCTTGCGACGCATTCTTCTGGTGTCGCAAGGGTTAATGGACGACGTGGACTACTACCATCGCGTAGTTCGTCTGCCTGACGTCGAGGTACATTTATATGAAGGTCAATTGGTACGCGATGCCAATATTGGTAACTTTTCCGTGAGTGTCACAACCTGAGTCGACTGATTTTTTGATGGCCTTTACAATGATGGAAATGCTAAAAACTTTAACAGAGAAGATGGTTAAAGTTAGCATAAACGTAGAATGCAGGGTTTAGTTCATGTAAAACACAAATAGTGCAGTTTGGTCCGTAAGAATACTGTTGGCGTGTCGTGATATGAAAACTAAATGGGTAGGATACCGTTTAAAACGCACTAGAGGTAGGGTAAATAAGTTAATTTACCACTAGTTCTGATCAACGGTTTCTCTTCGCCACCGCAATTTGGTCGTAACCATGATCTATGTCCCTAGGTATCGCCGATCTATATTGGCAAAAAGAAATACAAAGATCACTAAAACTAGGTTTTCATAGAATTTGATTAAAATTTTAAAGTCGTGTGTATAAATAGAACTAAAAATCAATCATCACAATCAACATAGGTACTACCAGAGTACCAGACGGCTATATATCAAAGCTAAACGCAAAATATTAAATCCTTTATACATTATAGTTATTTAACGAATTCGCATCTGCATCCGCAAATATTCGCATGTTTTTCCATATACGTATTCGCAAGAATTGTGCGATGTTTTGCGGACATTAAATTGCAGTGCTCTACAAAAAAGGTCGATGAATCTGTAAAAATTAACTCGAACTGCAGTTTGTCGACAAAAAAACTCGCCAAATCTACATTCCCCGGCCCCCTACAACATAAACACAAAAAAAAACATTCGCATTGTTCAAGTGATAACAATCCTTAGATCACTAATGGATGGATGAAATATAATCACTGATCACAAATTATTATATATATAATATTAGTAGGACTAGTCACCTGTCGCAACGGTCGAAATTCGACCGTGTTGTAATTAAAAAACTAAACTTCATATTGTCCAAAGTAGCACGAATATTTCTCAAATTCAAATAAATTGTAATAATTTTCAAGTTATTTTGAACGCTACCGTTAAAAGTATAAAGAGGTTTAATTAGTGATGCTGCATTAAAAAACAAAAGCGCGTATTTTGACAGACATTTTGGCGTTATGTGTTTTCATAGTAAGACATTGAATGTTCTATTTCGTTTATTATGTATGTGTTTTTGTCAAATGCAAGGTAGTGTGTGTAATATGTTTTTAGTTGATTTTATGTATGCTTTATGCATTATTTGAAAAATAATATTAGCATTGCGCAATCCTTTTCTACATCAACTATAACCGTGCGTAATTTCATACCCATCCACCTGCGGCAAGTATCTTAAAAAAGAATCACAAATTTTTGCATCACGTATTAATATATACTAGTCACCCGTCGCATCGGTCGAAATTCGCCCGTAATTTACATTAAAAAAACTTACGTTCATATTGTCCAAAGTAATACGAATATTTCTCAAATTGAAATAAAATGTAAAAAAAATTAAGTAATTTTGAACGCACCCGTTAAATATAAAAAAGAGGTTTAATTATTTAAGCCGCATTTAAAAGCAATAGCGGTATTTTGACAAAGACATCTGACATTTTTGACGTTATGGTTTTTCATAGTAAGACATTGAATGTTCTATTTCGTTTACTATGTATGTGTTTGTTATAAATGCACGGTAGTGTGTGTAATGTGTTTTTAGTTGATTTTATGTATGATATATGCATTATTTGAAAAAAATATTAACATTCTGCACTGCTTCTCTACGTCCACTATAACCGTGCAAAATTTCATACTAATCCGTCCGCGGCAAATTACCTAAAAATGCTTCACAAGTTTTTGCTTCACGTATTAATATAATAATATTTTCGCCCGAAAGCATAACGAATGGTTTGCAATTGTCGATTTTTAATGTATTCCATATCGATTTTAAGTCAATTCCATATTCAAGGTATACTGGATATTGCAGGAAATGTTTCTAACGGTTATCACCAAATAATACCGAGGGTATATACCTCCATGTGTATCCTGATAGTCATGTCGCATGGGCCGCTGTATTGGTTTAGCGTTGCGCCGCGGGCCATACAGGCCACAAACGCAGCCGTTTAGAGAAGGGTCTTGTCTATAGGGTTAACGGGCTTGTATATATTATATATTGCGTAGTAACATAGATGCAGCTTCTAGTTTCTACTAAATCACAAAAATGTACGCACAAACAATGACTAAAGAGGCAGTGATTCAATTTACAGTTCTACAGTCAGTCAGTTCTACAGTCTACTTAAGAGACAAAGCAGCCGTTTGTAGGATGATGTTTAAGATACAGGTCTTAAACATAATCATAAATAAATGGCAGCTAAAATATTTTTTTTAATTCTAGATCATTTTACTTAGTGTAATAACGTGTCTTCGTGACTTAGAGATAAATATGTGTATAGATTTCTATTGTACATGCTACATAAAAATCATCCTTATTTAAAAATATTCAGCTCTAAGGAATACAACAGATATGTCCATAAAAATGATTAAAAATTATGCGAAAAAAAACCCTTGAATCCCATACTGCTTGGATTACGATTTTTAATAACAAAAACCAACTTTCATTGAAAACGGAAGAAGCTGTCGAGATGTTGCAGGCCAATTTAAAACGACCTCATGATGCTAAGCTCCTACTTTCAAATAGGCTCAAATCGCAGTTTCAATTTCACCTCGGGGTAGTTCAAAATAATTTGGTGGCATCAACGAGTAATATCGACAAAGAGGTTCGTTAAAAAGAACATTTGGCTCTAACAAAACATTATTAAATCTCATTTCGACGGGGATAAGGATGTTTTGAATGTTGTGCCCATTGTGTTACGAATTGTTCGGTACTTCGACGCCCATTGAATGCCACCCATTTCATAAAGCAGATTTGGCACTATCGAGTATAACGTAACAGCAAAATATCAAATGCTTTGCACGGTAAGAATAAACGGGAGGTAATGTGTAATTTGCTTTTTATGGAAACAACCAAATTGTGCTCTGAGATTGGGAAGTTTCTTAAAGTGCGCAGTTATTAAGAGGGAAGTAATATTCATAAATTACGATTTTGTGCTATTAATCCTTTAATAGCACAAAATCGTAATTTTTCATTCACTTTGACGAACCACGTGGCGCAACGGTTACCATACGGGTCCGACGCGCAATGGGCTCCGGGTTCGATTCCCGGCCAGACAGTTATACGAATGATGAGTTTAGATTCATGTTCTGGGTCTGGGTGTTTGTGTACTCGTTTTGTGTGTGTGTCCATGGTACCCACGACACAGGAGGAAATCCTAGTGTTGGACTGTATGAGTGTAGAAAGCGTAAATGTAGAAAGCGTGTAGGTACCTACTTAACGATAGAATACATTATTACGAGTAGTTTCAAGTATTTAATTCAATTTGCAGAAATTTTAAGATCGGTCACTATCGTTGATCATTAAACGAATCTTGGACTTTCAGATTATGAAGAGGACAACGTTATTTTATTTACGTGGAAGCTAAGTCATCGATATTGATAAAGGCCTATTTTAGACTTTTGGCCAAGAAAAGACGCGTAGATACGTAAGTAATTATTTGCCACTAATTAAGAACCATTAATTAGTGTCTATGTGCTACTTACAGATAACGTTAGGGATAAAAAATATCATCATAAACATAGAGAAATATCAATATACAAAACACATCCAACGCAATCCTTTCTGATTCCTAAAAACGCACAAAGGATTCGAAAAACAAGGCACATTTTATTCAATGTCACAGGCTTATATCTACACATGTCAATCAAATTGTCCAAATAAAATCATCTTAATTGATGATCTATTTTGTGGCGTTTACGTACTTATTTCACAAAATCGCACAATAGGAACATCGTTGCACTAAACCCAATGCGAATGGTTTCCAAGCGATTTGCCGCGGGCGGTGATACAGAATGGGATGAAAATGTCAAAATACAATCTCTGGTGACAATCTAAACTGCGACTGTGATAAACCAACAATTGGATTTACTAAATCCAACTCTATTACTTCCCGACAACAATGAGAAGGAATCCAGAGCTAAGTTTGTCAATAGACGAATATCAATGCACAATGGGACTTATACGTAACACTAGAACTTGTTCATGGAGTTTTTTCGCAAATTGAGTTTAATCGACAAGATTGTGCACCATGCGACAATGGAGACTGGGCATTGAATGGTCGATACAGTATTGTCGAAATGAAAACAGGAAGACATTTACTTTCCAGAAACTTGAACTCGCTCTGATGATAGCGAAAAGATAGGAAAAGATCAGTTATCGTATTATAATTTTATTGTAGTAGTTTAAAAAGTCTTACATGTAATTTAACAATAAATAGATTTACCATCTTATGCATGCAAACGAAAGGAATGGTAGAAGTTTTTGCTGCTAATTTTCTAGACTATATCCATGCCAGCTAATATAGTCTATGAGGACTTAGTACTTTGCCAAGTCAGGCTTATTAATTAGATTATTTATAAATCATTTATACACGTATATATTTAGAGACTATAATTTGCTGCTCATCTCATTTATACAAAATGAGATGAGCAGCAATTCAAGTGTCAAATGTATCTGTTCTTATAACTGTTCTGTTACATTGGTTTAATAAATTACAACTACTGCCAAATTTGAAGAGAAGATCTATTGCAAATCCTTTCATGCCGACAAATAATCGGCAACCTCCACTCGCCTCAGGGGATTTTTGGATTAAACTGTATTACCATTACTAAAAGCCATTCCGATTGCATTGTCCCCGTGCTTTTGCCGTGCGTTCCCTTTGTTTGTGTTTGTCCAACTATTGTTCGAATCTGGTTTTTTGTCGGAATCCTTTTTTCGAACTATTTTAAAAACATCACTTGTTGTTGTCTCAAAGATGGCTGGTATTACGAAATACTATTCTTTGTAGCATATTTTGTATTGTTAAGGATTCTGATTATTGTCACTCATACTTTTAGATATAGGTACTTATCATTTTTGTAATGTAAACGTAAACTGTTTTGTAAAGTAAATAAATTTGTAACCTGAGGTTTCAAAACATATTCAAGAAAACTACTTAGCGATAGTTTAAAATTATATACATAAGTTTAGATTTCAGTTAGGTAAAAATGCTAGTGGTCTAAGTATTATTCGATTTGGCAATATTTTTGAACTTACATTAAAGGTTAAAGTGTTACTGTTTTAATTTTAATAGTGCGTATTTGCATTTAATCGAAAAGTTTTATAGTCTTTTCGAAAAAAGCGGAGGCTACTTCTTAAACGTAAACGTGGATTCCTGTATACTTAACAAGGTAGATAGTAAGGTACATTATGATTAAACGATAGGAGGACCTTTATGTAATCAGAGTATTTCAGAGTATTCAGTAGAAACGTAAACGGTTCTTATATTATTTGAATATATAGCAGTAGTAGCTAACAGTGGTGTTAGTGCTGCCGCAGCATAGTACGGAAAGATACGTAAGTAATACACACAGATATGCATTGTAGATGTACCTACTACAAGTATATAGGTATATTCTATCGATGGTATCTGTAAATAGCATATATTTATACAAAAATAGTTAATAAAGGGTCCTTGCCAAACTTCAGTAACGAGAATCAAGGTGTAAAAACTTTGCTTAAAAATTTCTTTCACCGCATACGCTGCGGTACATTTTTTATCTGACTGAAGTAGCAAACGATCATGCAATCCACCTGATGGTAAGGGGTCACTGCCGCCCATGGACATCTGTAATCAACTTCATACAGAAAATGGGTTCCATTTGAAGTCAATCACAGATGCGTTGCTACTCCCGAGGACTATGATGGTCGCCTCATATGAAAGTGTGCCGACAACCACACCCTTTCTATCGAAACGCAAGAAATGCTTCACGCTAGAAATAGGTGTGGCGATGGTACTTCCTCGGTCGACCTACACTGGTAATACTGATAATAGAACAAAAAATGTTCTACAATATAAAATATATATCAATATCTACGAAAAACTTGAACGTTTAGGTTAGGACGGTTACTTTTTTTGCAACTTCTATATCCTTTCGAATAGCATCAACACCAACTGTTGTCGCCAACACTCATGCCAGGTAGATATGGTCAATATACACCGATTATTCCAAATACGGATGCGGGAAGTGACATGTCCAGGTGTGAATCTTTTTTATTTTTTTATAATAATAAAGTAGCTAACGAGCATGCAGCCCACCTAATGGTAAGTGGTCACTGCCCATGGACACCTGCAAGCAATCGAAATGCAAGGATTGCTTCTCGTTAGAAATAGGTGTGGCGGTGGTAACTCCCCTGTCGAACTACAATGTTCTACCTTTAGAATCTCAAATGTATGACGGTTTAATAGATTACATGATACTGTGCGCTAAGAAGTCGCGTTGGCTCTGCTAGTATATAATATAATAATACTTTTATTTATAACGCCCTCGCTTTTAATTGACAGGATAGCGGGGTATACGGTAGAATGGCACAGGAAATTGAATAGTAGAGCTCTTCATGTCACTCAAACATGAGAGTTTGAATCCTGAGTACCTAAGGATGGTATTTGTCCCTGCATATTTATCATATACCTTATACCTATGTATATGTGCTGTAGTTTTACACGCGTTAACAAAATATAAAGATATGTAATTGATTTTAATCATATCATACTTAATACTAATATTATAAAGGCGAGAGTTGGTAAGTGTGTATGTTTGTTACTTCTTCACGTCTAAACGGCTGGAGCGATTTTCATAAAATTTGGTAGGGAGTTAGCTGACACTCTGGATTAACATATAGGCTACTTTTTACTTTGGAAAATATCTTATTTCCACGGAACAATCGATACATCAATTATTTTAACGCGGGCGAAGCTGCGGGATTCAGCTAGTAAAGACTAAAGATTACTTCAACATACGACTAGAAATATGTTCTAATCAAAATAAAACTCATTATATGCCGTTTAATAAGATTCCAAATACATAGATAAACAGACAGACAATAATTCTAAAAATTATATTAAAGGAATTTGTACATTTACTTGTTTTCAGTTTTCTACTATTTTGCAAAAAATATTCAATTTTGTGAAAATTAGCAAATTAGATAAAAATGAAGTGCGAAGAAAAAGACTATATATATAAAAATTAACGACTTAGGCAAATATATTCCTTCATAAAGTTCTAAACAATAATTTCGAACAAAGCCTAGCTTTGCAGCGTTTCCTGCTTAACGTAGACATTACAGTCGGTCAGCGGAACACATGGGACAAGGGTAAACGAAATAAGCGTCCTCCTGAATAAATAACCACTCCAAACATTTCATACGAGACTTCAAAGACTAACCATTGCCCGTGACGTTCCCCTTGTGTTCCTTTTGTAATCTTAATTCACACCCCTGGCAATTTGTCGCGTATTTCAAACTCGACTCTATACGACGCTCTCAGAGCTTGAATAGAAACGACGGTATCCGAGATTGTTATCGCGTACATTCAAATGCTAATTCGTTAGTTGAAATGGAAATATACCCTGTTGCATTATACCTAGAGTTTTAAGTGGGGGTACTTTGTCAGGGGTGTGTTAAAAGCAGTGTTTGCAGTGCGCCTGCCGGTACTCTTTGTAATTAATACATAGGACAGCGTTGACATGGCGGATTGCCGAGACATCAGACAACAAAGCTTACGTCAAGGGGGACAACACACAACAGTGAATTAATTAAGGGCTAATGTGTTTTGATTCCGTTTTTTTAACGATGGGAGAACCTAACAATAGTTACACGTACATAGAAATAGTTATTTACTAATGAAAAATATTACATGGTTAGGAAACCATTCAGATTTTGCTAGATTGGTCATTTCAGTACGAGAAATGACATTTTAACAATTTTATATACTATAACTATATTTACAAATAAATAATGTTAAGCTGTCTATTTGTAACAAATTTTAATCGTCATTTTTAAACCTGCACCCGTGGCTTGTGTCGATCTCGTCCGATCTATGTACAAAGGCAGCGTTCGGCAACGTCTAGCACAGTCAGGAATTGGATGGGTGATCGCTAGCAGTAAAAGCTCACAGGCACTGCCGTGTTGTGAAGAATTTGTTAAGCCGTCAACGTTGTAAGGTATTGATATATTTAGACGGTTGTTTATGTTAACGAAGACTTAACAAATTCGACATAGCACTTTCCTCTGCGGAGTTTAGGATATAATACCAAATGTGTTATGTACAAAGGAGAGAGTGACACAAAATATATTGTGTAAAAAGCAAAGTACTCATATCATATATTTAATCGGTATAAGTACTAAATCAATAGATACATTATTATCTAATATATTAAACAAGTGCTAAAATTGTAGAGTTAATTCATAAACGAAATATCTAAGCACGGTAAAGCAATTTTCTGGCTCAGTGTACAACGTAACACTGACTTAACAAAGTAGTTCAAAAAGGGTGGGCTAGATGGCAGCACAACAAACATGTTAGGATACTAGTGCTTCACGTAATTCACCAATCTGAACACAGATGGCGCTGTCTCCAGAAAAGTTTACCATAGTAAAATGTCAGTACATTCTCTATCGTCGCTTAAGTTCTAACACCGCGTAACTCAAAAAATGCCCCGTTTTGAGTTAATGAAATAATGGTATCTAAAAATAATATAGGAACATGTTACATTTTCGGAAAAAATATTATTTTAATATGAGTATATTAATATTTTAAACGCAATATATTATTTGGTAGTTGTAGAATTAAAAATAACTATTTGAGACAGTTTATTTGCTCTCCTGAAAAGTTCCTAATTTTGAAATCCGCGGTGTTAGAACTTAAGAGACGCTATAGAATAGCGTTAGTGGACCTTAAAATAATCTATTAAAGGAACAGTGACGCAAACAAAAAACAGTCAAAAGGTTAATAATAATCTTTGTTTTTGGTTTAATATAGGTATAGAATTTTAAAGAGTAAAAGTAGGTATATTAAAAGGCCATTATCCGCAATTTAGTAATAAAGTTTTCAATTTTAGGTACAGGCAATCCTCGACTTACGTCGTTTCGAGTTACGTCGAACCATATTTTGACACTATTCCTCAAACATACGTCATTTGTCGCTAGGTCGACGTCTGCACGTCCCTGTAGCCTCGGGGTCAGAATAGGGCTACGGTATCCCCTGCCTGTCGTAAGAGGCGACTAAAAGGGGCTTCCGGGGTTGCAGACGGCTAGAGTGGGAGCTCGAACCGTTCGATCAGGCAATCCCGGGAAGGACGGCGGTATGTGTGGTCGCATACCGTCGTAAAGACTAGACAGAGCGGTGGGCCCAGCCGCCCATCTGGGAGGAGCCCGATGGGGCAGCGCGCTCGGAGGATTCCGGTTGAAGTCGTTTCGAGATCCCGGAGTCCTCCTTTTCAGCGCCGAGGACGGCCACCGGGGGGGTTTTAGTGCGGTAAAAATCCCACATAACCCTGCGTCGCTCCCGCGGCGTCGGGTGCCTTTGGAAGGTTTCCCCCTCGAAAACAAAAAAAAAAAGGTCGACGTCTGCAAAAAAGCATAGTGTGACGGCAGCGAGTAGTGAGTGCTCACCTGGCATAATAAATAGCATCTTCTATTGGTAAAACAGATAGGAACTGACACTAAAAAAACTTTTCAGTTTTCATACTGTTCTCAATATTTCTACTGTGCTTGTAGACAGTTTCCATACTGTTCCCAATATTTCTACTGTGCCTGAGACCAGTACTAGCGCTTAACAGAGATGTTGTAGGTGGTAGAACCAGTGTAGTTCGACCGGGGAAGTACCACCGCCACACCTAATTCTAGCGTGAAGCATTTCTTGCGTTTCGATGGAGGGGTGTGGTTGCCGGCACACTTTTATATGAGGCGACCATCATAGCCCTCGGGAGTAGCAACGCATCTGTGATTGACTTCAGGTAAAACGTATGTTCTATATGAAGTTGCTCACAAATGTCCTTGGGCGGCAGTGACCACTTACCATCAGGTGGATTGCATGCTCGTTTGCTACTACAATCTTATAAAAAAAAATGTTGGTACATAAGTATTAGGAAAAAATAGTCGTGGTAATAACTACTCAATAAATAATTTTGTAACCCTAACAAAAATTACATATTGTCTGTTAAAATAATTCTATTGAAATATTTGCTAACAGTGTCGGTTCTGTATGTCTCCATTAGCCAACGAACGGTCGCTGAAAACATATTCACTGCTATACGGGTCATACCTACTGCAATTTATAAAATTATACATCAAACAAAAATGTAGACATGCACCAAATACGACAATAAATCAGCAATCAAGGTACATACCGACTGTCTTTCCGCATTCACATTTACGAGCGAACGGAGGCGAATTTAAAAACCATAAAAACAATACTAATTCGTAAACAAAAGGTTTTCGATCGAGTCACGAACAGGGAACCAAACGCCCATCACATTAATAGATTGACGTGCTCAAAACTGTAAAATTACCATTTGGAGTATGATTGGAAAAATAAGGTTTTTTGAACGGACCACGTATAACTTGTTACGATAATAAATGTAATACAGAGTCGCAGCGTTTGTGTATGTTTCTCGCTCACACGATATAAAGAAGGAGCGAGAGAGCTTCTACTGACGATTGTTTTTTGGAGAATGTGTTACATTTCCTTTTTAACCGACTTCTTGTGTTACATTTACATGTATATCTCATGTTAAATAATCAATCCTTCTCGCGGAATTCTCTTATCAGCCACGGTTAACTGCCAGAGAATGCCATTAGGCATTAAGTTCACCCTTGTAACCCTTAGTTTAAGATTTTAAATAAATAACTAGAAGTAAGATGAAACGCCTAATATCTATTCTTCTCATATAGCATCTAAGTGACGTAACCAATAAAAAAGTCTAAACTCTAAAAGTTGTTTTAATCTATCCTATGTATTAATCTAAGTTTTAACTGTATGCCAAATTTCAGCGAAATCCGACCAGCAGTTTTTACGTGAAAGAATAACAAACACACATAACACACGGCACACTTCACATGAGGCGACCATCATAGTCGTCGGAAGTAGCAACGTATCTGTGATTGACTTCAGATGGAACCCATGTTCTATATGTAGTTGATTACAGATGTCTATGGGCGGCAAAGACCACTTACCAGCAGGTGGACTGCATGCTCGTTTGCTACTTCAATCAGATAAAAAAAAAACATAATATATCCTCTCAAATAAGATAAGATGTATGTAAAATGTGTCGTTTGTGTGTTGTAATTTTCTCGAATAAACCTATTTTTATTTTTTTTATTATTTTTTTTTATTTAAATGTTGATACACCTACATGCACTACCAGTGGCGTAGCTAGGCGTAGGCGCAGTGGGCCATCATCGCCCATGGCCTCGCACTTAAAGAGGCCTCGCGACGCCTCTTTTGAGAAGGAAGCGGAGGTATTGTCAAGTTCACCATCAAATGGAATCATGCAGAGAGGCCTCGCTGATAGGAGTTTGCCCACGTCTACTCGGTCCGCGCTACGCCACTTTACACTACTATAACTTTCAAAACCTTCAACGGGATCTAAAAGGTGGCATGGTATAAATCTGCCATCATTATCAAATGTTCCCAATGTAAGTATAATGTCACCTCAGAATATTTTGTTTGAGGTGAGCATCAAAAATTTCATTTCCAAGTTGGTAAGTTAAACAAAGTTAGCGCTCACGCGACTCCGCGGTATATTTATGAGGGAAACGATTGAACTAAGGGTGGTTCCTATATTCCGATACCATATCGATACACAACTGTTATAAAAACAAAAACGGCAAATAGTTAAACATACGAAACGAAAGCCGTTTTAACACTTTTGATCGATTTTTAACACTCGGGGCGATTAATATAGAGAATTTTCAAGGTGGTAGAACGATGGTACGACCGAGGAGATAGCACCGCCTCACTTATTTCTAGCATGAAGCAGTTTTCGCGTTTCGGTGGAAGGTTGTGGTTGCCGGTTCACTTTTAAATGACAAGACCATCTTAGTCCTTAGTAAGTTAAACAAAGTTAGCGCTCAAGCGAATCCGCGGTATATTTATGAGAGAGACGACTGAACTAAGCGTGGTTACCATACCATATCGATACTACGACCAACAGTTATAAAATCAAAAACAGCGAATTGGTAAACATAGGAAACGAAAGCTGTACAAAAAAAATTACGCTTCTGAGCGCCTTTATCACTCTTAGCCTTCGCCTCTATCAACACATAACATAAAATAATATTGGATTAAACGAGTGTTTTGTCAGACTACAAGTGTATAATCGATATAAGAAAGTCGATTTTCATATCGTTATTCTATATCTCCAATATTGCCTAGGCATTAAACACAAAACTGTAAACGGCAATATTTAGATTAAACTTATAGTACAAATTTGACGGTCATTTACGTAAAACCAGCTTTAATATTAACCATTAAAAGCTGGTTTCAGGTACACTTATGGTATCGATATAAAATATCGTTTCTCACATCGATACTCCATATCACCAATATCGGTTAGATATAACCGTTTTCAAGTAAACTCAAAACGACCATATCTAGATTGAAGTTTTAATACGAATCTAACAGTTCAGTTTCACTTCATCGAATCAGCATTTCGATCAGTTTCAAATGAAGAGTTATGGACACGCGATTATATCCATTGAGATAGTGTCAAGTGAAATTCGTTTTATTCGAATGAAATGTTATATGTTAAAATGTGAAGTTTTCTTTATTCAATAGCTGTAGTAAAGATACATTCAGAATAGTAAGTGGTCGCTGCAGATCACGGACATATGTCATCTTAGATCGAATTGCTCTGCCAATACGAGTGATATGCTCCAAAAATCTTAGAAAGAAGACTTACGTCCAGCTGAAGTCTTATTCTAGGATCTTTGGATCATAAAATAATAAATATATATTTTTTATATTTGTACCTAACGATAAGGCGACCTGATGGAAAGTTTACCGTCGGCTATGGACATTTGCAACGTCAGAGGAGTCGCAAATGCATCGCTTTGAAGTAGAGCTCTTTTTGCACCTTTTTTTGAAGAGCTACATGTCGTAGCGCCACATCTTGCACGTTCGTGGTAGGAAAGACCGTGCAAACCGAAATATGATCCAAAAATCTTAGAAATAAAGACTTTTACTCGAAAAATGTTACTAAAGGTTTTTTGTTTTTTCGATTTAAACATTTTTACATGCACTATATAAAACTCACATGCTATTTTGGATATCACAGGACATAACCCCAAAGATTCATTCATTCCGACATTCAGGCGGATAGGTCGGAATGACGCAGATAAGGGAAGACCTATAGTTTAGCAATGGACTTTCAAGATGACAACGAAAAGAAATAACTAGTTACCTTTTTAGTTAAAATAATTCTGTACTTGCGAGGAACTAGAAAAGTCTCATTTAATAAAAACATTCGTAGATTTCAATACGTACCTAATCAATATGCTATAGGTATATTAATGCTGTTTTGTTAGACAATAAATAATACGTGACGAATAAATTCTTTTTTTCCTTTTTTGGTTTCCTCACACACAAAAAAGGTCTAGCAAGATTTTTTTTATATTCCATCTTCTAAAAGTACATTGACTTGCACGTTGTATTGTATTTAAAATGGACTACAAGAAAAGAGATTCAATTTTAATTAGTTTTCAGCACAAAACAAATAATTATATTCGATCAATTCTACTCACTAATCAGATGTTATCTACCACGCAGACGAAATTGCAGCAAATAGTAAAAAAAAAACGAGCCTAATGGTTGAAACTTGCCCTCTCGATTGGGAGGTCCAAGGTTCAAACCCAGGCACGCACCACTGATTTATGTGCGTATTAGAAATTAATTATCACTGCTTTTCGGTGAAGGAAAACATCGTGAGGAAACCTATACACCCGAGAGTTCTTAAAAAAAAAAAAAAAGTTCTCGGAGGTGTGTGAAGTCCACCAATTCGCACTTGGCCAGCGCGGTGGACTATGGCCTAAGCCTAAACTCTCTCATTCTGAGAGAAGACCCGTGCCCAGCAGTGGAACAATAATGGGTTGACGAGAGAGAGTAAAAAAAAACTGGCCATAAATCAAAAAAGTAAAAAAATAAACTGGCCATGTATTAAACGAGCAAGGATCGTTTAACCATAAACAAACACAATTCGATTCATTGCCATTGCTTTCTTGTCCAAATTACAATTCGAATGCGATACCACACGAAAAGCTGACAACAGATTAAATCGGTAATAGCCATTTTTATTTTACCGTTTGGAAATGAACAACCGTTTAAATATTCCAAATTCGGCTACCCCTTTGTCACGGAATGCCTTCCGTGCCGATGGGAACCGCAGAACTGAACAATGTGTCAAATGGAATGAGCATAAAGATATAAGATAGATAAGCGACTTCCACGAACATTTTAATGCAATAGGTAGCTTGGTTTTCAGTGTTGACAGCCAGTGGTAAGCTTTGTATTGTTACTTGTTATCGTCAAAACTAAACATCTAGGATATAAACACGTACGTATGTAAAGACTAGTAACCGTACCACGCTTTCTACACTCATAGCCTCACACTAGGATTTTCTCCTGTGTCGTGGTTACCATGGACACATACAAGACGAATACACAAACACCTAAACCCAGAATAAGAATCTAAACTCATCATTCAGATACCTGTCTGGCCGGGAATCGATCCTGTACCCATTGCGCATCAGACTAACTAACTAACTTGCGCAGTACCTCATCTCCACCCGCTTAGATCAACTTTACCACGGGTATTGTGTCAATCTGGGTCATAGCCTATTAGTGTGTTAAATTTCAAGCCTAATCAAATCAGTATTTTTGCGTGATATAGTAACAGACAACCATCCATCTTCTTACACTCTCGCCTTTATAACATTAGTAATGTAATAAATTAAATTAAATTGTAATTTTCGCAGGTAGGTGCTGTTCATCACAGATTATACTACTGAATATCAATAGGCTATTTCTGTTTTATGACGGCTTGGTCAAGCGCATCCTTGTTAAAATGGTGAGGAACGATTTTATAGGACCCCAATGAGCCTTGAGGTTGCTTCTCAAATTAATTGAGAAAGAGTTGATGAGCAACATTTTTGTGTTTGCCGGCACACTCTTTTTTGAGGTGACCATTTCAGTCCTTGGGTGTGGCGCATTTGTGATTGACTTCAGATGGAACCTATGTCCTACTAATATTATAAATGCGAAAGTTTGTGAGGATGTATGTGTGTTTGTTATTCTTTCACGCAAAAACTACTCAACGGATAAGGTTGAAACTTTACAGTAGTATAGGTTATACATCAGAATAACACATGGGTAATATTTTGTAATGATTTTTTTTTTTATAAGGTTATAATATAACGAGAAATATCAGGTTAGTCGGAAAAAAAGTTGTGCTCTGAGAGCTATCTTCGCGTACGCTGCCTAAACCGTTGGAGATATCCAAATATAATGTACCGTGGGATTGTTTGGCTCACATAGATCTAAATAAAAGTCCGCGACAGCATATGTCTATATTTTATGTATAACCCACAATAACTCTTTTTATACTTTGAAAATTAAAAAAATATGAAGTTGATGTTTCCATGGGTTTTATACAAACTAAGTATTAATCCTTATCAAAATAAATGATTTCAAAAAATCAAGCATCTAATAAAGATTGAATCTGCCTTTTACACCATGTAAATTGGATAAGTAGTTTAGAAGATATTACGAGTATAACATATTGCGTACTCAATTGATTGACCGGCAGTACGCGCCGTGCGCCGCCGCCGTATACAACGAAGTTGTATGATATTCATATTTGAAAGGTTATAAAACACGGAGCAAAATGTGAAAGGTCAATGACGTCTCTGTAGTTCCGGGAATAAGGCTACGGTATCCCCTGTCTGTGGTAAGAGGCGACTAAAAGGGGCTTTCGGGATTGCGGGGCGGCTAGACTAGCTCGAAACACCCAGTCAGCAACTTCGGGAAAGATGTCAGCATGTGTGGTCGCATGCTGTCGTGAGAGCCAGGATGCAAGGAGCTTGAACAGTCCAGCCAGGCGATCCCGGGAAGGATGGTGGTATACGTGTGGTCGCATATCGTGGTAAAGACTAGATGGAGTGGTGGGCCCACCCGCTTACTTGGGAGGAGCCCGATGGGGCAATGCACTCAGAGGACTCCAGTTGCGTTCCTTTGAAGATCCCGGAGTCCTGGTGCTATAAGAAACCCACATAACCCTGCGTCGCTCCCACGGTGTATGGTACCTTTTGAAGGTTTCCCCCTCGACAAAAAAAAAGGTCAATAAGAATGAAACAGTGGAAAAGGTCATTCAATCGTCATCGACCTTTTAATGTTACACAACTCAGATTAGCAGTAGTTTAGGTCGTAGTTGACCACGCTAGCCAACTGAGCGTTGGTAACCGTCACGCGTTTTGAGACCCTTTCTTAAAACTTTTAATTTCAGAATAAGTATTAATATCCGTTGCCGACAAAACTAATTCAAATTAATATACGTGCCTGTGATTTGAAATTTGAACACACAGATTTAGGAAGTAGGGCAAGGGTTCAATCTGAAGTCAATCACAGATGCGTTGCTACTCTCGAGGACTTTGATGATCGCCTCATATAAAAGCAAGCCGGCAGCCACACCCTTCTAATGAAACACAAGAACTGCTTCACGGTAGAAATAGGTGCGGCGGTGATAACTCCCTGGTTGAACCATTGCTCTACCACCTTGCAAACTTTATGTGGCAGACTAAATTCCACGCGAGCGAAGCCGCGGGAAAAAGCTAGTTCTATATAAATTTGTTTACAGATGTCTATAGGCGTGTGACCACTTATCATGAGGTGGACTGCTTACTCGTTTTCTACTTAAATCAGCTATAATGTACAGGCAGCAGGCCTCTCACCAGATAACCTGCATGATCCGACTTTTGGGCATGTACTCCTTTAACGACGGAAACGGTTTCGGTCAAAGTAACCTTGCTCACAGGGTGGAACTAGTACTCAAACTCTCTTCCTCGCTATCAATATGAGCATCCATCATAATGGAGAACCTCATTTTCGAAATTAAGTTCTTTGAATGATAACCTCCGGGTCGCCAACCTCCTCTAAACGAAAATTTTAGATCCGTCAGAGAACGTGTTGGCCACGTGCATATTAGATTGTTGCACTTCACATACCTTTAACAACAGTTTATTTCCTCACAGTATTTACTTGGGGTACAATCCATTAATGTCCCACTGCTGGGCACGAGTGTTCTCTCAGAATGAGAGAGTTTTAGGCCACAATCCACCGCGCTAGCCAAGTGCGAATTGGTGGACAGTATTTACTTAACCGTTATTAAATAAAAAAAAAACAAATGATCCGTAACACGTTCATAATTGACGACCCGCGTGGCGGAGCGATTACCATACCGGTGTGACGCGCAAAGGATCCCGGGTTCGATTCCCGGCCAGACAGGTGTCTGAATGATGAGTTTAGATTCGTGTTCTGGGTCTGGGTGTTTGTGTATGCGTCTTGTTTGTGTCCATAGTACGTCGGTGGGTACTGGAGAAAATCCTACTGTGGGGCTATGAGTGTAGAAAGCGTTAAAGCGTTAAATTAAAAAAAAACAGCCCGACATCAAACCCCGGACCTTCAATACCTCCGCCGTTAGACCAAAATCAACTAAGCCAGCACCGTTCGTTGGAATTAGATTAGATTCCCCTTACAATGAAGTCAGAACGAAGGGTATGATCACGGTTACTGCGGATATAAATTTGTATGCAAATGAGGCGGCAAGGAGCTCGCGGCAGTAATCGGGCGACGACGTCATAAATAACGTTTACGATTCCACGACATCGGTGGCAACCCTTGCTGGGGAAATTAACGCGAGGGAAGCACTCAGTGCCTATTCATACGTAACAGTGCATCAAAACAGCAGTATTAAACGCCGCTGTGTTTGAAATGTGAGGTGAAGGAACATTTAATCTGCCGTTTCAGATTAGTCTTCGCATAGGTAGCAACGCGTTTGTGCCTAACCTCAACCTGAGGCTGCCATACTCTAATCATATACGGGTTTGATAACAGATGCCCATGAACGGCAATGGTAACTTGCCATCAGGACTGCATGATTTTTTTTATAAGATTGAAGTAGCAAATGGTAAGTGGTCACTGCCGCCCTTGGACATCTGTCAGCAACTTCATACAGAACATGGGGTTCTATCTGAAGTCAATCACAGATGCGTCGCTACTCCCGAGGACTAAGATGAGACGACCGTCTCATATTAAAGTGTGCCCGCAACCACACCCTTTATGATGGCTTGTTACTTCCTTATTATAGATAGAAGAGACCATAGTAGTCTTTCTGCATACACTACAGGTAGAAGAGATCATGGTCAAATTTTTCTGCAGCATTACACGGTTCGAAAAAAAACGGGCTAAACTTTGTCGTCTAAAAATAGTGCGAGCAATACAGCCCATTCGGTAACGACAGAACACCTACCATGTTGCGCATATTAGGCCTTCCGTATTTTCCGGTTGCGTTCTTTTGGAGATCCCGCAGTCCTCTTTGTAGCGCCGAGGACGGCCACCGGGGGGGTTTTAGTGCGGTAAAAATCACACATAACCCTGCGTCGCTCCCACGGCGTTGGGTACCTTTTGAAAGTTTCCCCCTCGAGAACAAAAATAAAGGCCTTCCGTATTATCGGATAGAGGAATTTATATAGTAAACATAAGTTACAGGACAAGACAAGACTCCTCACACATGTCCACAGCTTGCAAACATTTTGGCGTAGCCGTCTTGCGGAACGTGTGAATAGATGCTTAGGCTAGATTCGAAAAGTATACAGTTTTATTAATTTGACGAGATTTTCTCTCAGTGGATCACGAAGCATGAAATGTACGAGGAAAATAGATATTTTTAGCTATAAAGCCTTTTTTAATTTAAGTAAGTAACTAGCCCTATAAACTTACTTAAATCAACCGCACATAAACATTTTTTCAATTTCTAATATTTATTTCTTGATAATGGTATCATTTCAAGGCCGTAGAAACAGTGTAGTTCGACCGGGGAAGTACCACCGCCACACCTATTTCTAGTGTGAAGCATTTTTTGCGTTTCGATGGAAGGGTGTGGTTACCGGTACACCTTTATATGAGGCGACCATCATAGTCCTCGGGAGTAGCAACGCATGTGTGAAATCAGATAGAACCCATTTTCTATTTGAAGTTGTTTACAGGTGTCCATGGACGGCAGTGCCCCTTACCATCAGCTGAACTGAATGCTCGTTTGCCACTTCAATCAAATAAAAAAATATATCAAACACGTTCCCTATACGTCGACGTCTACTACAAACGATATTTACAGGCTTTTTATGATATTTGCGCTGGAGAAAGCATTTTTTTAACTATGTACATTATTGTACATAGTTAAAAAAATGCATGTATAAAAAACACATGGAAAAATTCATTACGTTATCGTAATGAATTTTTCCATGTGTTTTTTACTTAACACAATTGGCAACAGCGGTGGTAACGAATATAGAATTTAGTATACTTCAATATAATTCAATTTGTTAAGCAGTCTACCCATACTGGATCGAAATTCAGCAGAAAATCAAATTTCACCACCACGAATCAGGATTGACTTGTCAAAGTTTTTGACACGAGAAAATTGGGCGCTAAAAGTCCGTGACAAAAAAATGCCGACGTGGCAGACACACGCCAAAGCCAAATGCTTTGCGGACGACTGTTCTCACCAGACGTCGTGAGCCGGTGAGCTTTTGAAAGTTAATGTTGCAAACATTCATTACCAAGTCCAATTCTGTCGCAACTGCTGACTAGGTATTAAGCTCACCGAAATCAGATCGCAAATGATTTAGGTATAATTTTCCAAAAAGTTTTCTCATACACATACAAAGGGACAAAAATTAAGTTACTTGTATGGATGGTCATAAATATTTATTTCATTCTATTATAGTTGTAGCGGTAACAGAATTAGGTATATTATCTGTGAAAAATTTAACTGTCTAGCTACTACTATTTATGTGTTACAGCGGTGTCCGTCTGTCTGTAATGCATAAATAGTAGGGTTAAAACGGGATTATTACTAAGACTCCGCAGTTTCCGTCCGTTGTCCGTTTTAATCTTTCAGTTACGGTACCCCAAAAAACTTGTAAAAAGTGGCGCAACCCGTTAACGCATTGAGATTTAACGTTGACGGGCTTCGAATTTCCCGATTTCACAAGTTGTAATGACGCAAGGCAATTTATCGAGTTCGCCAACTTTGTCATGTAGCGGGTTGGTGAGTGTACCTACGGTGTAAAGCCGCTTCGATATCGCTCGCTTTACAATGTTTGGTGTTTGCTACTATTTCGGTCGATGTTTACGCGACCGTATTCTATTTGCCTTAGAGCAAAAACAATACTTAACATTTCTTATACTTACTACGTTTTTTACTTACATTTGTATTTTTTATGACTTAATAAATATCTTTCGATTAACATACGGTGCTGCCACACTGCTGTTTAAAATGTTTGCAAACATTTTCTAACGCTAATAGATTTACTGAAAAATGTTAGGAATTGTTAGATTGTGTTAGGAATTGTTAAATGTTATAAGTGCTCCTACACTGATGGAAAATGTTTACAAATATTTATAACATTTGAAAAAACATCTCGCTTGCAGTTTGAATTTACTTTCCGAGGCACGAGTCTACACGAAAATGGAAGAAGTTTTGCCCATTGGATTAGCTTTTATTATTTGTTTAAAAAAAGAAAAAAACGCAATGTTTGGATGCGTCAAACATTCAATGATAACATATGTTTTATTTTGTTATGAATTGTTAAATAGTTTAAAATGTTGACTAACATTATCTAACATGAAAGTATTTTCTAACATTGTGATCATATGTTTCTTAACAAATGTTTACTAACGTTAGTAAACATTTTAAACAGCAGTGTAGCAGCACCAATACAAAAAAACTTCTTCTAAAGAACCCTAAAAATCCTATCGAATATTCTTTAATTCTTATTACGCTTTATACCCATACATGGTACCTCTCTTATAAAATTGCCATTTGTCTATATATATATGGCTTACATGCAAAAGAAAAATAGGAACAGAACAGTCAATTTTATTATTCAAATATAAGCACTCCAAATTACCGTGTCACTGTACGAAAAGAACTCCGAAATTACCTAGTTATTGGGAAAAATATGAAAAATAGGTACCTTCCCGATTCAAATGGTATCGCATGCAACAAATGCATTTAGTATTGGTGAAGCGTAATTCGTGTAAGGCAGTTTGCGATTGTCGTGCGACAGTCGTCGTATGATTTATAAGCAGCCTTGTCGGCCCGAGCTATCTGCGGCACGCAAGCACTTGTGATCAATTGTCGCTTGTTTGTTCTGCAACTTCGTACACTTACATTTCTGTTTTAGGCTTTCATAGTTTAGTTCGGTGAAAAGTCAAACGTATGTTTTTTTTTTATCTGACTGAAGTGGCAAACGAACGAGCAGTCCACCAGATGGTAAGTGGCCACTGCCGCCCATGGATATCTGTAATTTATTTATTTATTTATTTATACTTCTATACCTAAAGTGGTACAAAGGCGGACTTAATGCCATAGGCATTCTCTCCCAGTCGACCTTTAGAAAAAGCAGATATCATCGAAGGCGGTATTATATTAAATTAAATATTAGAATAGAAAGGGGAAAAAAAACAAAAATAGATATGAAATATAAATATGCATGTATACTAATAAAGTAATAAAGTTAAAATAATAATAATAATAAATAAACACTATATAAATATAATAAACACAATACAAATATAAACAACGAGTAGAATATTAATACAATTAGTTCCGGAAATGTTGTTTGAGGTAATAACCTGTGACTTTTTCTTTAAATGCCTGCCTACTCATTACCTTCTTAAATTGTAAAGGGAGCATGTTCCAAAGGCGAGCAGTCTGGATGGTAAAAGAGTGAGAAAGAAAGTTAGAACGGTGTAAAGGAAGAGACAAAGTGAGAGAATCAAGGGAACGCAGCTGACGCTCATGGGAATCGCATAGATATTGAAACTTTTGCTTCAAATATCCCGGAGAAATCGGATCGAAAAGTATAGAATGTAGAATATTGAGAGATCTGACCTGTCTACGATCACGAATAGGAAGCCATTTGAGTTGGCGACGATAGGACGAAATGTGATCATATTTACGTAGACAGAAGATAAAACGAACGGCATAATTTAGGAGTCTGTCTAATTTGTTCAGCAGCTCTCCACTAATTTCGGAGCAACACACATCAGCATAATCGATGATTGGGAAAATAAGAGCTTGAACAAGGGTAACTTTCACCTGTTCAGGAAGAAAGTTTCTAAGTCGGTTGAGGTTACGCAGCGCAGCAAATACCGACTTGCTGACCTCGGTGACATGTACTGACCAGGTCAGCGATGAGTCGATGTGCAGACCGAGATCTTTGACGCTAGAAGAGAAAGGAATAACAGAATATTCAAACACGATAGGTGCAACGGAATCCACGTCCAATTTAGCCAATTGTCGCGAACTGCCCAATATGATTGCTTGGCATTTAGCATTTGTAATCAACAGAACATGGGTTCCATCTGAAGTCAATCACAGATGCGTAGCACGCCCGAGGACTATGATGGTCGCCTCATGTGAAAGTGTATGTCTATAATGTTATGCTTGGGCAGCATGGTGTATTATGGAACGAGGTCCCAAGACCAGCAATGGGATAATTTTAAGTTCATTGTGAAGAAAAATTCTTAAATTCTAGACAATTTTTACAGGTAAATATGTTTCAGAACCCAACTAGTAAACTAGTAGTCAAAATATACTCAAAATATTTTACTTCTGAACTCTGTCACATAATGTTTGACCATTTTCAAATATTGGCCACATTCCAAATGTGGCGACCTTCCGCAACTCATCAAGAGATGGCTGAATTCTGAAACACGCTATCGAAGTATTCTCAATACCCCGCATATATACAAGTTCCGAACAACGACCGTCAGAGCACGGCCGCTCCCCAGGCATGATCACCTAGCCTCGCGGGATCTCCCTTTGCCAAACTTCTTTTGAAAAGTTGTATATTTTCAAATTGTCTATTTCTGAGTAGGAAAATAACTATGTTTAACCTTCAATTACCAGCATAAAACACTAATGCATGGTAACTAGCATTACCCCAAGATTGCAGACATTGAATAAAAAAATTTATAATATTGCGATTTCGATTAATATCAACGTTAAATATTTTTTATTTTTGTAATCATCTACTGAACTATTATAAAACATAGTACCTATATTAAAGGATTGGTCTACATTTCAGTATGCAGTATGCATTTAGATAAGTGGCATCTGCTGCTTATGGATGACTATTTATACCCCACTGCCTAATTAACCCCATTGCAGGATTAGGTTCCTACCTAAAGTTAGCTACATTTGCATTGCCATCCCTGAAAACTAATTTGAAATATCTTACATGAGTATATCTCCCTTCAAACCAAACAAGCCGCGCTTAACACTGTTATAAGATAAAAAAAAAAACATGCGTGCGTACAAAGTACACATGTGAGAAGTGAAACTTCTTTGGCGAACTAATTTATAAATCTTGTTTATATTTATACAAATCTAAAACTTTAAATTTCCAAGATTAAGAGGAAGGGAAAAAGGAAGATAGGTTAGGAATTTAATTGTCATTAAAATAAGAATATTACGCTATGCGACAGAAATGCCATCTAAAGTTCTAATAATTAACTAGTAAACGAATACACAACCAATAGGGCGTGTATTCTTTCTCGATATCCCGTATTCTCTCTCTCTCTTGTTCAATCTTTCTCACTATAGCTCTCTCCCACCTCACACTCCATAGCACTATGCGTGATACGACGTTCGCTCTGTCTCACTTTTTCTCTCAATCTTTCTCACTCGCTTGCTCCCTACTCTCACTCCACGGCTAGTTGCTCATGCTACGTTCGCCCTGTCTTACTCTCTCTCAATCGGTCTCGATCACTCTCTCTCTCTTTTCCGACACTTCCGTTGCATACCGGCGTGACGTTTCATCTGTAAAAATTTTACCCTCATGCGCCTAAAGAAGTTTCACTTCAAAAAGGTATGTGGGGATACCTGTGTATGTATTCGTAAAGCAAAGTTCTACCTTGAAAGAATAAAATTATAAGCTACGTAAACTATAGTATCTATGTATTTATTACTCACTCTGTTCCATTTCATGCTGCTGCCACGCCAGGGTCGCACAGAGGATGGCCAGCGTCTTCCCTGTTCCAGTCGGACTTTCCAACAGGGCATTTTCACTCTTCTTTATTCTGGTTATAATCTGTATAAAATGACTATATATTTACATAGTGTTCATTGGCAGTAATGTTTTTTTATAATAAATGGAAGTAGCATATATAGCGCCAGAGGCACCACATTTCTATGTTATTTATATGTTAAGTAGGTAATTTAATTTAATGTTATTTCATCACTAACATTCACTAACATAGGAAATAAGTATTTATTAACACCTAGTTGACCCGGTGTACTTCGTTCCTCCTACAAGTAAACCTAAAATTAATTTTAAAAAAATCTAAAATTATCAGAGTTTCTTTACTATATTACATGTGTACTAGCTGACCCGGCAAACATTGTTTTGTCATATAAAACTTTAAAGAAATACATTAAGGACAACCCTTGTCATTAAGGAGTATGAAAAATAGATATTGGCCGATTCACCAGCCATTCACTGGCCAGCTCACAAAATTTTATGAGAATTGGTCAAGTTGTTTCAGAGGAGTACTGGCACAAACATTGTGACACGAGAATTTTATAGATTGGGTTATACATAAAAACTTTCCTCTTGAATCACTCTATTTATTTATTTATTTATTTTAAGGATCGCCAACGGAAAGTACACGTCACTAAAATTATATAACTAAGGGAAGAGAACATATCAGGCGCCTTTCCAATTATAGGCAACCACAACTAACGATTATATAACTACTACTCTATCTAAAAAAAGAATCTATTAGAAAAAAAGATCTAAGCATAAGAGTTTCTTAGTTTGAAAATGTATGTGATATTTGCCATGCCTTCCTATTGGAAGAAGAGGTCCTGTGACAATGGGAAGTATTAGTATTTGTATAAAGAAAACCTATACATGTCACTGAACTAGCAAACACACTGTGGTATATGTAACATTACAGGAAAGCAAAGTTGCTGTATCTCGGAAAAATATAAATTTAAGTTACATACATTCCTAAAACCAATGACTCCAATATTAGACTGGTATTACATACAATAATTTTAGTTTAAAATTTAACATTTTACACCGTAAGTTACTAGTAGGACATATAATTTAAAAGTTATCCATTATAATAAGTGTTATTTGGTTCTGGTGTAAGTCACATTTCTTGATATACGTGTTAGCTTGTATCATTGTAATAAACTGCACAAAGATTACAATATAACCTGGGCCGTCTTAACCTATACTGGGGGCTTTGGTTGCACAAGAATTAGAGGCCTTATTGGAATGTAAAGAAAGTATGATGTACAAGTACTTCCTGAACATTCCAAAAGGGCCCCAACGACTTTCATGGAACGAAAAAAGTAATATGCCCGACCATTATATTTTGATATTAAATGTGAAAAAAAAATCTGCCCCTCGGGGCCCTCTAAGGTTGGAGACCCTGGGCATTAGTCCCAAGCGCACTTATGGTAAGACGGTATTGAGTATAACATAAAGTCGCGCCAAACTCATTGCGGCCTCTGAGGACTAAGTTGGATCACCTCTAAATGGTCCCTCCCATACCATGATTCAAATCAGACCTTATAAACTATTTTTAGGCAGATACTTACGTTAGCCATCAGAGCGACTTGACATCCATAAGGATTCACCGGCAATTTGACCTTCACTCCGGCGATCGGTCGCACAAACAGTTGCTTGGGTTTTTTATGTTCCGGTTTCGTTGGCACGTTCTTTAAAGTAGGAAATAGCTGTTTAATTAGCTTTTGCTTTTTATAATTCGCACCGGAGGAGACCCCATTCGAATGTATAGATGTATTAACGGTATTTTGGGCTTCTTTACTATTTATCTCGTGTTTTACAGGAGTTTCCTCATCTTCTGTGATGGTATTCTCCGCTGAATCGTTCTCGTCGTCCGATATTTCTACAATTTCCGACATATTAACCGATTCCGTACTTCCTAACTTTACTCTTAAATTAATATCACTCTGTACACTAATATAGTTGAAATTACACGCAGAACTTATTTCTACACTTAAGCATACATGATTTAACGACTTAGTAAATTATCACAAATTTAAAACTATGTATGATTCAAACATCTTCGAAACTCAAGTTTGTTTATCAGTTATCACTTTTAAATACGCCTTGTCAAATTGACATTGACAAATCATATTGAGACGATTTTCTCTGACGTTTTCGTCTGAAAACCTTTATGCCGAATACTTAACGAAACAAAAATACAATATTAATGTAACTATGTATTATATGTTTGTGCATTGGCTGACTGGTATTTATTTTTAAGATTTCATTATCAATATATACTTAGCATTTGTGTACTTCATATCTAATATATCATTGGTGGTACAGTGGATAGGAATTTTCAACATGTTTTAGATTGTTTTGATTGACCAAATTGTCAAATTGATTGTTCTTGTATTCAAAAGCTAGTGAGAGTAAATATTATCAAGTCAGTTGTACAGAAAAAAAAAAATATTAATGTTGTGACTATAGTTGGCAGTTGGTAAACACATTCCGACGTATTTTTACTGTCTTGTCTGGACTGGATATTGCCAAAAGTGACCTCTATTGATCATCATACATTTTTTTCTTCGTGTTGTTCTACTATAAGGATGGAAGAGATATTGTGAGGCGAGGGGGTGAGGTGAGGAGAGGAGAGGTGCGATGATTGACGTGGCAGAGCTGTCATTATTGAAAAAGAATTGAGAATAAAATGTTGGTCAAAAGTATTTTTCTGGTGTCATAATTTACAGCGTTTTAATATTAGCATAAAATATTATCAACATCACCATTAACGATATTATTATGAATTATAAATTATGAAAGGATGAATCATTACAATAAAAATATATTTTGTAAAATGTATTTATTAATAAGACATTTGTTTCCAAAAATGTATACATAGACATTTTTATAATACACATACACGTGTGAATGCAGTGAATAATATATATAAAAATATTCATATAGGCATATTATTTTCAGTAGGTATATTGTGGAATGGTCATGATATTGTCAAATATCTAACTGACTGGCTGATTGAATCACTGACTTTAGTATCGACGGAACTCCATGCTGTTAACTGAACTGAAAAAGAAATAAAACAAGTATGATAAACTATGGAATATTTAATTAGGACATAAAATTTAATACTAGGTACATTAGGCAATTACATAATAACAATAAATGACGCAAGCCTAGCAGACACTAAGACACATACCCAAAGTAGTTTGTATTCAATTTATCAATCAATGGACTACTGCCTGACAGAGCGCAAAATGATTGGCAAAAACGTAAATAATGAATGTTTTACGTTAATCTAAAAGTCGTATCTACTAGATAACTCACTGCTCACACTGTTTTTCAATACGGACACGCAAGCGTATATCCGCGCCAGTTTTAACGTACGCATTAGATACATATTTCATCATAACATAGACTAGGTTAAATCTCTGGTTATATTATGTTAACATAATCTATATAATAATACATAAAGCAAACATTTGTAATTCGTTTTTATGACACTTGCCGCAGGCGGAGGAGTATGAAATTACGCACGGTTATAGTTGATGTAGAGAAGGATTGTGCAATGCTTTTTTTTTTAAATAATGCCTAAAACATTCATAAAATCAACTTAAAAACACATTACACACACTACCTTCCATTTGACTCAAACACGACGAAATACAATATTCAATGTCTTACATACTATGAAAACACATAACGTCAAAAATGTCAAAATCTCTTTGTCAAAATACCCGCTATTACTTTTAAATGCAGCTTAGTTATTACACCTCTTTTTACCTTTAACGGGTGCGTTCAAAATAACTTGAAAAATATTACAATTTATTTAAATTATAGAAATATTGGTGCTACTTTGGACAATATGAAGTTTATTTTTTTAATTTAAATTACGGTCGAAATTTTACCGTTGCGACGGGTGACTAGTACCTATATTAATATCTTACGTTATAAACAATGTGTGGTCAAATTTAGCGAAATCTGATCAGTAGTATTTGCGTGGAAGAGACAAACTGTCACATTTTTAACAAGAATAAGTTAAGATTGAATTCGGAGTTCTCTTTTTTTATCTGATCGAAGTAGCAAACGAGCCAAAGTAAGTGGCCCCTGCCGCTCATGGACATTTGTAAGCAACTTTAAGCAGAACATGGGTTCTATCTGAAGTCAATCACAGATGCGTTGCTACTCCCGAGGACTATGATGATCGCCTCATTTAAAAGTGTACCGGCAACCACACCCTTCCATCGAAACGCAAGAAAAGCTTCACGCTAGAAATAGGTTTGGCGGTGGTACTTTCCCGGTCGAACTACACTGGTTCTATTATGGCACATTGTTATGCTAGTGTGTATTGACTTGCACTACACAACAGTTAATGACGATATAGACCCGGAAAAGCAAACGAGCATGGAGTCCGTCTGACGGTCGCATACCAGGAATCCGACGGTAGCATACCAGTAAATAAGTTGATTTGATAAAGTTTATTTACTGTTTTTAATAAACTTTCATAACTCTCGGTAGTAAAACAATGATTTGCTGAGGTTTAATAAAAGACGATAAGTAACTATATTTATGAACATGAAGATTAGAACAGGTTTTGAAAAAATATAACTTACCATTTCCCATATTATTATTTATAAATTTGATTTTACTTAGTTCCAGGAGTAACAAAAATGTAAGATAATAAGGACATAGCAACAGCCCAGCCAAGCCAACACATATTTTTGTAATTTAAGAGTTTCACGTTTTTGCAATTTTTTCAATCTTTTTGTGTTTTTTTGTTTGAAAGTAATGACTCTCATTTTCTGTCCGTTTGATCTTGTCAATTTATTTTTTCGTTTAAAATTTTCACCAATCAGGTTAATTTTATTTAAGTTCCTACTAAATTGCTCAGTAGACTAAATTGTGATCCTCGCGGTATCGGAAATCCGGGGTTGATACCTTATAGGTACATCTTTTCTTTGTATTTATCTTATTTTGGTTAGGAAAGCAACAAAAAAACCGGAAAAATTGTTTGTGGTAATATTTATAGTACAAACCTTAGTTGTAACACGTAGACATAGAAATTGCATCATAATCTACTATTTATGGACTACTACTTATTTAAGAACTACTTACCTACTATTTATCTAAGGACATTTGAAGAGTTTATTGAGACTATATCAATGAGCAGCAGTAGCCAATAAACCATCAGGTGGTCTGCATACTCCTTTGCATTTTTTGAAGCAAAAACTTCTTCAGGCGCGTCTTTTGGGACAGTGAATTTTACAGGTTTCTTTCTGCCACTGCCATGCTGTGTTGTAGTTATTAGTATTAGTAGGTATACGACACCCATCAGGACTGTGGATTGTTAAAAAGATTGAGTATGTAATGACAATTTATAAGTTTTGAATCGAATTATTGTGTCTTAAAAAATATAAGGCGTCCTATCATTGTTGTTATCATTTTATAATACTTATTTTAAGTTTTAAGTGTGTAGTATTCTAAGTAATTAAGTTTTAATATTTTGAGTCGACAGGGCTTGTGATTATCTCGGATTTTTTTATTTTAATAGATTCGTGTGGCAGTGGGATTGCTGATACACAGAATACCTATTCTGAAATTCATCTAACTTTAAGGAAGTTTCTATGTGTACATTATGTATGTAGTAATCTTACAGAGTAGTGACGGCGCGAATTTAACTTATTATAACAACAAAACGTCTGACAAAATGCATAAATGTATTTTATTGCTCACCCACCATTAAATCCTTCATCGTTTTGATTTTAGTCAAAACGTTCGGCTGTATAGAGTGTTGTCGTAGCGTCGCCGAGTTCCCGCCAAATTCGGCGCCATTACACGAGTGAGTTGTCATCAGAGGTTATGGCGCGTTATAATTTGGTTTATAACCCGACACCCGACGCTATTGTGGCTATGCGACGGAACAATTAGCAAAAGAAACATCCAATTCTCTCTATAGTACCTACCTATATTTCTCAATACTTAAAATTGCACAGTTTACCTTTATATTTGTAGGCAGGCACCTATTTACACAGACTATAAATAAGTAGAGACATAGATTCATACCTAAGAGCCCAGTAAAAACTTTTACGAACATAATCTTGTACAATAACATCTCCATTATTCTGTGGGAATTGTATTGAATCTATAATTAAACAAACAAATATCGCATACAATCATCGTTTAATACGGATAAAATAAAACGTCAACTGTTACATTAAAGTCGTACAACCTTAGGAATCTAGCTTGTTAGTTCATCTGTGTCAAATAGAGATATATCGGCTTGAATAGTCGTCCACAGTCGTTAAACTCTCGCATCCAAACACAGGCGCGTCCCTCCCAATTATTGACATGCTTTATTGCGTTTTCTATCTGAGGCGCGCTTTTATCAACGTATGTCGTTCTATCTGATGCAATTACCAAAATATATACGGAACTTTACACCCGATTTTCGTCTCAAGTGCCTGCACATAAGAATCATATAACACGCAACGATTGAGTGGCGGTTAGCACTTGCGTTTCTACTTAATTTGATGGCAAAACTTCTCGTATCAAACTCATTTATACCAGAACATTATCAGTAGGGGTTCACGCCGAGTTAGGACAGCCAATGAGTCTCCAAGATTGATATCTCAAGAAGTAAATGTGTTTGTTTCTTATAGGTACACTTTATGGGTGACACTCAATCCCTAGAGACCGTGTTAACTTTGGAAATATCAGTAAATCTATTGCAACTAACAATCTAACTGTAATAACGATAACATTGGCATCAAATAAATAATTACATTAACGGGACTTAGATGGAGTTTATATTGGAGTTAGTCCATTCATATCGATAATTAGTGAATATTGCGTTATAATTACTTAAATTTGTGAATAGTTATTTCCTTCCAACTAGACAGTTGTCTATAACAAGACTGTTATAGATGTATGCAATGTATTTACCTACCTACTTAGGCACTAGATTCAAATAGCGCTGCAACTCTGTTGTTAATTTCTGCCATTCCGACTTAGTCCTCAGCTTGCAGTCCCTCTGATGGCAAAAGGAGCACAGGTCGCCCCTCCCACCAGTTGGACCGATGACCTGAAGAAGACAACGGGCAACCGTTGGATTCAGAGGGCACAAAACCGGTTGGAGTGACGTCATTTAGGGGAGGCCTATGTCCAGCAGTGGACCTCAAATGGCTGATGGATGGATAGATGGAAGAACTAATATGGTCCTCTCATATAAAAGTGAGCTGGCAATCTAACCCTGCCACGGAAATGCAAGAACTGCTTTAGCTAGAAACACCATACCCGTTTGACCAAGTTGCAGAATGAAATTTGAATCCCATAAGAATAGCAGTAAACTATTACAATCATAATATTTATTCCAACATAGTAACGCTTGTTCTAAAAGCTTCCAAAGGGTTCGTACTTGACCACAGGGCTGTGGCTCTGATCAACCCATTCAGTTTAGCTGACCGACCGTGTAACGCGTTTGTAACACCCCTGCCTGACAAGTCTAGCGTGAATCGTACAAATTCGGTCCTATTTTCGACTTAGTTTACGCTTTAGTTTGAAACAATGAATCATAAGTAGAAGTATGTCTATAATTGAAGGTTTCACCAAGAGATCGAACCGAAAGGCGATTTTAAATATGGAAAAACCCAAAAGATAGTTAATCCACTCCAAAATAAAATCTGACTTTTGTCTATGGCTGGCAACAAATGTTTTGCTATCATTGAAGACAATGTTGAAACGCCACAGATAAAAACCGGTCATGAGTACCCTTATATCAAAATATATATCAATTCGGCTCAATTTTAATTCAAAATTATTTAATACATTTCACTGCATAGTATAAAATAACGTCGCTTTCCGCTGTCTGTCCCTATATATGCTCAGATCTTTAAAACCACGCTACGGATTTTAATGAAGTTGTTTTTAATTAATAGACTGATTTAAAAGGAAGGTTTTTGTGTCTAACACATGCCTAATTTAGTGGAGGAACACTGATAATTTTAGATTTTTTACTTTTAGGCGGAATGAAGATAACCGGGTTAACTACTAAGTTTAAAATAAAGGCTTTTAAAAATAATACTAGTGTCATGTTAGTATATTTATTTTAACACTATAAAACATAGAAATACATGATAAATTTCATCCTAGCAAAAACGTAATTACTAGGAATGGTTAGTTACGAGCAAGATTCCTTCCACCGCGATAAAGCGTTTATCGTCCCCTTTTGATTATTTAGACGAATTCGACTGCGCTCGACATATGTCGCAAGCAACGTCCGTCCGTTCGTGCGTGTAACATTAGACAAATTAGAGTGCTAGCGTTCGAGGAATAAATAAAAATAAATAGAAGTAATGGTTATACTTCTAGTAATTTTGTAAGCGTTATTGAAATAATTGACTTGTAATGTCAATTTGCCAACAAATTTTTAAATGTTTCGTTGTGTAGGGAAGTATAAGATTAATCAAATATGCGCAATTGTTACAATAAGATAGAATAAGAATACAACAGAATTAAACAATAAATAATTCTGATTACAAATAAAACTCGACTATAATGTTGTCCGGTAGTCGCATTTCGCTACTAATTTTCACGAAAATTATATTTGTTTCCACGTTTGCCTACTTACTTTTAAAGAGGCAACTTTTAAAGAAGATCCGTTTTGGCTAGTTTGACTTCCGTGCTTTTTTTCTTGGTCTTGCCTACCCGGTATTTACGGCGCGATATGACATGGGGTTCTCAAATACCCTCCTTAAAACTCTTTTGGACTAATCAGGAGTATGCTCAGGCTTACCTCAGTTGTGGAGAGAGTCATACGCCCTATAGCGGTAGGTATATAAAAAGTTTTGTAGTTAGGTATTAGTAAGTAATTCTTATTTATATGGTTTAAATGGTCTGTCGTTGTAAAGTACTGTAATGTCTGACATATAAAATATGGTGGACAGGTTTATAGTTTTATATAAAAAGGGGCACTGAGGCGGCAAGAATGCCACAACAGTTTCCTAGTAGCGCCAATGTAGGCCTACCATGTTGTTTTTTGTTTGGGACCGTCCGGATTTTGCGAAACCATACGTTTTAAATTCATTTTCTAAAAGTAGGTGTACATTTTATTGATTTTCAGTTTTATTTAAGTCTTTGAGATTTTCTATAAGTCGATTTATATGCTTTACGAAGGAGTTACAGTTAAAAATAAATAACATATACCTACGCAGGTAACTCAATTCAATATTTTTGATCACATAATAAAGCTTACTGGAGGTACTTTTCTTTAAATCATAATCTTGTGATGACTTCAGATAGAACAACAGTTCTATATGAAGTTGCTTACAGATGTCGATATTCGACAGTGACCACTTACTATCAGGTCATATTCGTTTGCTGCTTTAAACGTAAAAAAATGCACGGTAACTTGTATGTCCGGAAATTATTTGAAAGCCCATGGTTCTCGTAACGTGAAGGAGAAATGTTGAAAGGTTCGAAATATGTTGTACGAGGCATTTTTACAGAAACGCTACTGGCATGCTACAGCTGCCGCGCTCCTGTAGGTCGCTCGATACAATCAGATACCAGATAAAATTCATTTGGGTAATTATAAGTGTTTGGTCACCTTATTGAATTTTGTTCGATGTTATATTGTAGTTTTGTTTTTTGGTAAAAAGTAACAAACGAGAATAGGTACAGTTAGTTTTTTTTTGTCCAATTGAAGTGGTAGTTTGTGGTCCACCCGATGGTTAGTGGTTGCTGTTTACCTACAGATGTCCATGGACATCTGTAGGTAATCTAAAATAGAACAGGGGTTCTGTCAGAAGTCAATCACATATCCATGTACATGGAGCTTAAGTAGCTCAGTGAACATGGCTATTAGCTGAAGTATGCGTCTCTCCCTTCAACCCTAAATTGCTGAATCGAACCACTAGGTTTCTAATGGTGTAGTCCCTGTAGTTCCGGGATCAGAATAGGGCTATGGCATCCCCTACATGTCGTAAGAGGCGACTAAAAGGAGCTTCTAGGGTTGCGGGCGGCTAGAGAGGGAACTCGAACCGTCCGGTTAGGCGATCCTGGGAAGGACGGCTGTATATTGTGTGGTTGCATACCGGCGTAAAGACTAGACGTACGTATGTACGTATAGTGGACGTCTTATGCTAAGGCAATGTCAACATAAGGGCGGTGGGTAGGGAATTTCGGGCCTCGAGGTCTACCCTCTTTACCCGGGCAATTCTCTAGGAAGTCGAATACCTCCCGGATCCTTAACATTTATTTATAATAATATAATGTTAATAAAAACATTATAATATTATATACAAGTGTAAAAGATATTTACCATCCAAACTGTTTAGTGGGTGGTTCGGTGTACTAGGTGTCGCTTACGAGCCGACGGTCGTCCTCCTGATGGTCGGAGGTCGCCAAGCCAGGGAGCTCCCGCGGGAGCGGCCGCCCCTAGGTTGAAGAGACTAGACGGAGCGGTTGGCCCAGCCGTCCATGTGGGGGGCAATGCCCGATTGCGTTCATTTGGAGATCCCAAAGTTCTCTTTCTCTGAGGACGGCCACCTCGGGTTAGTGCAGTAAAAATCTCACATAACGATGTAACGAATAATTTGCATTTGCATGTTTTTTATATTAGTATCGCAAGGATTGTGCGAAAGTTATGCGAATATAGAACTGCAGCTTGACGACCAAAAAAAAGGCCGCCAAAACCACATTACATCTACCCTACTCCTATATTTTATTCTGGTTAATAGTAGGTATGTGTAGATGCAGATGCACCTTTCTGAAAATAAACGTGGCTGCGCTAATGTTGGCTTCAAACTAAATAAAAATAAATATTCGCATTAGAGCAGTGATAGCGTAATGGTTGAAACTTGCCCTATCAATCGGGAGGTCCGAGGTTCAAACCCAGGCACGCACCATTGATTTATGTGCGTATTAGGAATTATTTATCACTGCTTTACGATAAAAGAAAACATCGTGAGGGAACCTACACACCCGAGAGTTCTTAAAAAAAAGTTCTCGGAGGTGTATGTAGTCCAGTCCACCAATTCGCGCTTGGCTAGCGCGGTGGACTATGGCCCAAAACTGTCCCATTCTGAGAGAAGACCCGTGCCCAGCAGTGGGACAATAATGGGTTGTACCCCCATTCGCATTCGCGATTGTTCAAATGTTATTCATTACATCATTACTTTTTATCACAGTTTTAATAAGTAGGTACAGAAAAAAAGAAAACTACAAAACTAAAAGGTACAAATCAAGATTGAGTTAAAGTTTAAGAAGCCCGCATCCAACTCGCAGGGAACTTCGAAGGGCACGAATGTTTGTCTTCACTTTTCCTCTAAGTAACTGAAACGCTTTGGGGAAAGTATTTCGAGGTGCTAACTTTGAACCTTCGATTGCTTCGCGATAATTATTATATTAATACGTGAAGCAAAAATTTGTGACGGATTTTTAAGTAATATGCCGTGGACGGATTAGTATGAAATTTTGCACGGTTATATTGGACGTAGAGAAGGAGTGCAGAATGTTAATATTTTTTTCAAATAATGCATTTTTCATACATAAAATCAACTAAAAACACATTACACACACTGCCTTGCATTTGTCACAAACACATATGTACTTAGTAAATGAAAATGAAAAGACACAACGTCAAGAATGTCAGATGACATTTGATTTTTAATTTAAATTACGGTCGAATTTAGGCCGATGCTACGGGTGACTAGTTATTTAAAATGGTTCAATATAATAACGACCCGCGACCCGCGTGGCGCAGCGGTTACTATACCGGTCTGACACGCAGTGCGTCTCGGGTTCGATTCTCGGCCAGACAGGGTATCTGAATGATGAGTTTAGATTCTTGTTCTGGGTCTGGGTGTTTGTGTATTCGTCTTTGTGTGTGTCCATGGCACCCACGACACAGGAGAAAATCTTATTGTGGGGCTATGAGTGTAGAAAGCGTTTTAAGTTTTTTTTTTTTTAAGTTTTATTTTAAATAGTTTTGCTTTATTTTACTGGCCACGGTTGGAGTTTATTACTTACATAACCCGGAATAATGGCACTAGGAGTGAGAAAGCAACAATTTAAATTATTTTAGTTTTAGTAATTTTTCGACAAGTAGTGTAAGGTCATTTTTGGCAGACATTAGTGTATGCGTTACTGTATTTTTTAAGTGAGAAAATAAATAAAAAATAAATAAAATAGTAGTGTCCACGTTTGGGCAAAAGGAGCACATGTCACACTCTCACCATTGGATTCAGAATGCAGATGACCGTTTGGAGTGGCGCCATTTACCAAATGCCTATGTCCAGCAGTGGACCTCAAAAAGATGATGGATGGGGGAGGATGGTGGTATAACACTCGTGTGCCATAGATAACGCCATTTTATACGAATGATATAGCTCGTTAAATGTCTTTTCGATTAAGGTAATTCAAATCCTGTCTGACTGACCTATCAAGGTCCTACGATGTTCTGAGTCTGACGCATTCTTCCCTTATAATAGTCTTAGCATCTAAAAATCCAGCTTTATGTCAACCATCAATTCCCTTCATTTATAAACAAGCGACGCTGACAGACACGGCTCGTTACCCCAACACGAATGTCTCAGCCACGCCATTTTTCACCAACCTCCAACTTTTCTAAATGATCGCTGTCATTTTTTCCGTAAATAAATCCCAAATGAGCCCGCCCCCCTAAAAAAAACAATCACAATCTCATTATACTAAGCGTGTCGCCACACGCAACTCATTTTGTCTTTTTTGACAATTTTCGTGTTATCAAGCTTGTTATGATATTTTTTAAAGGGAACATTTTGGGCGTTCTCCGACGCTATTTGTTACGGCGATTGTCTAAGTTTTTCACTAAGTTTATGCGTGCGACGCAAGGCAATATTAACTAAATTGCCTTTCATTATTTCCATTTTTTCCTTCAATTTTAAAACTAATGACGATTAATTAGCTGTTTATTGTTTTAATATGAAAAAAAACTTATTTTAATAATACATATTTACAAGTTACCTACATATAATATATTATTACTCACATGCAGGCAATAGAAGGTTTTAGTTTGAATAAAGTCAGCTTTAACCCTTAAATTTATTTCTTTCGTTTAATATCTGGTGTATAAAAAATATGTTCGACTCTTGTACGTTATGTGATAAGCATCATACAAGCGAAATTACATAAACAATTAAGTCCGGAAGATTTGAATCTAGCCACGAATCAAATCAAGGTCCTATAATGCAATATCAATCCCCTTTAGTGAATAGCATCTTCTCGGAGATCAAAAACATGTAAATAAAACAACGCGTGAATCAATTCTTATGTATATTCAAATTAAATACGGAATCAAAATAATTGTCATCTTACGTCAACCAAAAACTTTTGATCCGTTTATATGATACTTGCTGCAGACGGATGAGTGTGAAATTACGCGCGGTTATAGTAGTATGTAGAGAAGGATTGCTAATATTTTTTTCAAATAATGCATAATACATACATAAAATCACATTACACACACTACCTTTGCATTTGACACAAACACATACATAATAAACGAAATAGAACATTCTATGCTAGAATAATTCAATGTCTTACTGAAAAAACAACGTCAAAAATGTCAGATATCTTTGTCAAAATACCCGTTAATGCTTTTAAATGCAGCGTAGCTAATTAAACTCGTTTTTACCGTTAATAGACCAGGGTAGAAGCCTTTAAAAATAATAAAAAGTGAAATAAAATCGCAGTAGGATGAAACCCATTAGATAAGGAGGGGAATATTATAAAAATGAAGGGAAAAATAATTTACGGGCGATCTGAGGTCGGGAAGGGGATGGGGGTGAGTCTTTAAGGGTAAAAAACGGTGTTTCTCGATTTCCGGCAAAACTAAAAGTCCTATCGAAAAACATTAAATGGCAAAGTTGTAGGTAATAAAAAGATCTAAAACTTTTGTATTTATACTTTTTTCACATAACCTCAAAATTTATGTGAAAAATTCAAAAAACCAAGTTTTAGGTTTTTTATTTTTATCTTTTACAAAAAAAATTTTTTTTTAACGAAATTTGGCCAAAACTTACCTTTTTATGTCCCAAATACGCTGTAATTTATTTGATTAAAAATATTTATTTTTTCACCTTATTTTGAATTAATATCGAAAAAACACCCTAATTTTCAATCGAAAAGTCACCTGTCAAAATATCAGCTTTTTTCAAAAAGTTGGTATGTTTTCTGTTCATTGAAATCTCTATTTTTTGATGGTGAAAAAAAATATATATGTTACTATAGTAAATCTTCTCAGAAAATGCAAAAAATCGAAAAACCGCGATAAAAATTGCAATGAGTACTAATAAAACTGTAATTGTTGTGGGCCAAGATATTGATCTTTTGGTACTTTTAAATCAGTTAAATTCACATAATCATGACATTTATTTTCTCAAACCAGGTTCTGGAAATGTAAAAGACCTATTTTTCACGTCTAATAGTTTCAAACATGAATCCTTAAGAAACATTGTTGCATTTCTGCATTGTTTTTCTGGTTGCGATACATCATCTGGATTTGCCGGAAAAGGAAAGAAAAGTATCGTCTATTCATTATTAGACGTTAAAAATTTGTCGCATTTGGCCAATGTTTTTTATAAGAAAGATGCGTGTAAAGAAGAAATAAAATTAATTAATTTTTTCGATATTAATTCAAAATAAGGTGAAAAAATAAATATTTTTAATCAAATAAATTACAGCGTATTTGGGACATAAAAAGGTAAGTTTTGGCCAAATTTCGTTAAAAAAATATTTTTTTTTGTAAAAGATAAAAATAAAAAACCAAAAACTTGGTTTTTTGAATTTTTCACATAAATTTTGAGGTTATGTGAAAAAAGTATAAATACAAAAGTTTTAGATCTTTTTATTACCTACAACTTTGCCATTTAATGTTTTTCGATAGGACTTTTAGTTTTGCCGGAAATCGAGAAACACCGTTTTTTACCCTTAAAGACTCACCCCCATCCCCTTCCCGACCTCAGATCGCCCGTAAATTATTTTTCCCTTCATTTTTATAATATTCCCCTCCTTTTCTAATGGGTTTCATCCTACTGCGATTTTAATTGGTTTTAAAAATTATCGACCCTGGTCTATAATTTTTAAGTTATTTTGAACGGGTGCGTTCAAAATAACTTGAAAATTAATACAATTTGTTTGAATTTGAGAAATATTCGTGCTACTTTGGACAATATGAAGTCTATTTTTTTATTTAAATCAGTAATAATAGTTCTGATAAAACAGCTATATTGCTACAACGTTTGTTAGGGAGTACCTACGTAGGTAAACTTAGGTCACAAGAAAACACGTTTAGGTCAAATCTTGCGAGCTGAATTCCATATTTTGCATATTGCAAAAGAATGACACTGCAATGTTCAATTTATTCTTTTCGTTTATTATGTCCTAAAGATTTCTATAGCTGGTTGGCGGACGAGTGGGTGAGATTGTCTTGCATATGAGGATATAATAATCATCTTAGTTATAGAGTATCAACGCATTTGGCATCTGTGATCGGTTTCACGTAGAATCCTGTTCGATTTGAAGTTTCTAAGATGTCCTTGTGCGACAGTGACTATTAATCATCAGAATAAGCGAATAAGTTTATTCCAGACTCATTCGGGTACCGTATGATTTTAGACTAGTATTATCGCGGAATTATACATTATAATACTTAATGGGTACTCACGATATGCGGTTTATGAATTCTTATAGATTTTTTTTTTGCCGATATTTCGATTTCGAGTTTACGTAAATCGCAAATAATGCAAAGTGTGGGGCGTAAGGATACAGTTGGTGTTGTGTGTCGTGATATGGAACCAAGAAAGAAAAACGAACGAGACGTAGGGTAGATAGGTTAGGTTACCATTAGTGCTTGTCAACGGTTTCTCCCCGCTACCGCAGTTTGGCCGTGACCACGATCCATACAACTGCGTCGAAATATCGGCAAAAAAAATTCTATATGAATCCATAAACCGCATATCGTGCGTACCCGTTAAGTGTTATAATGTATTCGGGTACCAGTTCACTATATGAAGCTTCCATCTTAGTTCTCGGGAGTAGCAACGCATCTGTGATAGACTTCATGAAGAACAGCAATCTATATAAAGTTTCTTTAACGTCAATAAGTGATAACACCATCAGGTGGACTGCATAGTCATTTGCTACTTGATTCTGATAAAAAGTCGTATATTCTCGTACTGGACCGACGTACAGGCGATGGTGTCGGTCAATCGGAAACACATTACACCAGTCGATCGCTTTATGGGTGCCAGTCACGGACCCAACGCGTCTAGAGGGTGGGAAGACCCTTGATAACTTGACCATACGCTTTTACGAGTGTGTTTACGTTTAATCTTCCTGTACAATATAGGAAATCCTGATGTAGAGTATAGAGTGAGAGCGGTTTGTATTAACTAATGAGTGGTAATATTGAAAATAAGAAACTATTGAAGCATTTTTTCAATTCTATTAACTACTAGCTGAAATACCCCCGCTTTCCTACGAGACATAATAAACACAACAGATTTAATGTATATGTGAAAGTCAATATTGCAGAGTGGAGTTGTAATGCAACAGATGGAATGCATGCTCGTTTGCTACTTTTATGTTATATTAAAGTACATGACAATTTGAAATGAATATATATTACAGAAGTATTTTAATTTAAACTGGGTGAACAAATGCCATGCACTGATGCTGGTGATGTCCTACTGCTGGACACTGGTCTTCTCTCAGAATGAGAGAGTATTAGGCCATAGTCCACTGCGCTGGACAAGTGCGAATTGGTGGACTTCACACATCTCCGAGAACTGTTTTTTTTAAAGCACTATCGGGTGTGTAGGTTACCTCACAATGTTTTTCTTCATAGAAAAACAGTGATTACTAATTTCTAATACGCACATAATTTTAAAAAAATCAGTAGTGCTTGCATGGGTTTGAAGCTCGAACCTCCCGATCGAGAGGGCAAGCTTCAACCATTAGGCTTTCACTGCTCTAATTTTAATATTTTTACAATGAAGTCGGGCACATGCACTGCTCTTCTGAGGACTATTGTAGTTGCTTCCATACCACCTTCTGGCCTAAGCAGTAGCAGCAGCGTTATACTAATATTATAATAAGATATGTAAGCTATTGTAATATTCGTAGTATTATAGTATATAGTATGACGCTGATCTCTTATCAATCAAAGATATTATTCTATTTAAAGATTTCCAAACGTTGTACCAAAATTACGTTGAACATATTTTATAAGGACACTACTGGTATACAAAAACAAAGCAACTATCATTTGGCGTTAGCATCAGGTGCCGATGGAGATGTTAACAGACGATTATTGTACGTATCATATCGCCGGGGTTTACATGGAGTTATAGCAACTCTTATTTTAATGACCTACATGATAACTTGTTCTAATGGGAAAGGAGAGGGCAAGCAAATGCTTTATACATTTGCTTCAAGTCTCAATCACTCTGTCATACGAGAGTCAACCTTGAGCTTTAAAAACAAACTTAAGTATCTGATCTTAAAAAGCTATGAAATTTCGCGTCAAAATGTACGCGAATATGATAAAATTTGCATTTGTAAGAACCGAAAAGAGAAAAAAAAAATCAAATATCATGAAAGATTACTTTTTATTGAATCGTATAGGTTACGATTTTTCTACATTTATACGATAAGTCTGTAGAGTAAACGTGTGAGAACAGGAAATAAATTTATCTTTAAAATTACAATCAGCCCTTTAATTTCCTTGAATACTGCTTAGATTGAAACTTTGTGCGGATTAAGGCATAATTATATTTATTACACTTTCACGCAAAATCTACTGATGGGATTTCGGTGAAATTTGGCAGATAACCTGGATAAAGACATAGGATACTCATTACGGTAATAAATGTGAAAAAGCGTGTAGAGCAAATTTCATATAACTTGCCATCATTGTATAAAGCGTCATAATACTTCAATAACGTTTCCAACTATGGATTTAAGTTAATAAAAACAGCGCCATGTAAACTCAGCCATTCTCACACGCAACTGCGACCAGGTGTTGCGATGCCATTAATATCAATTGAGCACTGACCGTACGCCATTTCATGGCCACTATAAAACGACACATATCACCCCTCCCTTCCACCTTTTAAATTATCGTGTAGAGAATTTTATAAGCCGGGGCAGAGGTCAAGATAATTGGCCAAAGAAATATTTTATGAGCCGATTTCCGTCGTAAGGAAATAATGCGATTTTATAAGATTAACGACCTTCCGTTTCCTTGTCGATTGTCCGGATAGTTAATGTTACAATTTAATTCGTTGCTCCAAATTGTTGAAACCACTGAAAATACAAGAGAACGTTATTTACTTGAATGTCTGTATTCTGGAAATTTTGCTTCATAATTAATTAACAAGTTGAAAATGAACTCGATTGTAGGTACATTACATTAGATCTGAAATTTGCAGATTAGTCACACGAACACCACCAAGACGTATTCGGTTTTAAAGTTAAGACTGATATTTCGATATGAAACATATCAACTTTATATCAGAGTCATTTATATCACAGAGAGTATTTTTGCGAAGATGGTAGAACCAGTGTAGTTCGACCGGGGAAGTACCACCGCTACATCTATTTCTAGTGTGAAGCATTTCTTGCGTTTCGATGGAAGGGTGTGGTTGCCGGCACACTTTTATATGATTCGACCATCATAGTCCTCGGGAGTAGCAACGCCTCTGTGATTGACTTCAGATAGAACCCATGTTCTTGTATGAAGTTGATTACAGGTGTCCATGAGCGGCAGTGACTACTTACAATACAAAAAAAGAGTCAGCTATGCATCTGTGACCGATTTCAGATAAGGTCTATGGCCTAATTAACATTGGTCAGCGATTCTGAAACAGTCTACAAGCGCGACCATTTAAAATAATTCCTTGTACTCGTAAGTCCACTTTATAGACAATCTATTGATATTTTGAATCATGGATAGGTAACGTGACTAATAGATATGAGTTGGCCCCTAGGGTGGTACTGCATTCACGCAAGCGACAGAAATTGGGTAAGAGTACTTAAAGTCAATCTCATCATAGGTGCATTGATCTTGAAGCTAATATGAGTGGCAACTAGGCATGGACGACGCCAGGAAAAATGGTGGCGGCGTGATAGATTAAGAATAGAAAATTATAAATAGGGACTGCGATGGTGATAATTTTTTATGGTAGTGTTTTTGTTTATATGTTTTTGTTTTTCTTTTTTGTATATATGTACATTTTGTAAATAGTTTATTTTTTTAATTTGAACCGTATTGTTAATTGGAGTAACTTAAAAAAATGTAATATTAATTTCAAATTTTGTTGTTAGAATAGAATATATCGAAATTCATTTTTAAACATTTTCAATATGAATCGATTCCAGATACTTCAATCAATCAATCAATCAATAGTCTTTATTTGCATATAAATAAGGTACATAGCGGTCTTATATATTAATTACACATCCTCTTATTCTACCTTAAAGGCGTGCAAATGTCATAAATTCTAATTTAAATAGGCATTTTTTTCGCAATTGAACATAATACAATTCATAACGTTACTATAATCAATAATATGAATACTAAATCAATTTGATAAATGCAATCTATATGTAATAGTCAATTCAAATTTTTATGTCAATATATCTTAATTCTAAATAATCATTAATACAATAAAAACATTTATCTAAAATCCACGATGTCAACTTTTTTTTAAACTCGTTATATGTCAAGTGTTTTATTGAATCTGGTAATTTATTATACATTTTTATCGCCATAAAATAAGCGTTTTTTTTATAGATTTGCAGTGCACAATTAGGAATTAGCAACTTGTTTGGATATCTTATGGTTCTAGTGGAATAGTCTGACACTTTTTTAAAGTATTCTGGATATCGATCTGAATCGATGAATCGAAAAAAAAAAAATAAAATAAAATAAAATAAAATAAAATAAAATAAAATAAAATAATAAATTCCTTAAATGAAATAACAACATGGTTAAAAAATAACAACTTAACATTGAACGTAAACAAAAGTAAAATTATAAACTTTAACACGAATAGGACATATACAGAAAACATTGACATAATATATAATGGGAAACAAATTGACGAAGTACATCATACTAAATTCCTAGGTATAATAATTGATAAGAATCTTACATGGAAATTTCACATTGACCACATCTGCAGCAAGTTAGATCGATTTATTTTCGCTCTTAGAAGAATTAGGTACACAGTATCAGAGCAAGCCGCATGGTGCGCTTACCACGGATATGTGTCATCGGTACTGAGTTACGGTTTGATTATTTGGGGTAATTCTTCATACGCAATACAAGCTTTTAGAGTTCAAAAAAAATGTATTCGCGCTATATGTAATGCACACTGGATGGACAGTTGCCGGCCGCTATTTAAGAAATATAAAATATTAACTTTGCCTTCATTGTACATTAGGGATATCTGCTTATTAATGACGATCGATGGATTTTTCTGAATAATGAAATGAACTGTCTTTGTTTTTTGTATAAGTCTACGGTTACAAATTGTCAGTTATATATTTTTTTTCTTACACTACCACGGGATCGGAACACGACCTCAACTGAGAAGATCCGGCAAGAAACTCAGCGGGTTTGTCTTTTTTGTTTTTTATACCTTTTTTAATATAATTACAATCATGTTTTTTTACTTGGTAAAGAAAGTTGGCTCCAGTATCTTGCCTTACAGTTCAGTAAAAAAGAGCCCTGTTAATAGAAGACCGTATCATAATGTAGCACGTCGGTATACCTAATTATACTGTTTTAGGTTAAACGATATTGTTACGGACGACGGCGTCAATACATAAAATAAGTTAGAATAAGATAGGCATGTATTGTTATCCCACTCTAAATATACGCAATGTCAATAGATGTAAGAAAGAGACAGCGCTATAGGAAAGAAAGAGATGCAGAGTGGTGCCGTGTGCAAAAGTGGCTCGCACGTGATTGGTGGAGAGGCCGGTACCGCTGACTACCATACCCTGCTAATGTAAGAATCTTAATAGTACTTAAGCACGCCTAATGCATTGTTGATCATGTTGGGTATTTGGCATACATCAATAAATAAGATTGAAGAGCGAACTACGAAGTTTTTATTGAGACGCTACAATCTACACTCTACAATTTGGTCCTTCGAGCCGGATTCTGAAGATTTGGCACTCCACGACGGATTCAGAAGCGAATCTGTACTGCGGGCGATTCAGAAGCGAATCTACTCTACGGCAGATTCAGAGGCGAATCTGCGCTACTCGAGTAAGGACTGCAGCGCGTCGGATTGGATACGCCGGTCGCTATGAACACGAGAAGCCGTGTTCGCTCCGAATCTGGATACAGCGAGCCGGAGTTACCAGTAGGCACTAAGAGTGTGCTTGCACCGTCACTGCACCGCATTTATGAAGACTCGCCGCAATCGCCGTCAACTGTAGCAGGAAGTATTCCCCAAGGGAGAAGATTGGAGTACTCTCCGTCACGAGCAGCGAGAGAGACCGCGCCAGAGGCGTCAATAGGGACGTCCATTATAGGGCCGCCTGCACAACCAGTTAGCACTCCAATGAGACGTGAAGCCGCATCACCAATACGAAGACCTACGTCACCGGCGTTGAGCATTCACACTAACACGTCGAGAAAAAGCGCTGATGCAAGAATGAAGATGGCGCAATACGAGGCAGAAAAGGAACTCGCGGAGCTAGAAGAAAAGCGACTGCGCATCAGAGAGAAACTCATCAAGGCACGACTAGCCGCCGAAGTGACAGCGATAGAAGCCGAATCAGAGTACAAATCCAGCATATGCAATGAAAGAGTACGGGACTGGGTCGATAGAAGCATAGAAGAACAACGACCATCAGCACCGAAATTCAGGGAAGAGCCACAAGAGGCTCACCCCCCCGTTAAAGAGCAACGGGGGGAGAACGCCAAGTACCAGGGCATTCAACGACTAGCTGACGCATTGGAAAAAATGATTACGTCTAGGCCGCTGCCGCGTCAGACAGCAGAACTACCCATCTTTACGGGAGCCGTCGCAGAGTGGCTACCATATAAAGCCGCTATGGAAGATTCTACGAGACTCTTCAAATTCTCTCCGACGGAAAATCTTCTGCGTCTACGAAACAGCCTACGAGGGGAAGCACGAGAAACTGTACTTTCGCAGTTATTCACCGCCTCCAGTCCAGAAGTAATTATGCGAACGCTAGAAATGAAGTATGGAAGGCCAGAATTTATAATTGATCGAGCAATGGAAGAACTCAAGAAGCTCCCTAAGCTAGGAAGTGCGAGTACTGATCTATACGAGTTCGCAGTCAAGATTCAGAACATAGTCTACACAATCAAGAGTATAGACAGAAGAGGCTACCTACAGAGTCCGCTTCTTGTTCGAGACGTCATGGACAAATTGAGTCCGCATCTCGTCAGCAAATGGGCGGAGTACGCAGCCAATAATGAAGCTCGTATTATAGAAGAATACGAAATGATCGTCCTCTCAGAGTTCTTGATGGCCGAAGCGGATCTGATGATCAGATATACCCACACAACCAGACGAGGTGTTCCAGTACCAGTAAAAAAAGAAGTGGCTCCAAAACGGGCAGCTACTAGAGGCGTATACACTGCAGAAGGCATCACATATGAAGATGAAAGAAGATGCTTTATGTGCCAGTCCGAGGGACATTACACTCCCGATTGCGCCAAACTCAAGGCACTCGACACCAACGATCGCTGGAAATGGGCCAAGGATAACAGAATGTGTTTCAAATGTATGAAACGGAAGCACAACCGATTCTCCTGCAAAGCTAAAGCCTGTGGAGTTCACGGATGTACCTACCGACATCATGCGCTTCTACACAAGGAAAAGGCAACGGAATCGGCTCCTACGGTCAGCACTCTGAACGAATGCAAAACAGCCGACTCAACCGCACTAGTAATGAGCGTTACAGCAAAGAAGACATCTGCGGTATTGCTCAAGACCTGCAAGGTGAAGCTCAGCGGTCCACGGGGGGAGATAATTACGTACGCCCTCTTGGACGAAGGGTCCACGGTGACACTAATAGATGAAGTATTAGCAAACCAACTCACCGATGGCGGATCGAAACAGCCTTTGAACATAAGAGGTATCAACGAGCAAAAAAGAATAGAGAGCAAGGCGATCGAGATCCAAGTGAGAGGTCTAAGAGAACAAGAAATATACACCGTCACAGCCCGCACCGTACGAGGGCTACAGTTACATCAACAACGTATACCGCATAATTTAGAGCGGTATCCGTACCTGCGCAGTATACGAGAGAAGATCTGCACAGGAGAAGCCAAGCCTCGCATACTAATAGGGGCTGACAACTGGCACTTAATAGTATCGCGACAGCTACGCGCTGGCAAGAAAACAGAACCTGCCGCATCTTGGACAAAGCTGGGTTGGGTGTTGCATGGATCGGCACCAGGAAGAGCGATTTATCAAGACCAAGCAGCCGTACTTCACATCTCCACAAGTGACACACAATTACAAAAGCTCGTCGAATATTATTTCGACGTAGATTCCCTTGGTGTGTCGACCAAAGAGAGGGTTAACAAGTACGAGAAGAGGGCCAACGATATTTTCGAAGCAACTGCCAAAAGGAAGGAGGGTTATTTCGAAGTAGGCCTTCCTTGGAAGACCGACAACACCACACTCCCCGATAGCTACGAGTCAGCTTTAAGAAGACTACACACGTTAGAGAAGAGGATGACTAAGGAGCCCGCCTTTAAGGAAGTATATACGGCTCAAGTCACGAACCTTGTACAGAAGGGCTACGCGACCGAGTGCGATGGCAGCGAAATGAATAGCAATCGCAAATGGTTCTTACCTCACTTCGCCGTCACGAACCACAACAAGCCAGGGAAAGTGAGAATGGTCTTTGACGCAGCGGCCAAGGTGAAAGGAGTCTGCCTTAACGACTTCCTGCTAGAAGGGCCAGACTTATTGACTTCACTCACAAGAATACTGTTCAGGTTCAGAGAAAAAAGAATTGCCGTAACCGCAGACATCGAAGAAATGTTTCTCAGGATTAAAATAAGACCTGAGGACCAGCCAGCACAAATGTTTTTATGGCGGGACAAGCCCACCGATCCCCCAAGAAAAATGAAGATGGTATCAATGATATTCAGAGCAAGCAGTTCACCGTACCTCGCTCATAGCGTGAGGAATCTTAACGCCACAGACTATGAGCAAGAATTCCCAGAGGCAGCTTTAGCAATTAAGGAGCGTCACTACATGGATGATTACTTAGACAGCTTCCAATCAGAAGACGAAGCTATTAAGATGGTCAAAGAAGTAATGTACATCCATCAGCGGGCCGACTTCAACTTGAGGGGGTGGAACTCAAACAATAAGAAGGTTCTCGCTAGCATTCCAGAAGAAAAGAGATCCCAGAACGTCGACGTACAGCTAGTGGCACATCAGAAGAAGAAAACGTTAGGACTTCGATGGGACCCAGACTCCGACACTCTTACATTCAACACGGATATTAAGAGAGTTCCCGATGAAGTCAGGCTGCGACTAAGAGCTCCTACTAAGCGCGAAACCTTAAGCGCAGTTATGTCAGTGTACGATCCGCTGGGGCTCATCAGTCATTACACCATCGTCGGCAAGATAATATTGCAACAATTATGGCTTAAGAAGGTGGACTGGGATCAAGAACTACCGCAAGAGGAAGCCTATCTTTTCGACGAATGGATAAAACGACTCCCAGATGTCTCAGCGCTAGCTATACCAAGGTGCTACAGTATGAACTTAACGCCGCAAGCCCATATAGAGCTTCATATTTTCGTCGACGCGAGCGAACAGGCGTATGCAACGGTGGCCTATTGGAGGATCGTATACAAAGACTTAACAGAAACCATCCAAGTAATGGCCAAGGCAAAGGTAGCTCCGCTAAAGATGCTCACCATTCCAAGACTGGAGCTTCAAGCGGCGTTGATTGGGGCGCGACTCGGAAACACGATAATAAAGGAACATACTTGGAAGCCCAGACGAGTAACCTATTGGAGTGATTCTAGAACAGTTCTGTGTTGGATAAGAAACGAGAAAAAGAAATACACTCCATTTGTCGCACACCGCCTAGCAGAGATCGCCGAACTCACACAAGCGGCTGACTGGCGGTGGGTGCCTACCACGCTCAACGTGGCAGACGACGCCACCAGATTTCAGAGCAATAAGATCGACAGTCATGATAGGTGGTTCACGGGGCCCCCATTCCTTAGGGCACCGGCAAACCAGTGGCCACAGGAGAGCGAGGATAACGAGACCGAGGAAGTGGCATGCTACGCCTATTCAGAAGATGACACTTACCCAGAGGACTCACTGCCCGATATCCGAAGGTTCTCCAGTTACTTAAAATTAATAAGAACTACTGCGCTAACACAACTCTTCATTGAGAAGCTGAAAGCCAAAAGGAAAAATAATATACATCTAGAAGTCGCACACCTGAGAGCGGCTGAACGACGTTGGCTTCAGAGAGCGCAGAGAGACTCCTTTAAAGAAGAGTTAATAAGGCTAAAACAGAATCAGCCGCTACCACGACGTAGTAGGTTAAAGAAGTTGGACGCCGTATTAGACGACGACATAATAAAGGCGAGAGGCAGAATAGGTGCTCTAAATAGTACAACGCACTCGAACCAGCCAGCGATACTCGACGGACGGCACCCGTTCACTCGTCTGCTCATCGAGAATTATCATCGCCGGGCGGGTCACGCGAATAACGAACGAGTCGTCAATGAACTCCGACAGCAATACATGATTCTACATCTGAGGCCTACAGTCAAGAAGATAGCTAGAGAATGTCAGTATTGCCGCGTATACAAGGCGGCTCCAAAAACGCCACCGAAGGGAGACCTGCCTAAAGTGAGGCTGGAACCGGGTCACCGCGCCTTCACCTACTGTGGGGTCGATTACTTTGGACCTATGATGGTGACCATCGGACGAAGACATGAAAAAAGGTGGTGTGCATTATTCACTTGCCTTACAACGAGGGCAATTCACTTAGAAATCGTCCAATCACTCTCCACGGACTCTGCTATTATGGCGCTAAGAAGGATGGCCGCCAGGAGAGGCTGGCCACTCGTCATATACTCTGACAACGCCACCAACTTCAGGGGAGCAGACGTTGAATTAAGAAATGTTTATGAGTCCTGGATTACGGTGCTACGAGATTTCAGTCTGCAATATAACACCGACTGGCGTTTTATACCACTGGGCGCGCCGCACATGGGAGGAGCTTGGGAGCGCTTAGTGCGTTCAGTAAAAGTAGCACTTAGCACTACGCTTAAAGAAAAGGCGCCCAAAGAAGAGGTACTGCAGACATTAATCACTGAGGCAGAATACAGCGTGAATGCACGACCACTCACGCACGTCTCCGTAGAACCCGACGATGAAGAAGCCCTGACGCCAAATCACTTCCTTATCGGCTCATCTACAGGACTACCACGGACGGGGCCTTGCACCGAGGCGGACCGCAACACTTGGCCGAGAGGAGTCATCGAGCGAGTGCACCCGGGATCAGACGGCATCATCCGGTCTGCAGATGTCCGCACTCAAGGAGGCGTATTCAAGAGACCTGCGACTAAGCTCGTCGTCCTACGGATGAAAGAGGCTACGACGTGTCTGCGCCGGGGGGAGAATGTTACGGACGACGGCGTCAATACATAAAATAAGTTAGAATAAGATAGGCATGTATTGTTATCCCACTCTAAATATACGCAATGTCAATAGATGTAAGAAAGAGACAGCGCTATAGGAAAGAAAGAGATGCAGAGTGGTGCCGTGTGCAAAAGTGGCTCGCACGTGATTGGTGGAGAGGCCGGTACCGCTGACTACCATACCCTGCTAATGTAAGAATCTTAATAGTACTTAAGCACGCCTAATGCATTGTTGATCATGTTGGGTATTTGGCATACATCAATAAATAAGATTGAAGAGCGAACTACGAAGTTTTTATTGAGACGCTACAATCTACACTCTACAGATATTAATAAAATATTGTTGTTTTTTTGTTACATAGCCTAATTTTAAACATTGGTCTTTCAAGCCGCACGTTGTATGATGAGAATAAAACGTATTATAGTAAAATTAGCATTTTGTGAAAATAACAAAGTTAAGCTCGCATTTTAAGAGTTTCATAAAGTTTGCTGTTATTAAATATTAATTAAGTAGTAATATGTACCAATGTCCTTTTTTATAAGATATAAATTATTAGGAGTAGTCTTAAGATTTTTATTTAATGCTCTTTTTTGTCACAGTACGATATGACCTTCAGATTAGTCGTCGGTTTGAATATAGCAAAACATTTATTTATAAGGTGGTAGAACCAGTGTAGTTCCACCGGGAAGACACTACCGTCACACATATGTATGTGTGATTGCCGGCACACTTTAAAATCAGGCGACCATCTGTGATTAATCAGATAGAACCCATATTCTATGTGAAGTTGCTTATAGATGTCCATGGGCGGACGTGACCATTTACCATCAAATTGCTCGTTTACTACTGCAATGCTATAAACAAAAACAAATGCATCTTATGCCACATCAGTGAAACTTCATTTAAACATAACCCTACAAGTGAAAGTCAATCTATCTGCCACCGTCAGCTGCTCGTTCGATCAGCAGTCAGAGACACAGAGCGGCCAACTGGAAGCTGGAAGGGCAGTTGGTGTCACCAGCTATCTTGCTTATTGTGAGACATTCCGGCCACTAAAGGATTAACTATAATTCCGCGACATTTAAATCAGGATACAGCAAAGTTGCTCTATTGTGTAGAAATAGATGTGGCTGCAGCGACTCCAGAGTCGAAACACGAAAGGACCGACTATTTTATTTCTACGACTATAGTTCTTCGCTACATAGTATAAAATAAAGGTGCTTCCCGCTGTCTGTCCCTATGTATGCTTATATCTTTATAACTACGCTACGGATTTTAATGCATTTTTTTAATAATTAGAGTGATTCAAGAGGAAGGTTTTTATGTATAATAAATGCAAAATATAGTGGAGAAACTCTGATAATTTCAGATTTTTGTCTTTTAGGCGGATTGAAGTTCGCCGGGTCAACTAGTAGTATATAAATTTATTGTAGCGACCCAAAAGATTGAAAATGAGAAAGTATGAGATAACCGATATAAATGTATTCTAAATATATAGTGTCACTTTTGACTTTAAATCGTTTCGGTTCTTTTGAGTTTGAATCCTGAATTAGATGTGACCTACTGATTAGTCGTTATTAAGTAAATAATAAATGAAGATTGAAAATTTAGTAACGTGTCTTAAATACACAAAACATCTGGCGACACTACTATCGCTAGAATGAGGGTGGTATTGGCGATTGGCTCGCTAAGACACAATTATATTAAGATTACATATTTATCTCCTGAGACGGTCACATTTCTTTTCGGGGGTCAACACAAGGATTTTAGAAGAGTTGCTACAATTACTGTTTATGTGTTGTTTGTTAATTTTGTGCTGAAATCGTATTTATGGAATAAATATTTTAGCTTAAGTACCGCTTTATAAGCTGATATTTTATATGCGTACGAAGAATTTTTTTGCCCTTATAATTAAAATAAACACGCTTTCTACACTCATAGCCCCACACTAGGATTTTCTCCTGTGTCGTGGGTACCATGGACACACAAGACGAATACACAAACACCCAGACCCAGAACATGAATCTAAACTCATCATTCAGATACCTGTCTGGTCGGGAATCGAACCCGGCACGTATTGCGCGTCAGATCGGTATGGTAACCGCTCCGCGAGGCCGCTCGTCAAAACTTTTATATTTTTAGCTTTTTGTATTACCTATGTACCTAAAGACACTTCTTGGACTTAAGTATAAAAAGCCTGTATGATGTACTAATTACATTTAAGTATACAGGATTTTTCAATATACTATAAAAGCAAGTGATTGTGCATTCCACTTTATGGCTAATGTTATCCATGGATTTATCATTGGTTAACGACAGATAGAATTGAGTCCTCTTTAGGGTCAACCACATATACTTTTCCAACCCTAAGTATTATAGCAAACCACAAAGGGTTAAATCACCTGTTAGCGACTCACTTTGGTGTGTCTCAGTTTGATATTAATTATAAAGGAAATAAATAAAAGTCCTGTTCCCGTATTATTGAAAACAATCAATAAAAGGTATACAAAATCACTCCTTTAAGTATCTATATTTAATGTAATATTGTGAAATAATTAACGACTAAGTACTACTTACGACTTACGACGGAGGCAGCGAAAGACCTCCGAGAGAGACTCGTCCTCCGCACTGGAAAGTCCGGAAAGTTTGCCACATCAAGGGTACGCACATTGGCCTCGATACTAGTAAATGGTTCAAAAGGCAGTTGCAGACGACTATTAGTCGACGAGGTACTCATGAACCATTTCGGAGCCATTGTGATGGCGATAAGACTGACCGGAGCGGAGGAAGTGCTCCTCGGAGATGTTAACCAGCTGCCGTTCATAGAACGCAACAACCTATTCGAACTGCGATACTGTCGACCAAACCAGATAACCAGGATAAGCCAAGAACTGTTGTGCACGCACAGGAATCCGGTGGACGTAGCGTATGCCCTAAGCGAGGTATACAGTGGCATATACTCGTCCACGTCGCGTATGAGATCCCTGAAGCTGAAGAGGTACACCGACGCGCTGATCCCAAAGACCCTCGAGAGGACACTCTACTTGGTACACACCCAAGCCGAGAAGGAGAGTCTGAAGAAAGAGGGCTTTGGGAGTGGGGAGGGATCGCGCACCCTGACCATACACGAAGCACAGGGATTAACGAGCGAGACGACGGTAATTGTGCGTGCCTCCACAAAGCACCTCCACTTGCACAACAGCGTCCCCCACGCAGTAGTGGCAGTATCGCGTCATACCACCAGCTGCACTTACTACACCGACTACAGCGATGACGCCGTAGCTCAGTTCATCCTAAGAGCTATGACTGCCACCGATGAAAGGCTGGAAGATTATAACATCTCCATGGCAATCCGTAGCAGGGACTCAAAAATCATAGATAAGGAAAATTGCACGTTCGAAGTGGCCTCCGGAAAGAATTAAATCGCAACAGTAACAACAATGTAATTAGAGTGTAGTGTCCTTAGAATTATATACAATAGCTTAGCATTATACGTAATAAAAGAATAAAAAAAAATTACAACACATATACATCTATGTACAATGCACTGAATTATACACACCATGTAAATAAAAATGATGAATGGTCCTATATATATATATAATAAAGTATTTTGGTCTAGGTTAAAACAAAGACTTAATTGCGTTTCTCTGTGAAAATTAAAGTTTTATTTACAATATATTTATACAATATTAAACCAAAACAAAATTACATAATCTATTAAATTAAATATACACTCACCTGTGAAAATTAAAGAAACAACATTTAAAGCCCTTATTTCAAGTCTTAATTTAGAATAATAAATTATAATTTTATTACAACAAAATAATGTCTCTCTCAATATTTCGAATGTCACTTATTACAATACTTTATGTCAACTATAAATCTAAGTGGCCTGATATCTACAACTTATGTACATATTTAACATAATAGAAAAGTATTTTTCTTTATATCTCCCTCCCAAAGAGAAACAATTATGTGTGAAACTCACGTAATTGTTTATTCATCAAATATCACTGGTGATAGTTTAGTAATGTGGTAAAAATTTGATTCTGCTTTTCTATGGCCGGTATCAACTTCATAAATCGATTTTGAAACCTTTCTAATAATTTTGTAAGGTCCAATTCTCAATTCATCTGTTTTCTTTCTATTTAGTCGATTTCCGTTTTCTACATAAACTCTGTCTCCCGCTTTAAATTTATATTCTTTTCTATGTAGGTCAAAAATTTTCTTATTATAATTATGCGATTTAATTGTATTTTTTAAGGCTAATTTTCTATCTCTTTTTAGATCTTCTTTTGTATATCTAGTTTTCAATTCAATTGGTAAAATATTCACATCTTCCCCTTCCAGAAGGTATTTTGGGGCAAACTTTGTTACTGTATGTTCAGTTTCATTATATTTTTCCACACATTCATGTGCAATTGTTGTCCACGCTATTTTATTTTCTCTTTCATTCATTCTACATCTTATTTTATTGACTAAAGTTTGATTTAGCCTTTCATTAATTCCGTTCGAAAATGGTGTATCTACAGCAGTAAAAACTAATCTTATATTATTTTTCTTCAGAAAATCCTTAAATTCTTTAGAATTTAAACCAGGGTATTGATCCGTTAATATCATATCAATATCGTAACTTTGTGTTACATTTTTTACAAGCTTAATAAAATCACTCGGACTTTGAGTTCTTGATGTGAAAATATGAGCATATCTAGTAAAATGGTCTACTAGTAGATGAAGATATTTTTTTGTGGACCGTGATCCTCCGAAACCTCCAATAGTATCAATTGATACAATTTCAAAAGGTCGTCTAGCTGGACCTAAATGTGACAACAAACCATATTTTTGTTTTTTTCTTGATTTGTTTTTTATACAAATCTCACACTCATCACAAATATGTTTTATGTTGGTAATTATGTTCTTTGCAGTGTAGAATGGCGTTATTTTATTTATCATCTGTGTTCTTCCAAGGTGACAGTAAGTATTATGCACGTCTTTGATTAAAATTTTACTAAGTTCTTCGGAAATAATTATTTTTTTCCGTCTTTTTTTTATTTTGTAATAAATTTCATTCTCTAATACAAATTTATTTTTTTCATTTTTTAAGCACATGTTAGTTTTTTGGTCATTTTTTATGTCTTCTATTGTTATTAAATTGACTACCATTAAAAAATCATCATTATTGTCATAAGGATGTAAAACTGGATTCCGGCTTAAACTATCTGCTTCTTGATTTGACTTTCCTGGGTTGTATTTGATTTTGAAATTATATTGGGATAGATAGTATGTCAAATCACCAAGTTCTTCATCAGTTCTAGCCTTTATATTCAAATTCTCTAAAGGCTTATGATCTGAATATACTGTAAATTCTTTTCCCATAAGCCAGTGCTGCCAATATTTGACAGCTTCTTTTATTGCTAAACATTCTAAATATATGGCCTTTTTCTTCTTTTGAGTTTCAGTTAATTTTTTTGAAAAATATGCAACAGGTTTACTGATTCCATTTTGATCTTCTTGTTTTAATACTGCTCCCACTCCTTTAATGCTTGCATCGGTGTAAATGCTTATTGGTAGTTCATAGTCAAATGTCCTCAGAATTGGTTCTGAACATAACAAACTTTTTATTTTATCAAATGATTCCTGACATTCTGTAGACCATACGAATTTAACATCTTTACGTAATAAATTGTGTAGAGGATCCAATATAATAGCGCTGTTAGGTATAAACTTATGATGAAAATTTACTTTTCCAAGGAATTGTCGCACATTTTTCCTTGTTTCTGGGATTGGAAAGTTTTTAACAGCAGTTAAATAATCTTTTAAAGGTTTAATTGAATTGTTTTCTATAATATGGCCCAAATATTTAGCGTAATTATTTGCAAAAATACATTTAGAAAATTTTAGTCTAAAGCCTTCAGTAAGAATCGCTTCCAATAATTTAGAAAGGTGTGTCATATGTTCCTCATAACTTTTTGAAAAAATTAAAATATCATCGATAAAATTTACTGTAAAATTAGAGAGTTTGTGTTTTCTTATTATGTTTCCCAATATTCTCTGGAATATAGCCGGAGCTGTCTTTAATCCAAAAGGAAGACACGTCCATTGGTAATGTCCTTCTTGGGTAACAAATGCAGTTTTGTATCTATCCTTAATTTTTAATGGAATTGACCAAAATGCTGAATTTATGTCAAGAGTAGAAAAATATTTACAATTTACAGTTTTCATTATTAAATCTTCTATTAATGGAAACGGTTGTGATTGAGGAACCACAATCTTGTTTAATTCTCTAAAATCTATACATAATCTTGTTTTTCTATCATCTTCTTTTTTGTATGCCAGTGTAACTGGAGCAGCAAATGGGCTATAAGACTCCTCAATCATTTTTTTTTCTAGTAATTTAGATATTTGATTTTCTATTTCTTTTCTATCATCCGCTGTGCATCTATATGGACGCTTACTACAGTATTTATCTATCATTAAATCAATATGAGCTTCATAATCTCGTACAGTGCCGACGTCATATTTATCCTTAGCAAACACTCCTTTGTATTTTTCTATTAAGCTATTTATTTCTGCTTGTTGAAATGAATTCAAATGATCTATTTTCATTTCAAATTTATCGGAGTTTATATGTTCATTAAAATTAATTTCATTTTCATTTACCGTTTTATCTTTATTTTCTTCTTCATTTTTGTCACCTAGTTCATCAGGAATTTCGACATTTATATTCTTAGTATCGCTTTCAAAGTATTTATTCTTCTTAACATCATCCTTATTTGACATTATCTCCTCTTCATTTTCATTTTTACCTTGTGTGATTTTTAAATCTTCATTTTGTCTCAGTCTAAATTTTTGGATGCAATCCAGACCAATTAGAAAATCGTAGTTAAAATTGTCACTATCTATCACAAATATATCCATATTTCTTTCAAGGTCATAAATCTTTATTCTTAATGATACCATTCCGTTCATTTTTTTCTCACCATTAATAGTTTTCAAGTTTACCATTGGTATATTACTTGTATTTTCTCTTTTTTGTATCTTCAATAATTTAGCATTAATTAATGACACATTTGAACCCGAATCGTAGATTCCATAAACGTTTAAAGTGTCATTTATTAGCAACTTTACTTTTATTAATGGTGGCGTTATCAGTTTTTTGGATTTTTGTCATTCAATTCGATTTCCAACTCAGAGTTATTTACATTTTTTATTACTGTTTGTTGATATTTATTTCGAAACCAACAATTTTCCTCAGGATGGTAACGGTTTCCTTTCTTTTCATTAAGACAAATTTTGCAAGATTGTTTTACTTCATTTCCTTTTTGTTTAGGGTCAAAGTTTGTATATATTTTTTTATTATATGTATTTTTTTTGATTAGATATTCCAATTTTCCTATTTCATTGAAAAGTTCTTCTGTTGAATGTAAATTTTCTCTGTCAATTTTATCAGCCACATAGTTAGGTAAACCAAATGCTATAAGATCTATAAGCGTCTCAATATCGATAGACTTTCTAACTTCCAACATTAGTTTTTCTTTTTTTAAGGCATAGTCAAGTAGTGAGCCTGCCTGGTATTTAAAACTAAGAGCATATCTTATAGGCGACCATCCTTTACTTGCAAAGGTTTCGCAAAATTTTTTCTCCCATGTTTCCCAATTTGATTCTACTGTATACTTAATTAGCATACATTTGTACCAATCCATACCAGAGTATTGTAAAAAAAAATTTAATACTTCAATTTTCTTTTTATCATCCTTAATTTGGAAGCGTTCGCATTCTTTATTAAAATCTTTTATCCATTGTGTGGCATTTGAGTTTCTGCTAGTAAAATTGTCAATCGTGAAATCCTTTGCAATTTTTAATAAGTTTTCAGTTTCAGATGTTTTATCTTTTTCTTTAACTATTTTTTCTATTATTTTTTCCAATGTTTGATTGGAGCTACTAGGTATACAGTCATCTTTGTCTGTTTTTTCCAAAATTTCTTCTAGGTAAAAATCATTAAATTGTAAGTTCTCTTCTTCATCCAAATATATTTTTGATATCTGATCCGTCAATGTTATCCATATTTTCCGTATTTGATGTCTTTTAGTAAATGATTTTTTTACCTTGTTAAAATGTGGAGTTGTTGTGATTGTCTGATGTAGATTTGCAGATTGGTATTCTTCTGGTATTCCAAAAACTTGTCCATTAGGTGTTGCTATTGAAGTTATGCATACGATGTTCGATTTTCCATCTGCTGACGCCTTTACAGCAAAATCAAAACGTAATTTATTCATGTTTTTCTTGAAATACTTGCGGAAAATGTTGTTTTATAATAAAGTATTTTGGTCTAGGTTAAAACAAAGACTTAATTGCGTTTCTCTGTGAAAATTAAAGTTTTATTTACAATATATTTATACAATATTAAACCAAAACAAAATTACATAATCTATTAAATTAAATATACACTCACCTGTGAAAATTAAAGAAACAACATTTAAAGCCCTTATTTCAAGTCTTAATTTAGAATAATAAATTATAATTTTATTACAACAAAATAATGTCTCTCTCAATATTTCGAATGTCACTTATTACAATACTTTATGTCAACTATAAATCTAAGTGGCCTGATATCTACAACTTATGTACATATTTAACATAATAGAAAAGTATTTTTCTTTATATATATATTAAGCGTAATTGTAAGATTTCTTTAATTGCCAACGTTGTCACCACCGCACACGACAGTGTGATGGTGGCAGCGATGGCCTAACGTGGAGCTAAGAAATAAAAACTTATTGGTAAAAAAAAGAAGAAGAACTATTGTGATAAAAGGCACGGACGATCAGTCTGTGGAGTTTTTGTATTATAATAAAAAAAAAAAAAAAAAAAAGATTTAGGGACACAAAGAGACGCTTTTTTTTTTAAATATTAGGTGTTTATCTACTACTATTATCTACTTATAAAAGTAGAGGGTACTAATCATTTTGGAAGTAATCATTTTTACGATACTGAAAAATCGTCCCCTCATTTTTTTCTCTAATTGCAGGCGCCACTCATATAGGGTCACTTATAATTTAAACAATTCTAATGATATTTCATATGTTACAATTAGTCACGCGGTCTGGGCTGCAGCGAGTGCCGAAGAAATGGCCATACACAGATACATGTGACGACCCGCTTGGCGCAGCGGTTACCATACCGGTCTGACACGCAGTGGGTCCCGGGTTCGATTCCCGGCCAGACAGGTATCTGAATGATGAGTTTAGATTCTTGTTCTGGGTCTGGGTGTTTAGAAAGCGTTTTTTTTATACATACAAATATACACTAGAAAATAATTACTCCTTCTGACGACTGGATAATACAAGGACGGACGGCGTAACGTAACTTTTTAAAACATATGGGTGGTAGTATCCCCTCGCTATAAATCCATCCCCTACCCGTTTGATCCCCAATATTGATTCGGGGCTCAACGTCTGAACTCGGACTCTCGCCTGATCTTATCATTATTTTAAATGTTTCTCCGTGATGCTTCCGTTCCGGGATTTCTGGGACAGAATCTTGATTTAGTGTCGCATTACCGATGTTCCGCTGGATTGTGGTTTGTTACTTTGTTCTATCTCCATAGCTGCATATTGCATCAATGCTTTAGCTATACGGGAATACATTTGGATGTGGATTTTTGTAAAATTGTTCCTAGAGTAAAAAAAGTTTTTTTGGTATATATTTTGAAATACTTAGTAAAGTAGTCTTTTATGTATAAGATTGAAGTAGCAAACGAGCATGCAGTCCACCCGATGGTAAGTGGTCACTGCCGCCCTCTACTTCACGCTAGAAATCCGTGTGGCGGTGGTACTTCCCCCGGCCAACTACATTTATTTTACCACCTATAGAACTACAACTATGTGATAAACTCGCAAATCAAAAATTTAAAGTTTTTTTTTATATTCAGCTAAGCTAGCCTCCACAGACAGTCCGTCCGTCCGTCCGTTTATTTTTGTCATTATTACAGCTCCACTATGAGCCTTCGCCGTCGACATCGTCCACAACTAGGTAACAGTGTAAGCTGGGTCCCAGCTGTGTGCGGTGGCGGCAGCGGCGGCTTTACAGAAAACCTTATCTATGCTTTCTATGTAGTTTTTTTTTTTTTTTGTACATCATTGTATATATTTGGGACTTCTTAGGACTTGCTTTCTTTATAATTTATCGCACGTCAAGCCATTGACGGTTTCGACTCCAAAAATATTTTTAATTCACATCGAACGAGTGCTTGCCGATGTATTGAATTTTTTGCCTTTTTTTTAAAAAAAAAAAATATAAATATATTTATACAAATAAAAATACTTTATGGCAATCTTAAAATTTAAAGATATTTCTTTTTATGAATAATGGTGCGGTATGTACACACTATACAAGTTGCGCATAAAGAGCGTTCGATGACGATGACGCGACAATGATTTTTATTCACCCAAAAAATACTCAACGCAAGGACGCATTCTTCGATCGATATTAAACAATTCTCATGTCATTCCTACGTTATTGGCTATGCTAATAGTGTTATTTAGCATCGCTTGGTCCATGCAGTGGACCTTGACGGTCGATCATTGAAACGCACCCACAATAAAATAACCTTATAAATGCACGTTGACGTGGAAAAGGGGCTATATTTATTGCTTTACGGCTTTTTATGGCATTAAAGTGAAGTGCTTGTTGATCATAACTGATGTATAAAGTTAAGCAACGGCAGGCGTTGTTGGAGGTTGGATGGGTTGCTAGTAAATTTTCAAGTGGTCAGAAGACAACAGCGGTTCTAAGTATCATGAATAGTAGTCGCAAAACATTTTGTCGACCGTTTGAGATGTCTGCAAACACCGGATTATGACTTCGCCAAGGGCTTTAGAGAGTATGTGTTTTACTATATGCAAGTAGCGAACGAGCATGCAGTCCATCAGTAAGAGTAAGTAAGACGCCACTGATGCTTATGGACATCTGCAACCAATTCTAGATAAGATAATCCTGTCTAAGGTCAGCCACATATGATTTAACTGCTAGTTTTTCTGATATTTATGTTAGTTCTTATTAATTTGACTTTCCATAGAACAAACTACAAAATTTTTAGTTTCGAGTGTTTGGGTGCATAAGAAAGACAGCTAGTTTTTTGCTAAATTTGTGGACCAAAATCAAACTTACTCTAGTTATAAAAAATATGGAGTAGTGCAACTTTGAAATAAAATTGTATGATTTAGAGAGCTATGAAACATAGTAAGAGTTCTATAATTATAAAATTACTTGTTACTTTTTTATATGCATTCAAAATATGGGACATTGGTTGGTTTCAATATGTACGGCTTTACCCCGATGCGTTGATTACTCCTTAGGACTAAGTTTTAAACCTCGGATACACATGTGTCTCTTACTACACAACATCTTTATTATTTTTGTGTATACTTGCCTGTTCCTCGTATATTTTTTAAATACCTATAGTTCATTCTACAATTTTTATTTTCCTTTGCGTACTTTCATTAAACACAAATTTGTAAACTTTTATTCGGACCCTACCTGTTATTCTATTCTATTTATATCATTCATCCACATATATTGACTCACAGAAGATTTCGCTGTTTAACAATAGGTCCAATTTTGTTCTTGACTGTGTTACAGGAAATAATACTTAGTACTACACTTATTTACTTTAGATCTCCTTTTTTGTGGGCACAATAAAGTATATTATTATTCATAATGAATACTCATATCTTCACGGATACCGTCACAGCGGTAGGTTGAATGATTGTTGGTTGTCCACAAACGACGTTTTTGATTAGCGAGTGTGACCGAGGTGTCGCACAATGGTGTCATGGTGGGTAGGCCCGAGGGTGTGATTTGGTGTAATTATTCCATTCGACCGTTTATCGACGGAAGTGGATGGCCATTGGCATCGTTGGGACAGTTAGATTGCTGTTTTATGTTCACACGGCATCTTAAAGTTTTATAAAAGAACTAGCTGTCCCGACAAACGTTGTTTTGCCATATAAAAAAAAAAAAAAAAAATGTTAAGGGTGGACAACCCTTAAGGTGTATGAAAAATAGATGTTGGCCGATTCTCAGACCTACTGAATAAGCATATAAAATTTTGTAGCAATCGGTCAAGCCGTTTCGGAGGAGTATGGCAACAAAAACTGTGACACGAGAATTTCATATATTAGATATCCTATTATTTACAACTCTGACGGTGGTAGAACCAGTGTAATTCGACCGGGGAAGTACCACCGTGACACTTATTTCTAGCGTGAAGCAGTTCTTGCGTTTCGATGGAAGGGTGTGGTTGCCGGCACACATATGAGGCGAATTTCATAGCCCTCAGGAGTGGCAACGCATCTGTGATAGACACGTGTTACAGACGTCTATGGGCGGCAGTGACCACTTACCTATCTATCAATCTAATTTATTTTTATTTTAATATGGTTTAATAACATGTGTATGGCATCTATCCGTCAATCTGTGCGTGTACAAGTGTTGTTAAGTCTTATGTATTCTCATGGGCTGTTGTTCAATTAATTCAAATTAATTACCAATGTTTACATTGAAGACATGCACGCATAGAGGCTAGAGTTACCAATATTTTTTATCATTTGGGATACTCCAAAAAATTTGGTCATGTACTACTTATATGAACTTTTGATGAAACTATAATACTTATATTACTTATTTTTATAAAAAAATAAATAATGTAAATCAAAATACATTTATAGTTATTGTTTTCACCAAAATGTCTCGTGTCAAATCAGAAAATATTTACAAGTTACGAAGAAGTATAGATATATTTTTAAGCATAAGCAGTATTTGCACCTTCCTATATTTACAGTTACTGCGTTGTTCATAATTAAAACCATAAATAAACTCATATCTAAGAAGATCAAGGCCATCAGGAAGATATAAATAAAGAGTACTTGAATAAAGTTTCAAAACCACAATTAATACGCAAACTTCTATCAAATGTTAGTAATATTACGTCAAATCTAAATAAAGGCACAAATCATCAAACGGTTACCAAGCAAACAAGATTTTGCGCACTGTATTGTTTAAAAGTCTGCAATATATTAAAGTAAAAAAGTCCAGAATGTCCCAAAACGACGTCAGGAATTGGTCATCGTAATCTAGACACGTTTTTATCCGTGGGGTAATGACGTGTTAAGTACAATTTCCTCGTAAATTCAATTGTTGGTTGTATTGCGCTAACGTGGCAAATTGTTACAATGAATGCTCAGATCTATTTTCACATGGTTTTGTGCGATTATAACTACTCTATATGCTGTTATGATTGCGACGAATAGAGAGTTGTGTTGTGCGTGATTTATATACTACACATTTTAAAGTTGTATGATTTTAACAAATAAGCTTGAGACTTACCTGTATTCAATGTTAAGGCAAATGTTTCACACCAAGACGAAATACACGTCAAATCCGCATTTGTAATCTTGATGCCGTTGTGCAAATTGCTCAAGCTGGAAAGATTTTTTTTTTATTATCTGTGTATGAGAGGTAGAGAGAGGATAGATGAAGACTAATAGAATTTATTAAGATAGTAAAAAGAAGAGGAGACAATACGCCACCTTGCGGTACACCGGCAGTTGTATTTAACCAATTAGGGATTTATTACAGTAGTAATAAATAGTGATGAATACGATGCCGGCGCCCATACAAGTGACTGTGAAACCAGGCAACGAAATACTGTGTAACGCATTGATACAGTTCTAAGTGTCTTGCAACGTTTAGAAGTTTAGTCATCTCAATTTAGATACGTTTTTATCCGTGGAGTAATGACGTGTTAAGTACAATTTCCTCGTAAATTCTATTAAATGTCGAGCCTTATCTTTGGTAGGTATAATTCTTGATCAGATTTTTCATATTTTTGAACATATTTTACGTGTCTTATAGGCACATTCATAAAATTATCTTGATTTTATTCTCAATCATTATTATCATAAACCATTAGGAGCAAAAGATTAGAATAGGTTTTTTTTAATTCAAGTTTTATAATGGTCGTACATATTCTGCACTGCTACTTTATTACGATATTAGTAATATTATAAAGAGGTAAAGTTTGTGACTTTGTAGGAATCTGTAGATCTACTAAATCGATATTGAAAATTATGAGTGACATAGGGTAGATATACATTAAAACATAGGGATAACAACATTGAGTTAAGCCATCAAGTAGGCCTTGAAATGTTTATGTGTTTAGGATGAATACTAATTAAAATGCCGTCACTGCATGAGGCTTAATTCACCTTTATTCCATCCCGATGCTCCGTTAATTATACACTTATAGAAACTTTTCTGTCTTTCCTCCTGAAATATCTTTTATATAATTTAGCAAGTAAGGAATACCTGGTTCTTAACAACTGCTAAATTCACATTAGGGTAAACGGTACCTATCCTTTATGAACAACTAAATTAATCCCAAATACAAATCTAGTACTACTTGGGTGTTAGATACCCCTTAACTATGTAGTTTGGAATGTCTTGTATAATTTCTTAGTAAGCCTGTCGAAAATTGGTGTGTTGATAGTACCTCTAGAGTTGAACTACGAACGTTTCTGTTTCTTCCGTCCACTGAGTCACCCATTGGGTCCAAAAGTTGGGTTTGAATTATAACTAATTCAATTGGTTCAATGCAATTACAATTACAATAACAAACTGCATTTCTTCCGACACCCACACATTTTACATGACAGTAGAATTTACTTATTTGTTTAACAAAATGTGTGGGTCCACCTGCTTTCCACTGCATGTATCGCGATCAAACATTCGACAAATCTGCATTGTAATACAAGAACGATATATGTACCATCTTGATAAATTAAGACAATACTATAAAAACATAAGATTGACAAACTGCGTATTAATATAGAAATAGTAAGACAACAATGTTGTCAGTAAGCGAAGCCGCGGGATCTATCTAGTCGGATTATAAGACAGTTTTTCTTGCTTCATCAAGAGAAATAGCATTAAGGCGTCAGTAAATTTGAAAAGAATGCGTTTTAGCCAAATCCGGTGAGAAATTCTTTGGTAATTAGTTTAACTGTGGCATTAAGTTAAATCCTATGACAATAAGGCTGAGGTAAAGAAGTATTTACGGCTTTTTAGGTGCTTTAAAGCACAGGAGTTGCTTCTTTGTTTATATTTTTATTAATTTTCGAATATATTGAAACTGTGAAAACATAATTTGTTAAAGGCATTAAAATGCAGAAAGTGACGGTTACGAGTGTAGTTATTTTGACAACATTAAAACAATAATTATAAGATTATAATTATTGTTAAGTACGAGATCGTAAACGAAGTAATCTATACTAATATTATAAAGCTGAAGAGTTTGTTTGTTTGTTTGTTTGAACGCGCTAATCTCAGGAACTACTGGTTCGAATTGAAAAGTTCTTCTTATGTTGAATAGATCATTTATCGAGGAAGGCTTTAGGCTATATATATATTTATAAACGCGAGTGAAACCGCGGGAACTGCTAGTTAGTTATAAATTTGTAGTTATCAACTATTTTAACCTCTTTTATCTCACTTCTGGTCACGGTTTGGACATCCCTCAAAATGAGAAGATTTTGACCATAATCCAAGACTAAGTGCTGATTGGAAATTCCATACTTCTTTGTTATTTGTTTAATCTTTAATCTAACCTAACCTAACCATAATATATCCTGGATTTAGATATGTCCACGATCGTTTTCTTCACAGTTGAAATATGTAAAAATTTATGTCTAATATGTGTGTGTTTAAAACCTAGATCTCATTGTATGTGTTCATACCACCATGCTATCACTGTATACCTATGCGTATTAACCGACTTTATGCAATGAGGAGGTTTTCAATTGGATATTATTTTTATAGTGTTTTAGTTTTTAGTTTAGTAACTTTAATGTGTTGTAACTTTTAAATAAGATGGTCTACTAGTATTTTATGTTGCAAGAGTTGAATTTTAAAGAAAAAATAAAAAAATAGAAAATTTTATCTATGAGAAACTTTTCTAATATTCTAACCTATTCTAATACTCTCATTGATTTTTATACAACTTAAATTTGTATTTTTTCGCGATACGACAGGTTCGCATACCCGCGTCCGTATTTGCCAATTATGCACAGTCCATAACAGTGTAAATCTTGTTATTTTTATTTATTTCACTGTCATAAAAAAATGAGAATGGGTCTCAATATTTTTACAAAAATAATATGTGACGCGTCTCCATGCATTTCCCTGTACCATGCAACTGTAATAAATACAGTACAATTAAAGGTTATAAAGCGTCCTCGGCAGTCGGTTAGCGCTAAATGGAGGTTCACAAAAACCACCGCACGCACGCTCTGCGATTTCAACCTTTATTGCTACCGACTTCACTGTTGCAATTTTACGCTAAATAAACCTGATAGGAGGCTGCAGGGACACGCTAATCATTTATAATCCCACAGCTGGACATTGGTCTTAGAATCAGTTTTAGGACAGACATCGCTTTGACAGTCGTAGGACATCGCTCTGAAAATTGGTATTTCGACACCTTTTTTGGGAGAACTCTCAAGTGTGTAGGGTTCCTTATGATGTTTTCTTTCATCGTTAAGCAGTAATAATTAAAATCTAATATATTCTAGGAGAAACAGAAGTAGTGTAGACTAAACGTTTCCAGGAATTGAACCTCGGGCCCTCGATCCAGAAGCTAAGTTTCAATCGTGTTTTAATTACGCCGAGATCATACCCGAATTTAGTACTGACCTAGGTTCTTGTCTTGTCTTGTCACTGTAGTTCTGGCACCAGAATAGAGCTATGGTACCCTCTGCCTGTCGTAAGAGGTGACTAAAAGGGACTTCCGGTGTTGCGGGCGGGTAGAGTGGGAGCTCGAACTGTCCGGCCAAGCGACCCCGGGACCCCGAAGGACCATGATGCGTTGCTACTCTCAAGGACTAAGATGACCGCCTTGCATAAAAGTATGTCTAGTAAGCATTCACCAATCATTAAAGAACTATGCACCTGAACTTCCCAAGTTCATACGTTCAGTGGGATACAAAATATCAGCTAACTAGCCACAAAGCACAACTAAATAATCTTACTGTTACATCCAATTACCAAACAGACCTTTGACAATTACAGAAGTTTCCGTGTTATTACGATTCGGTTCGCTTTGTTCACAAATAAATTATAGCGGCGCGTCCACACTCGTCCGGGCGGCGACAGATAGCGCCAATTTGAATATTAATAGCCGCGGCCGAGCGTGAAAACTGACGCCCGGACGCACTCACCGACTGGATGTGGCTTTACCATGTGTATCCAAATCAATATAGAAATTACCAACAGCGCAAGAGGTGGTAGAAGCAGTGTACTTCAATCGGGGAGGTTAAACCGCTAAACACTCTTGCTTTTCGGTGGAAGGATGTGGTTGCTGATTCACTTTTATATGAGGGGACTATCTTAGTCTCAGAATAGCAACGCTCCATTGTACGAAAGCAAAAGTGAAGTAAACACTTTTGCTTTACAAATGTTAAACGTACATGAATAAGCTTTACCGATTACTAATAAAAATTAAAATAATCAAGCTCTGTTACACCTTAATTGCTATAACAAGTACTTAAGGACAATTTTTCTACAAAAAAAGCTCAGACATAATAAAAAAAATATGATAAAAAGTAAATTACTATAATAATTAAAGTTTTACACATATTAAAATAATAAGGATAATTATGCTCTAGGAAAATACTCTACGGTTTATTCAGTGATCTTTATCAGTCAACGGGTAGCATAAGATTTTAATAACGCATCTGTCTGATTTAATATAAACTAACATAGTTTTCCACGTTTTAACATTTTGTTTACAACAAAAATAGCACATCCAGCAATCCATAGATCAGTGTCACGTGGAATCGCCGAAGCGCGACACTGCCATATGACCGCACCCTTACCCATTGACAGTCGATGCATAAATCAGACGCTAATAAATAAATATCGCTCGTAATCGCTTCCTGTGCCTAATGCAGCCAATATAACAACGCCCTTACCTGTCAACTGGCATGTGTGTTCACTTGCTTTATTAAACTTTTATTAAAAAAACGATTCTGGAAGCAATACATTTTACTAAAAAAAATTAGGTACGTGACAAATAGATATTTTCTTTGAGAAGTCGGTTAGAAACAAGCTGTAGCTATTTCGTGAGTATGATTATAATACCCCCAATTAACGCTTATTGGGTTAAATAAGAGTGAGAAAGAGTGACACAGAGTGACAAAGAGTGCAAATTCAAAATCTTTCTTAGTCTGTCATAAAATGAACCTATTGTTCAAATATCAAGGTTCTAGCTTTCGTAGGTAAAAGCTTTACGTTGATTAGCCAAAAGTTAGTAGCCATTCTCTTTTATATGTATAGGTACTTAGGTAGATTTGAGGACTTTACGAATAAAAAATGGTTTCTGATATTTTCCTACAAATAATTCCTACTGATAATTCTCGTACTACGATAGTCCGGAATTTATGTAAATGGTAGTATCATTATTATTTTTGTTGACAAAAATAAAGACTGATTGAACATGCATCTGATGGTAGGTTGTCACTGTCGCCCATGGACGTCTAGCTGTATGTAACTTCATACTGAAAGTTCTCGTCTCCTAAGCCCATCGTCGACTCATTGCTACTCACGAGGATTGAGATGGTTGCCTCGTATGAAATTGAATCGGCCATTGTCGTATGCCAAAAACGGGATTCTACGCTACCTTTTTTTTGTTCTCGAGGGAAACCTTCAAAAGGTACCTGGAAGGTAGGTGGAAGCGACGCAGGGTTATGTGGGATTTTTACCGCATAAAACCCACCCTGGTGCCCGTTTTCAGCGCCACAAAGAGGACTCCGGGATCTCCAAGGAAACGTAACCGGAGTCCTTTGAGCGCGTTGCCGCATCGAGCTCCTCCCAGGTGAGCGGCTGGGCCCACCTCTCCATCTGGTCTTTACGACGGTATGTGTGGTATACCGCCTTTCTTCCCGGGGTCGCCTGACTAAACGGTTCGAACTCCCACTTTAGCCACCTGTAACCCCGGAGCCCCTTTTAGTCGCCTCTTACGACAGGCAGGGGATACCGTAGCCCTATTCTGATCCCGGAACCACAGGAACGTTTAGGGCTACAGGGCCAAAAACAGGATTCTACGCTACCTAGCTAGTAACAATTGAAAACCTTGTGTTTATCGGAAGAGTTTTAATTGACCGGAAACCAAAAACTCAACAAACTTTGTTATTCTAAAAATTGTTAATACTCTACGTTTGAATAATGTTTGTTTCCGTACTTTTATAAAGGAAACATTAAAATTTCGCGTTTAAGTTTATTTTAGAAGTTCGTTATTAGTTACTTAGCTCTTGGACCCTTGCAACAGCAAATCAAGTTAGAAATGAGTTTGTAAGGTATCGACATCCGAAACTTCTAATTTGCGATTATTCAATACTTTCAACGGTCTTCTTAATTTTGTTTGAATGGTTTGTTTTAAGAAAAAATGTGAAATAAGTCCATGGTAGACGCAAAACATAGATTTTTTAGCAACGCAGTTTAAAGTAAGAATTTACTTTACCGTTTACTAATCACCCGTCGCAACGGTCGAAATTAGACCGTAATATAAATTAAAAAACTAAACTTTATATTGTCCAAAGTAGCACGAATATTTCTCAAATTCAAATAAATTGTAATAATTTTCAAGTTATTTTTTAAAGGTAAAAAGAGGTTTAATTAGCTAAGCTGCATTTAAAAGCAATAGCGGGTATTTTGGCAAAGACATCTGACATTTTTGACTATACATATATTTGTTATGTATTTTCATAGCAAGGTGTTGAATGTTCTATTTCGTTTAATATGTATGTGTTTGCTACCCATCTATAAGCAAGTTCATATACATGGTTTCTATCTGAAGTGGTCCACAAATGCTTTGCCACTCTCGAGAACCAGGATGGTCGCCTCTTAAAAAAGTGTGCCGGTAAACACATCCTTTCATCGAAACACAAAACTACTTCACGCTAGAAAAAGTATAGCGGTGGTACCTTCCTTTTCGAACTATAGTAGTTATATAACCTGGTGAGTATGGATGGTTGTATGGATGAATGGATGGATAGAGTTAGGTTAGACCGCAGCCGTTTGTTTTTCACAAAATCGTCATACTGACGTCATATGTTGTCGTGATTTAAAAGCATCACATTAAATTTGTAGAACGACAGCTTAACAAAGAGTGTTCATTACACTTTATTAAATGTTAGGGTTGTCATTTTCAACAAAAACATGTGGGTTTTTCGTTGTTGCCCGAAGTTAATATTATTTGTATTTTATTTAACCATTTATTTCAAACAATAAACAAATAAACAAAGATACAAACATATAAGCAAAGCTTACATTATGATAACGTCAATGAAATTTGTGGACACCTGTGATCAAGCTTAGATAGGAGTGAACTTCTACCAGATGTAGGCAACATTCTGGAGAATATTATACTCTCCAGTACGTTGGAATGTCTCAAAATGGTGGTATTTCTAATTGTTATAACATGAAACTATTGAGGCTTGCCTATTGAAGTTAAAAGCATGATAACAATATAGACAATTCCTAAGAAAGGTTTTTTTGATATACCATCCTCAAGCTCGGTCCTCAAATCTGACGGAAGTTATAGAGTCCATTGTCACCTTTAAGGTTAAGCTATAATTTAGGAGAAAAAACCACTCCCCTAGATTTCAATTTCAATGTATTTATCCTAAGACACTGAAGACCTTTATTCCGATAACTAATTCGTCAAGTCCAAAAATGAAGATACGGAATCCGTTATTGGAGTTTGTACATTTATCATTCACATATAGTTCATAAGCGGCTGACTGCCGCTGCCGTATATGGCTCAGGTGTCTCATAAACCCGATGGAATGTTAGTAGCAAATTTAGCTAATTTAGACCATGTTTTCTACTCAATTCTTACAGCCCTGCATCAGTCGATGGCGAGCATTGTATACCTAAAGTTGCATTGTCGAACCTCTATAGTCCATGAGCGGCTGACTGCCGCTGCTGTATCTGATGATCTATCTGATGCCCGATAGACCTTATGGACTAGTAGGAAATATTCATACATTTTCTGCTCAATTCGTAAATGCAGCCCTGGGTCTGTCAGTGACGAGTATTCCATAAAGTTGCATGTGCAATACCTCTCTAGTGCATGAGCGGCTGACTGCCGCTGCTGTATTTGATGACTTATCGGGTTCTCGATAGATCTGATGGACTGCTAGTAGCTGATTTAGTCTATATTTTTGCTGAATTGGTACAGCCCTGCAACGGTGACGAGCATTGTATAAAGTTGCATTGTGGCGCGGTGGTGACCGTGACGCCGCGCCTTGCGGCCAATCAGGGGTTTGATTTCCTATCACGCGTCTATTCAGCTATATAAATAATTCAATGTTGTTGTATTTTTATATGTTATTATATGGAAGAAATAATTTAACGGCGTTGTATTTTTATATATTTTTTTTATATTTTGAAGTAATAAGTGACATCTGTAACTCTAGATAAGACCAGAGTCTTATATAAGGTTAGACACAGATGCGGTGCTAGCCCCGCGGACTAATTTGGGATGCCTCGGATAAGGGCCCTTTTGATCCAGCTGAATTTATATTTATTTATTTTATTTAGGTTTTAGTTTCTTTGTTTTGCTCCGGGGATCTTAACCCCACTGCTTACCCCCTTTAATAAAATAAGAGTAGCAAACGAGTAATTACACTGCTGTGTTGTGACAGTGGTGCTTTCGTTGTCAAACCACAAAAGAATCTATTATGTATATGAAAGACACACACGCATATAAGATTATATCTTATATGTGTGCTGTCAGCTAAATTTCCTTTTTTTTTCATACACATATAATGTAATAAAAACATATTTTCCTCATTCAACTGTAAACAATCAAAAGACAACAATATGGGTATCTACAAATTTTTCGCTTCCCCCAAGATATTTAATTTTGATATGAAAAGCGTCACGGTGGCGGACGCAATACCAATATATTATCCGGCATCTCCTAGCCAATATCACCGCAAAATATTAGCCGTGGCGAATCTAACATTACACTTGTCCACTTAACCACTGTCTCTACATTCACGAGACTTTCAACTGTGTTCCTTGAGCACAGAGTTCCTTTCAATGTCCCGTAGCTCGTTGCAACGAAGTCTTGGTAACAGAAAACAGTTATTATTACGAAATAAATAAGGCACAAAATCGCAAGTTACAATTTTAGTATCTTAGTCCAAAGAAGTAGAAATGGCTGCGTTTAGATTTTAAACCTTAATACGTTTTAATATAGTTCAATTCAAAACGCGTGTACAATGCTTGACCCATCTCTAGGGATTCAACTAGGGCCTTTAGTCACGGTTTTATTTGAATTCACCGAAATGGTTTGCGACAAATATTTGGACATTTATTGCGGTTGGAGCTGGTGTCGAATATTAAACGTTGATTTTATGATATTGTCGAGACGATTGGTCATGGCCGATTGGTGCATTGGACAAATGATTTGGGCGATACGCTAAGACAGTTTTTTATTATGCTTTCTATTATTATATTTGGCGTAAGTTTCGAGACACTCTGAAATATATCGCCTCTTTACATCACATCAACGAGGTCAGTATAAATTGACCTTTTTTTTATCTGACTGAAGTAGCAAACGAACATGCAGTCCACCTGATGGTAAGTGGCCACTGCCACCCATGGACATTTGTAATCAACTTCATACAGAACATGGGTTCCATCTGAAGTCAATCACAGATGCGTTGCTACTCCCGAGGACTATGATGGTCGTTTCATGTGAAAGTGGCACACATCTGAAAGTGGCAACCTCTTTCTACTATCGAATCGCAAGAAATGCTTCACGCTAGAAATAGGTGTGGCGGTTGTACTTCCCCGGTCGAACTACACTGGTTCTACCACCTTGACCTTTTTTGTTTAATTTCATAATTATCATGTTTTTTCTTGAATTTGGCGATAAGTCATTAGATAAAATTTATAATGATCGTATTAGGTCTGTGAAGTCCATTCATTTTAAGGTATTTTATTCTGTGTAACTCAACATTTGGTTCCAATAAAAATTGTAGTTTTCGAGGTAACACGTTGTTCTTGTAAAGATGCGATATGCCCCTATTGAAATCGGATGTAAGTCTGAGTTCAAAATCAGACTTACACCTGCTTTCACAGAAGCACAGGAGCACAAAAATTGTAACAACGTTAGGTTGTAGGTATCAACTTCACATGGAGTCAATCACACCTGCGCTGTCTGACCTCAGGGTTGACATGGTCGCATAGCATTTAAGTCAGCCGCATTCAAATCCTTCCAACAAAAGGGTTCGGTTAAAGTGGGTAAAACCGTAGGTACTGGTTCTACCTTGTAGTTCATAGGTGACATAAATACAGAATAAAAGACAATTCAATCTATTTCTAAAATACGTGCTGTACTGTCTCGACCACTTTATCAATTCACTTTAACATAATAGGTATTCCATTCTATTATAATTGACTTACGTTTGAGTTATATTTAGGTACTGACCTGTGTTTTGAGCTCATGCGTAAACAAAGATGGATAGGTGCGTTGAATAACGTGGGTAGATTTGAGAGAATGTTCTGTAGATTTTAAGGTAATTGAGAGGAATTGGCGTCGACTGGCAGAAATACGATGAGCAGAGCTCTGTGACTGGTGAAGTGACAATTTTATCGCAGCCCGCTCGGCGTGTGTCGGGCGCCTGTCACCGAAACGAAAATCGAGCAAAACAGTGACAATTGGTGCATATTCCCGACGAATTATCCCTCTTCGGCGCCTTTGTCCAATTGAAGCTTCCTTTATTTCACCATTTTTGCCGTTTTTCCATTCTCATTTGGTTATTTATCTCCTCTTTTTTGGATCGGACAATGAGCGGCGGCCGCTCATTATATCCTCTGGTTTAGCACGCGACTCGCTACTAAATCTCCGTTGGAATTCTAGCGAATTACCCGACCAACAAGGCCCGTTTTTTCGGGTGATTGATTGGAGTAAAAATTACTTTTTGTTTTTCACCGACACCGACGTCGCCGTATCGATCCGCGTATATCGTGGGGTGGGATGGATTGACTTTACCGCGCTGGAAGATAAGATAAATCTCGGTACGTATTAACATACGCTGAAAGACATATATCGGGGTCGTAAGAGTCATTAATTTAGTGTATCGTGGCAGGTAATCTCGGTACAGTTCGGTGGCTCGCCGTTTCTCGGTAGCTGTCGGAAATAGACGGCCCACCCGTCATGTCCCGACTCGCGGGCAAACTTGCCTAAACGTAATTGGTACACTCGTAATATTTGTCAAAAACAACGTAGGTGCATCGGAAATATATGAAATGTTTTTTTTTTGTATAGGCCTACGGGGGCACTTACAAATTGTCAGTTACATTTTTTTCTTACACTACCACCGGATCGGAATACGACCTCAACTGAGAAGATCCGGCAAGAAACTCAGCGGGTTTGTCTTTTTTCTTATTTATATCCATTTTTTTTCATATAATTACAATCATGTTTTTTACATGGTAATGAAAGTTAGCTCCAATATCTTGCCTTACAGTTCAGTAAAAGAGAATATACAATGAAAAGTTAGTATGTACACCTAGGTTTTAACTCATCCTATACAGGGGATATTAATTTAATACCTATCATTATTTACCATATGAAAATGCGATTTAGGTAGGTATTATTTATTCCCTAATATTAGTATTCGACAGGTACAATTTCTGATAAATAAGTATGTTCCTCTTTATTATTTTTGACATGCTTTTTAAACAGAAAATTAAAATTAATGTAGGTAGCTTACCCTTTTTTGCCCTTTCGATTTTTCGTCTCTTATTTGATTTTATATAATTCCACACTAGGGTTATCAGCCTATTCAAAATAATTCTGCTAAAGAAAATAAAGAGTAATTTGAACAATAACAATTAACATTACTTTAATCTTTCAATGGTTAAAAGACATTTTTACTGCTTAAGGTGCGCTCCTTATATATTTAGCGTCATTTTTAAAACTTCAAAAGACCTAATTACGATTTTATTTAACAAATTAATAATGGAAATGGTATTTGGTAAACTTTTTTTGGTTTACCATTTAGAATTGTAAAATAGTATGACATTTTTAAATAGTAGGTAGTTAGTTGAGAATCATAAACTAAGAGACTTTCAAATCTATAATTCGTATATCATACATCATCATTCATTAACACAGTAATTGCATAGGTCATTCAAATTCCCAAAAACAGTCAGGATGCACCACGAATAAATTGTACAGGATGTCTGTCCAAATTGGCCGGCGATTAGTTTCTCAGTAAATATCGTATGCCGCTGAGATACTTTTAGAAACAATTGATGAGCGCGCCGAGAAATCGGTTGCAATAAATTAATACTTGTGGGAATACTACACGATAAAGTACCTACTATAGTCCGTTCGCGTTAAGAATGCAGTAAGTCATCATAGTCTGTCATCCTAGCCCCGCCCCCTAACCAATCAAATCTTTCGTAATTAGAAAGTCTAGGTCACAGTGATCAATTCAACGAATACTTTCGAACGCAACGATTGTGTCCTGTAATTTTTGTGTAACTATTTAAAAAAATGAATATTTAAATAAATTTAAGATAACTGATGTAAAGAAATTGTTTAATGATGCAATACAGTTAGTAGACGCTGATCGGTGGAAGAAATGCTGCGACCACGTGATAATAGAAGAAGATACCATGTGGAATTTAGATGACGTCATGGAATTTGCCGAAGAAAATCCTTTTATAATAAATACTAACGCTGATACCAGTGATAGTGATTAAAATTTAAACTATATTTAATATTTTACATACTGAGCAATAATTAAATATTAATAATAATTCACCCTCCCATTTCACCCCGTTAGGGGTTGAATTTCATAAAATCCCGTCTTAGTGAGCACTAATGTCCATAAAAGAACCCACATGCAAAATTTTAAACTCTTAGCACTTGTAGTTTCTGAGATTTCGTGATGAGTGAGTGACCTTTCGTTATTATATAATATATAGAAGATAGAAGATAAAGACATTTCATTTCACTATTACCTTTGGTTAATTTTTATATAATATTTTATATGTCAACTAAACTTAATTTTAAAACATAATTTGTTTGTATTATGTACACCACGGTGAATACATCTTTACTTACTGCATTCTTATCGCGAACGAACTATAGGTATGTGTCATTTTTGTCTAGAAATGCCAGTTTTCTAATTAAAACGGAGTATTCCGCAAAGTTTTTTTGGTTCACCAGCAACGAGTATAATATAGTGAAAAATTGAATAATATTTTTTAAATTGAATAGTTGGGAACCATAAACTAAAAGAGTTTTACGTCTATAATTCATACCTATAGCGTATATTCGGATGACATTAATACAATAATTGCATAGGTCATTCAAATTCCCAAAAACGGTCAGGATGCACCACGCATAATCAATTGCACAGGATGTCTGTCCAAATTGGCCGGCGATTAGTTTCTCGGTAAATCATTTCGTATGCCGCCGAGATGGTTTCGGAAACAATTGACGAGCGCGCCGAGAAATCGGATGCAATAAATTAACAATTGTGGGAATACTGTAAAGTACCTTTTTAATGGTTGTACCTAACGATAAGGCAGACAGGCCACCTGATGCAAAGTAGTCACCGTCAGCTATGGACATTTGCAACATCAGAGGAATCGCATGCATTTGCATCTATAATAATTTAAACGAAAATATTATTAACAGATAAGTATTACTTGAGGAATGCAAATTTATCAAAAGTTTTTAAACGGTTTAAATGGTTTAGTTAAACGGTTTTCTTTTCAACTTATCTAAACACCAGGTGGTGTCGTCAACCCATTATTGTCGCACTGCTGAGCACGGGGCTTCTCAGTCTCAGTATGAGAGAGTTCTAGGCCATAGTCCACCGCGCTAGCCAAGTGCGAGTCGGTGGACTTCACACACCTCCGAGCCCTTTTTTTTAAAGAACTCTCCGGTGTGTAGGTTTCCTCACGTTGTTTTTCTTCACCCAAAAGCAGTGACATTTAATTTCTAATTTCTAATACGCACATAATTTTAGAAAAATCAGTGGTGCGATTGGGTTTGAACAACGGACCTCCCGGTTGAGAGGGCAAGTTTCAACCATTAGGATATCACAGCTCCATCAGATTGTGCTATTTCTACGCACGCTTCAATGTCTAATAAAGCCTTGTACGATAAAAAATGGTCATACCTTGTAAGAAGTTTTTATATATCTTTAAATAAGGATGCCACTTAGAGATAGTCTCTAAGGATCACGCTCGCATCTGTCGTGCTGAGATCCTACAATCAACCACAGAGCTCGCCATCGCCGTCAGAACGCACCCATAACACTCATTCTTACCACAGTAAGAATACAGATGACTATAGCATGATTACCTTTTGACGAATGGCACAGCTATGTCGCGTCGCGCACATCACGACTCAAGGTACCAGTGGAAACGTGAGCTGTATAATACCAACAACTAAACATAATAAACATTTTGATACCATACTCGCAGCGCACGGACTATCTCTAATTTCACGAGTCATTACGCCGACAAACCCGAGCGAGGGCTCCACAAATTTTCCGAAATCATAAAAACTAACGCAAGCGATGTCTTCAATGAACATTCGTTAGGCCGCGGCGCCTCATCGCGCCACCGGCAGTGGAAATGTCGAAAAATTCGTAAGTTTTTGTCGGAGCGCAATTCGTCGTCGCGAAAATGGTCGAATAACTGTCATTTTTTGTCGGCGAACAATTGAGCGGGCGGGTACGTACAGCAAAAAATGTAACGTACGACGGCCTGCGTTCGGCGGAAGACTTTTGTTGGCTCCAACTGCTCCCAGTTATTGACGATTTAACGAACGGGACGGTTCTTGTTCGTTTGAGTCTGTTTTTAAACTTAATGTCAACCCCAAAGTCCCGTAAGAATAATATTTTGTAAGGATACATGCACAGATAAATATTTGCTAAGAGATCATTTATATAAAATAAAGTATGCTTTTTATTTACATCATACATAATGATGAAACCATTTGTTCTTTTATTTTTGTTTGTCTATAGGTCTACGTGACATAAGGATAAATAGATATATGCCTACCTATAATTAAAAGTGTTTACACAATAAATATGTAGGTACGACACTATTCTGCAAAATACTTATTAAAAGGTGGCAGAACCAGTACTTACAGTGCAACTTGACAGGTACCATGGTCACATTTCCATCGTGAAGTACTTACTATTGTATGCCAGCTGACTTAAATACAGGCGACCATCTTAGTCCTTTCGAATAAAGAATTGCACCAGTAATTGCTTTATTTAGAAACTTTGTTTCATGTAAAGTTGAGTAGTAGTTACAAATAGGTACCTGCGTTATTTTGACGAGCCGCGTGGCGGAGCGGTTACCATATCTGAGCGGTCTGACACGCAAGAGGTTCCGGGTTCGATTCCCGGCTAGACACGTATCTGAATGATGAGTTTAGATTCATGTTCTGGGTCTGGGTGTTTGTGTATTCATCTTGTGTGTGTCGGTACCCACAGGAGATACCCAATACGGGAGAAAATCCTAGTGTGGGGCTATGAGTGTATAAAGCGTATATCCTTTCTGTTCGCCTAATGAAAACGAGTATAAGTCTGATTTTGTTAACTAACAATTTTGATATTCAAAATTTATTTTCAGATGTTCATAAGTGTCAGTAACCACTTACCATTTTAATTTCATAAAAATGCTTATTTTAGGATGATCGCGGCACTTTCCCATAGCAAATTAAGGTGAATCACGCATTTATTTCTTCCAACTAGTTATCCAAGATAATTGATCTACTAATTTAGATAAATGTGTTCTGCGGCGCGCATCTTACATTCCTGGGATTGCTTTTGTCACCCTTAAATAAATTAGAGATCTTAGTTCAGAGTTTCTCAATCTGATACTTAGTTCCATGTCTCGTCAAAGGAGAATGCCCAAGTAACTATGGAGCTCAGTATCGCTATAAAATTTATTGTGCCGTAATTAGGGATTGCAATCCGGCCTCATTTTCAATCCGGCCGGATCCGACCGGATCCGGTCGGATTAATCGAACGGTTAAAACAGTGTAAAAAAAGGATCGATTTCTAACGGTAATTATTTTTGTAATGTGAAATCTTTGTCAAAATATACAATCACCGGATCCGGTGGAGGTCCGGATCCGGTGGTGAATTGATACCGGATCCGGTGTGTGTAAATTTGTGCCGGATCCGCCGGATTACCGGATCCAGTTTTCCGGATTGCAATCCCTAGCCGTAATGTATTTGGGCTTCATTATAAGTTTAAGTTGAGTAATTTCCATCGCATATAAAAAATATAATTATCGGCATTCAGCAGCAATATGGTACCTAATAAAGGACCACAAAAATTCGAATTGTCAAAATTGTTAACAAGTTATTTATGTTCTAACTTACGTTTATTTCTGTAAAAGCATAGATGGTTAATAAATACTATTTTTTATATCATATGAAAACAAAAAAAAGCACTTTTTACTCACACAGCCTCGCATTAGGATTTTCTCGTGTCGCGTCTTGCGTGCCATGGACGCACAAAGATAAATACACAAGTATTCAAACCCAGAACAGTGATCTAAATTCATCTTTCAGAGTCCTGTCTGGCCAGTAATCGAACCCAGAACTGAATTTGATCACCGATGTATTGCTACCTCTGAGGACTGAGATGACCTCGTGTAAGTATAGCCGGTAACCAGACCACTCCAAATCGAAACACAATAGTTGCTTCATGGAGGAAAATAAGGGCTAATATAAATATCTTATAAACTGCATCATTCGCACTTACCTTCTTCTTCTTCTAGTGCCTTTCCAACTAGTGAAGGTTGGCTGTCAGCTCTGCGTATTTCTTTTTGTTGACCGCGAGGCGAAAATGTTCGACAGCACTCTTGATCCCCGTCCATTCCCGGATGTTCCTCAACCACGACTTTTTTCTACGACTGGGTCTTCTCTTTCCAGCAATCTTTCCCATCATTATAAGTTGCAAGAGTTCATATCTGTGGTGCCTTAGCACATGACCCAGATAGGCAACTTTACGCTGCTTGACGATTTGCAAAAGCTTGCGTTCCTGGCCGACCCGTCGTAGAACTTCCTCATTGGTGACTTTTTGAATCCAGGATATGCACATCATGCGCCTGTATGCCCACATTTCGAACGCTTCTATACGTTTCCTGTAATCTTCTTTAATAGTCCAGGTCCCACATCCGTATAGAAGTATGGGCCAGATGTAGCAATGGAGCAGACGCACTTACCAGTGTACCTGAAATCCAAGAAGCTAGTGTATTTTAGGTTTCATCATTAAGTTTTTTCAACGACTGCTAAAGCAAATATCGCAGTAGGAGGAAATTAATGCACCTACGAGATGGATTTCTCATAATTACTCGCTATAACTAATTCGTTTTTATTTAAAATGAACAGTATGGCTAAAATGGAGTCTTTTAACTCGCGATCTCGTCTTACTGGCCAAATAGGTAATAACACGAAAACTTAACTAATGGAGTCCCTGAGTTGCTAACACTTTAGGCTTTTAATTAATGGAAATTGAAAATAAAGAAAAAGTTTAAAATATTAGGAAAAAGTTTTAGCAAGAAATAAGTTCAACATTTAACTTACTATCTTAGTATAATCTATTTTAGTATATAATTTGTTATAATAAATATGTGTAATTGTTTAAATTCAAAATTTTAGAAAATGAAACCAAAAAATAGCAAATAATAAACGTAATTTTAAGATTCAAGTCACATTAAGGCTGACTTTTGTATCAGACTCTAACATATCCTAAGCTAAATTTAAAAATTGAAAATCAAAACGACTCAAACACGAAATAATAGTTACTGAATATTATCACGAGTTAAAAACAAACAGTCAGAAACTTCACACAATAATTATTATTCTTTAGCCAATCGTATTTTAGTAAAGGCAATTTGCAAAGATGGCAACATAAATGGTCAAGACAATAACTTTTATTTTAGTCACTTTTTATGCGGAGAATTTGTTATTTCGTAATATTTGCAAACATTGTTTTAATTAATAATAGGAATTACTGATTTCACGAAGTAGTGACACAACTCAGATTTTGCGATAACATCCGTGGGCATTCTCCTTTATTGTCCCACTGCTGGGCACGGGTCTTCTCTCAGAATGAGAGAGTTACATGCCATAGTCCACCTCGCTGGTTAAGTGCGAATTGGTGGACTTCACACACCTCCGGGACCTGTTTTTTACAAGCACTCTCGGGTGTGTAGGTTTCCTCGCGATGTTTTTCTTCACCGAAAAGCAGTGGTAATTAATTAATAATACGCACATAATTTCACAAAAATCATGGTGCGTGTCTGGGCTTGAACCTCAGACCTCCCGTTCGAGAGGGCAAGCTTCAACCATTACGCTATTACTGCTCTAACATACTTGCATCCTCACAACTCTCGCATTTATAATATTAATACCATAAAATTAATAAATATGGATTCAAAGTGGGTCAAATAAAAGTTATGGGAAACAGCTACTATTACACAAACTATTCATCTGTCGCACTGGTCGAAATGTAAACCTTCGTTGTCGGTAAACCTTCTCTATATCAACTACAACCGTGCGTAATTTCATGCTCTTATCTTAAAAACGGATCCTATGTTTTTGGTTCACGTAGGTATTAAGTGGTATTAATGTATAGATTTTATCACGCTATAGCGATTAAATGTCAAAAATGCCTTTGACATTTAATCACCAGACTGCTACTTTGAGAATCTCTGTCTTAGCTTACCGGCTACTGCAGCCGACTTGGTTCGCATTGTCTTCAGTGATTTGTGAGGACGATTCTCACATGAGAAAGAGACGCCTAATATAAAATTCCAGGCACCAGAAAGAGACGACACGACCAACTGCCTTAACAATTAATTATAATGGGCCATCGCCTATTCCGTTGTTAGGACATTTTTTCACTTTAAATTCTCACGCGAAATCAAAATATCTTAAATAACACTTCACGCCGAATTCAAATTGGACATCTGAGTTGGGTGTCTTTTATTTTGGATTTCAAGATTACAGACGAAATATTTTATTTAATTTATGATAATATAACGAATTATTCATACTAACATTAAAAATACCCTTTTGAAACGGATTTGGCGAAACACAGACAAGTTTTAAAGAAAGTTTCCGACATTGTTTTTTTTTAATTAAACATTTAAATGCTTTTACTAGGATTTTTCATGTGTCGTGAGTGCACGCACACATACAAAGACGAAGGATTGAACCAGGAAACCACTGCGATCATCGGGGTCGTGGGTCTCGGGTAATTTTTAGTTACATATGTATTATAATTTTGTCTCCTGATTAATTATTAGGCGAATAATGGAACATAGAATCATCTGTCAGCAGTTAAATGACGCAACACAATTAGGAGTACGTAAGTAGTGTCCGCCCATCGTACTTGGCCATCGGTGGACTATGGCCTAAAACTCTCTCATTCCGGGTGAAGACCCGAGCCCAGCAGTGGTACAATAATGGGTTGACGAGGAAGTGTCGCTCTGTAGTTCGAGTAGGTGCATATACGTGTTAGCGATTATTTCGATAAACGCAAAAAAACGTGAACCATCCTATTCATGGGATAAGTAATCTAGACAAAAAAAAGCACACGCTTTCTACGTTATAGCCCCACACTAGGCTTTTCTCCTGTGTCGTGGGTACCATGGACACACACAAGACGAATACACGAACACCCAGACCCAGAACATGAATCTAAACTCATTCAGATACCTGTCTGGCCGGGAATCGAACCCGGGACGCATTGCGCGTCAGACCGGTATGGTAACCGCTCCGCCACGCGGGTCGTCAGATGAAGATTGTATTTTTTATATGGCACAAGGTTTTGGGTGTGATGCAATACGCGAGTGAAAAGTAAAAGATAATTCTAGCAATATTTAAAAAAATAAACTTATTAGTAACCTTAGTTTGTAAACAGATTTATTAATAGAGTATTGTTATAGTTCATTTTCTTTTCTTTGCAATTACAAGTTTAATAAATAGCAAGTGTTGTACACGCCTCTAAATATTGGTAAACATACCAGAAAATTCTTACACAATAAGTAAGTTTCTATTAATGTCATGTATGTGTTACGTACTGTTGGTGTGTCCCATAGTTCTGTGATCAGAATAGGGCTACGGCATCCCCTGCCTGGCGACTAAAAGGGGCTTCCGGGGATGCAGGCGGCTAGAGTGGGAGCTCGAACCGTTCGGTCAGGCTATCCCGGGAAGGACGTCGGTATGTGTGGTCGCATAACGTCGAAAAGACTAGACGGAGCTGTGGGCGCAGCTGCCCCTGTGGGAGGAGCCCGATGGGGCAACGCGGTCAGAGGATTACGATTGAGGTCGTTTCGAGATCCCGAAGTCCTTTTCATAGCACCGAGGACGGCCACCGGGGGGTTTTAGTGCGGTAAAAATCCCACATAACCCTGCGTCGCTCCCACGGCGTTGGGTACCTTTAAAAGGTTTCCCCCTCGACAACAAAAAAAGGTACTGTTGGTGTATCTTAAAATGAATAAATAAAGATGAAGTTAAGCAGTTAAAGCTCCTTTTAACTGTATTAGCGTTCAAGTATTCATGGTTTCCGCATTTGCGTTTTCAGTATTCGCGAATAAAAAAATTGTGACCATTTTTGAGTATTCGCGGCTATAAATTTCTTTAATAAATTCAAAGCATTGATTAAGATTAAACTTTGCCGTAAAGCGTATTATAAAATTTCTGATTACATAGAAGACAAAACAGCTTGGGACTGAGCAATAATATGCATTACTATAGTATATTTAATAAATGTCAAAGTGTTGCGTATCTTGCCAAACAGGGCTCTCTTTTACTGAACTGTAAGGCAAGATACTGGAGCTAACTTTCATTACCATGTAGAAAAAAAACATGATTGCAATAATATTAAAAAAAATGGATATAAATAAGAAAAAAAGACAAACCCGCTGAGTTTCTTGCCGGATCTTCTCAGTTGAGGTCGTATTCCGATCCGGTGGTAGTGTAAGAAAAAAATGTAACTGACAATTTGTAAGTGCCCCCGCAGGCCTATATAAAATAAAAACATTTCATTTCATTTCATTTCATTTAAACCCGGATCTGGTTGGTACTAGTAAAAAGATTCGGTGACCTCTGTTTTTACGTCAGCTTTGAACATATATATTATTTATCTGACCGAAGTAGCAAATGAGCATGCAGTCCACACGATGGCACGTGATCACTGCAGCCCATATATCTGCAAGCGACCCCACACAGAACACGGGTTCCATCCGAAATCAATGACAGATGCGTTGCCACTCCCGAGGACTATGTTGGTCGCCTCATATAAAAGTGTGCCGGCAACCACACTCTTCCATCAAAACGCAAGGTATTTTTCACGCTGAAATTAGGTGTAGCGGTGGTACTTCCCTGGTCGAACTACACTGGTTCTGCCAACTGAAAAGGTCACTATTTAATTAAATATACTGCGTATGTGCACGTGTTCACATTACGACCGCTAACTAGAGAATACTTTTTAAAGCTATGTTATTTGGCTCCAACGAGCGACACACACTTGACTGTGCCAGTCCCCACAACTACAATCTTAAAAAAAATTGGGCAAAAACCTAAACGTTTGTTTAGAGAAAACATAATCTTACTAAGAGTAGGTACGTTGTCGTAGTTGATAAAAATGAAAACATCTAGTGCTGTGTACCTATACTATAACGCTCTCTAAACAATGTACAGTAAACGTCTCCTCATTGTCAGTCCGTTTGTGTCTCGATTCCCATCTCGCTCATTACACACCCAAATCCCGTCGAGTATGAATGGGCTAGGCGCAATCTTAGCAGTTTATCAATCTAGCACTGTGATACAGGTGACGTTGGTACTTGCTTATACTTATCTTGTATCTTAGTTGCACCTCGGTGTTACCATCTTTTAAGTGTGACCGCACATGTGGTCTAAAACTCTTTATACACTCGCTAGTTGACCCGGCGAACTTCGTTTAAAAGTCAAAAATCTAAAATTATCAGTGTTTGCATGTTTTATAGATAAAAACCTTCCTCTTGAATCACTCTATCTATTAAAAAACTATTAAAATTCGTAGCGTAGTTTTAAAGATCTAAGCATACGCAGGGACAGACAGCAGGAAGCGACTTTGTTTTATACTATGTATTGATAGTAAAGAACCAGGATTTTCTCTTGTGTCGTGGATGCTATGGACACAGTTACATAACTAACTAACAGATCTAAATTCATCATTTAGGTATCTGTCCAGCCGGGGATCGATCCCGGACCCCACAGCGTGTCAGATTGGTAAGGTGACCGCTAAGTCAAGCCATCAAACAATCTACTATTCCAGGAAATAATATTGAGATTACATTGAGGGTTTAGTTTACCATACGCGTCAAGTATTATAGCTAGTAGTTGTATGTATTGGTAAAATTAATCGCTCTTTCTTTCTGGAAAAGTATGATTATTTTATAATGTGGAAGTAGTAGGTAAATGGGTACGCGTGGTAAGCGGCCACTGCCGTCCATGGATATCTTTATATAAAACTAATAACACATATGATATCGAGGTTGTATAGGATGAATGTATAGGATATTCACGTTATATGCAACGTCACATATGCAATTTCATTATAACACATGGACGATTTGATATCTCATAGAAAACGGAATGATTATTTATTAATAAGTTGGCACACTTGCATTTAACTTGGCCGACTGAAAGTCGAGTCATATACTTAAGGTATATAAATAAAAGTAATAATTCAGTTACTTAATTAATACGTAGATAAATAAATAACGACGAAATCAAATGGACCTATCAGCCTAAATCTTAGCATGATTGGCTTTAATCTATCCACTTAATATATAGTACACAACTTACTACACAATAGGCCCATTTAATTTCGCCATGATTCAAACAGGGCAAGCAACTCATTGTTCAATCCTTAATTAAGTCCTTATAAAGCACAGAAATAATGATCTTTCCTTTCAAGCCTAGCGTATGAATCGAGCCTAACTTTCGCCCAGTACAAAAACTAGTTTAGCATACAAATCCTCTAAGTGGGCGAATCGCGAGGCGACAATCTGATAGCGGACGCAATTACCTACGTACGTGACACCTCGCTGCGGCGATTACATCTTGTGTACACAGCCTTAGGAACTAGGCACACTATACGACGTGCGACTGCGACAGCTTCAGAAGATGCAAAGCCGGTTGCTGCCGTTGAATCTTGTTTCGGAGCTGTCGCACATGTTTTGTGCATTTTTTGCAAAGCTTCGCATATTTTTTGGTGGTCAGAGAAGTGCATCTTGCTATTTGTTGCAGCGAGAATCTGTTCACCTGACGCCGCATTTGAAAACTGGGTTTGTAACCGTCTCACAGTCTAGCGAAGGCAGATGGTTCGGGAAACCGGCAGCCTAATCTTTTGTGCTAGCTGGCGTTTTATCTAGGCTCGATACAACAAACCAGCAAATTTGCAAAGACCAGTAAGGCCAATAGTAACTCAACATTAAAAAAAGGAAAAAGTCACATGCGACAGATCAACGTGAATCAGCGTTAATTCATACTCCCACAAAATAGTTCAGTATTAGGTACGAATGACACTTGATAGTCTGGACCCAATCATCTTTTGACGGAAAAACTAAATAAAAACATACAATTGACTAAAAGTTTGGACCATCTTCAGCATCAGGAGCTAAAGGAGGAAATGATCGCCTAATGTACATGAGTCGCAACGACTTCACGCATGACATCTCGTTAGTCGCAAACACAAATCGCACGGTCTGTACCGAGACTTAGTGTTGAGAACGTCTCCAATTACGTGCAGGATTATGAGGCTTGTTAGTTACACAATCGCTTTATTGCTATGCGTTCACGGCTCTGATCGTAGATAGTGCTGATCGTGTATGATTCGGGTGTTTCTTGTATGAATTTTCCTTATAATAAGCAAGTAATAGGCAGAAGTTGCTCGGATTGTTTTTAACATTGAAGTAGCAAACGAGCATGCAGTTCATCTGATGGTAAGTGGTCAGTGTCGCCTATGGACATCTGTAAGCAGCTTTTAATGGAATATAATGGTATAAAATTTCTATTTGAAGTCGATTACAGGTGTGTTACTCCTCTCGAGGTTTAAGATGGTCCTCTCATCTAAAAGCAAGTCGACAACCACACCCTTTCATCGAAACGCAAAAACCGCTCACGAAATATAGGTATGTGATGGTGGTTCTCCCCGTTCGAACCATAGGTATAGGTACCTACATTTTACCGCCTATGACTTAATTTGTAGAAACGAGACGTGTTTAAAATAGCATCTAATAAGTAGGTATCGAAGTTAGTGAACATCTTGCGTTTAAGGATTTTTTTTTCTGTCTGAAATAGCAAACGATGCGGTCCACGTGATGGTAAGTGATCACTGCCGCCCATGGACATCTGTAATAAACTTCATACAGAACATGGGTTCATTCTAAAGTCAATCACAGATGCGTTGCTACTCCCGAGAACTATGATGGTCGCCTCATATAAAAGCGTGCCGGCAACCACACCCTTCCAACGAAACGCAAGAAATGCTTCACGCTAGAAACAGATGTAGCGGTGGTACCTCCCCGGTCGAACTACACTGATTCTACCTCGAAAAATTTAAATGTCATTAAATGTATATAAGATGAAATGGGAACCTCGACGCAGTGATAACCCAATGGTTCGAATTTTGAGGATGGTTCGAGGTTCGAATCCCAGTTACGCACTGATTTTTCGAAATTATGTAAGTTCAACATTAATAATAATCATTTGCTTAACGGTGAAGAAATACATCGTGTTGAAATTCGCGCCTGAGATCTAAAACAAAGATTTGCGCTCTGCTCTAGCGAGAAGGTGTAAGCAAGCCTCTTACTCTGAAATCCGTGCCCAGCAGTGGGATAATACTGGGCTATCGATAAAGACCACAGTGGGTACCTTATTTAGAAGACTAATTATAGATTTACGATTGCCATAATTATAGCATAGGTAGGGACTACTTGTCCACTAATTCGCACTTGGCCAGCGCGGTGGACTATGGCATATAACTTCCTTATTCTGAGAGAAGACCCGTGCCTAGCAGTGGGACAATAATGGGTTGTACCCATATACAGAAATTATATGATAAGGTCCAAGATCTCGTTGCAGTAAGAGATATCCGCTGTCTGTTGATACTTTTATTGTACTGTTGAAAACATTATTTAGCATCTATGTATTTTTGGGTATTACATTTTTTGTCACCGATAAAATAAAATATTTTTTCTAACATTATTAGTAAGAAAACTCTAAGTAACTCGTCAACCCATTATTGTCCCACTGCAGTGCTGAGCACAAAAATGAATGTTAGAATGAGAAAGTTTAGGCCATACACGTTTAACCGCAATTTTTAACTGCTGGCCAAGTACGAATTGGTGGACTTCACACACCTCCGAGAAGTTTTTTAAAGAACTCTCGGGTGTGTAGGCTGTCTAAGTAACTACTTTTAATATATTCGTACAATTTTACCGTTTTTCTAAGTACATGCATAGTTATTTTTTAAACTATCTTCTGGATGTCTTCGGTGCAAAGAGTTGTGGTAGTGCTCTACCCTGTCAACGCCAATGTTTTTTTTAGAAATAAGTAGATTTGATGTACTGACATGCGGAGTTTTCTTTTTCTATGTATGTATGTATGTATGAAACTAGCTGAACCCAGCAGCTTCGCCCGCGTTAACAAACCAATATATCGATTGTCTCGTGGCAATAAGATATTTCTCACAGCAAAAAGTAGCCTATATGTTAATCCAGAGTGTCAGCTAATGCCCTACCAAATTTTATGAAAATCGCTCCAGCCGTTTAGACGTGAAGGAGTAACAAACATACACACAAACTTTCGCCTTTATAATATTACTAAGTAAGTATGATATCACAGTGGTGTTTACATTCGAGGATATGCAAGAAAAAAAAACAATGTATAATTTTGTCAATAGATTTATCTATATATTTAAATGAATAGTTCTCAATTACAGCTGTCAAATGTGAAATTACAGTCCCGTTTAACTTTCTTGAAGCAAACTGTTGTTTGTAGAAAAATGGCAAATGAACAAACACTTACTTCGATTCAAATCACTTGTAACACTTTAATGTAAGAGAAATTAATGGCAAAATGATTTTTACATCTATTTCAAGTTAAACTTTTAATGAGCTTAAATTTAATGAATTCCATGGAAAATTATATTCATTTTATAATTATATATTTGTATTTTAACTACATATTTATCAACTATATATTACAAAATTTAACTTACAGTTAGATTTTCATCAATCGTCTTTTTCGGTGTTCAATTTTTGTTTTCAAATAATTAAATAATTTTGCAAAAAATACATTCGCCTTGAAAACACCTTAACCATTATCAAGAATATATATCAATATAATTTTCATAAGATTGTAAGTAGAGACAATAAAATTGAAAATGTTATTAATTTTCCGAAAACAATAATCAAACACTCCATTTCTTCACAGCACAATTGACAAAACATATTTTCAAAATATGTCTATTAGTAAACACATATATACCTTACAAATTGTATTTACAAAATAAAGCGATATTGTTATAATTAATCTATGAAAGTGGGATATGAAACGAAATTAAAGCAAAGTCTTCGACGAGTTAAGGTTTTTGTGGTGTCATTAGTTGATTTTTAAATAAAATACTCGTATGTTTGTTTAACTAAATTCCTTTTTGGACGCCCATAAAAGAATTTTGGTGTTACGTGACTAATTCATGCAAAATTTTGTTGTTGTCATATGACCAATTCACGTAAATATTGTTGTTGTCATGTGACCAATTCACGCAAATTTTGTTGTTGTCATGTGACCAATTCACGCAAATTTTGTTGTTGTCATGTGACCAAGTCACGCAAATTTTGTTGTCATGTGACCAATTCACGCAAATTTTGTTGTTGTCATATGACCATTCACGCAAATTTTGTTGTTATGTGACCAATTTACGCGAATGTTGTTGTTACAGAGCGGTTATTACTGGTATAATAAGTCATGCGGATTTTATTTTTAATCTTATTCCATCTAGATTTCAATATCATTTTCAATCTATTGCTTAAAGTGGCTTGATTCGCTCGTATCCTTTACAACACCAGACATATTAGGCGGAATTTCTACTATAGTAGTAATGCGGTGGTCTTTTTTTCCTTTTATACTTAATCCAAAGCATTTTTAAATAATAATGAATCGACTTTAAGGTTTATGCGTTGTCTGAAAATTCTAGTTTATATGCATTGCCAGCTTTAAGTAAATTTGCACTTATTTGGGACAATATTAAAAATATGTATTAATATGTAATAATACATATTTTTAATATGATAATGAAATCATATCTACTGTGAAATCATATCTACCAATATTAATGAACCTGTCCATTTACATCAGAAAGGCAGAAAAAAAGGAGTTTATACGTAGTTCAGGCTATAGACAATATTCATCTATTGATTTTTATATAATTCTAATATAGTTAATACAATTTACATTTAGTGTGATTGTAACCAATGTCATCATCAATAACCTTATCTCAGTCGAAGGGCATTACCCCTATTCTCTATTGCAGTGGAGTCTAAGTGATTACTATTGTGTCATTCATACTACGTGTTCATGAGAAGGCGTCACGTCCTTCCATACATACTCTATTCCTTGCAGCGCTGTGACAGGTACCAAGTGACAAAGTTCAAACGTTCGAAAAAATAAAACGATCTGTACTATCAATCACGCTGCAGGGAATAGCACCGCCCCTGTTCTATAACAACCATGGATAAACGATAAATAAATAATTTAAACAAGATACGACTAAAATAAAATTGTGAGTAAACGTAATTTAATATAGCGTAGGAAAAATAATATCTTTTTAATAAAATATAATGTCATACAAAAATCTTATCTATGGTCATACCAGAACAGTTAGTCGTGAGCGACGCTAACGTGACGAGTTCCGCCGGCGAACCTCCTCGCGGACGTTCAGACCGTCCGGTGTGAGCTTAACTATTTACAATCAATACACGAATCGACCCGAATGGAACTCGACAGAAAAACAAAATAGGAACGATACAAAACGACGCCCGGGCGCTCCGTCAGTGTCCGACTTTTTGGTTCGAAGCGAGCGAGACAACGATACGAGACTCGATATAAATATACTATGTACAGCGCGGGGTCGCGAGTCAGTCCTGCGTCTCGACGTCGAGGCCGTTGACCATGCGCTCGATGCTCTTGAGGTCGGAGGGCGGCGTGGCGGCGGCGGGCGCGTCGGGCGGCGGCTCGGCGGAGGCGGCGCGCGCGGGCGGCGACCCCGCGCGGCCGCGCGCCGGCGACGAGCTGAGGCTGCGCGCGCGCGGCGCCACCTGCTCGAACGCGGAGCCCAGCCCCGGCAGCGCGTACGGCGCGAACCGGTGCGCCTTGCCCAGCGCCGGCGCGGGCGCGGGCGCGGGCGGCGGCGGCGGCAGCGAGTACTGCTGCAGCAGCGGGTGCAGGTTGAACAGCAGCCCCGGCGGCATCTGGTGCGGCGGGAAGAACGGCGGCGGGTACAGCGACGGCGGGTACAGATACGGCAGCAGCGGCGGCTGCACCGGCGGCCCGAGGGACACGTCCGGCGCGGGGGAGGGCCGCGAGGGGCCCGGGGGAGGGGAGGAGGCGCGCGCGCCGCCCGAACACGACGAGTCGGAGCCCGCTTCGTCCGCGCCGGAGTCGGCGCCGCCACCGCTCGAGCTGAACCACGCTGCAACAACACATGTTACATTAGTACTAGTCTCTTCATAAGCAAAAAACTAATGAATTAATTAGACTACCGTATGATATATGAAGCAAAATTGTGTCAAACATATATTAATAATACATTTATTCCTATTTTTATATTTCTGTATTTAGTTTAAATGTTGTTTGACTTGAATTCATGCCTATCTTTACAAATATAATCTACTTATAACCAAATAATTGTTTTTACGAAATTTAATAGCAATTTTATTCTATTTCACTAATTTATTAAATTCAAAAGTTAAGTTTAAAACTGAGAAGAAAATAATCCTCACTTGATCGTAAAACTCACGTAGACCACACTCATATTGTATTTTTTATTTTTTAAGTGAGTTGCACCTACTCTTTTTTTTAGAACCTGACCACAGTCATACAGTATAGTTATACATGTATAGATCAAAACATAATACTCACAGCTACTAGTGTGCGTGGTGGGCGCGGGCGGCGGCGGGCTCGACGGGCCGCCCACGTCGAGCGGCCGCTCGTCGTCGTCGTCCCGCGGGTCCGCGCGCGCCGTCAGCAGCGCCTGCCTGCGGTACACGGACAGACTGCTCGTGTTATCATTGTGTAGGGACGAGTTATACACTTATATCTAATGAGCTTTATTTCTAAGACGTCCGACGTGCTAAAAACATTAAATAATCAACGCTTGCCAGCAGAACGCGAGTGTGTAAGGCGCTAAGTTATATACCTAACTACTACTAACGAAGGCCTTGAATTAATAGTGTCCAAAAAATATTTACTCCAAAACAGGCATAGGAAAAACAGGGCCTATCTGTGGTGGACAGACTGCTAATATTATCATTGTGTATATATATATTTTTCTGACTGAAATAGCAAACGAGCATGCAGTCCACCTGATGGTAAGTGGTCACTGCCGCCCATGGACATCTGTAATCAACTACATACAGAACATTGGTTCCATCTGAAGTCAATTACAGATGCGTTGCTACTCCCAAGGACTATGATGGTCGCCTCATGTGAAAGTGTGCCGGCAACCACACCCTTCTATCGAAACGCAAGAAATGCTTCACGCTAGAAATAGGTGTGGCGGTGGTACTTCCCCGGTCGAACTACACTGGTTTTACCACCTTCAAATATGTGTATCTAGTTACATAGAATTACGGCTAATGGTTCAGAAATCGGCACTTAATGTACTATTACAGATTTATGGCTAAAGAACCTCCAAATTTAATATGCTACAAATATAAAAAAGAGCAGCGCATTCCTACGGTACACGGACAGAGAGAATGATAACACGAGCTATCATTGTGCTTACACAATGATAGCTCGTATTATCATTCTCTCATATACCTGGACCTTAGTCCTTAGGACTTATTGCTAAAAGACGTCGAAAGGCTATTTGTATCAGTTCGAAAACGTCTAAAATGAATGTTTACAAAAATAATAACAGAATCGACCTGCGTTACGCTGAATGTAGTATCATTGTTAGAGTGCTAACATGGTCTTACTACTGAATGAGACCTTAAATAAATAATATCCAAAATAAATGTACTACAAACATCGATATAGAAAAACCCAAGATACACATTCAGCGTCTCAAAACTGTCCGGTGAAAAAGAGCGCCCAATGTCAAAATTGAGCGCTCATTTCAAGTAGTAAATATTATTGCTTTTTGCTTAAAGCGCTGTAAATACAACTTTAAATCATTGACGTAAGGTGGTATTGCTAAAATATGTGGTCCTTATGACCATCTATAAATAACTACGTGAATTTGACGACAGTTTTAGGTGTCATTTTTGTTCAAGACTGTGTATCTAGTGTATTTCTATATCGATGACTACAAATAAAAAAACCGAGCACGGTTATTCCGCGGTATAAGTTCGCTGTATGCGTATATTGATCAGAATTAATTGCCTCATAGCCCACCCTTCTAAGCAATAATTTACTTTGATACATCAAGGAAAACGCGATAGGTAAATACCTAAGCATCCGCACTTATTTACGTTACGTAAATTATTGTGACGTCAACTTGATGGACGTCGTTGGCACGGAGCGCCAGATAATTTGTAGGTATGTGGAAGATATCGCATAGAGATTTCTTGCTTCGAACACCTAGTAAACGAATAGAGCTGTATGCCGGTTTCAGTCAGCTAAGTTCGTTTCGTTCGGGCACGGGTCTTCTCTCAAAATGAGAAGATGAAGAGAGTTTTAGGCCATAGTCAAATGGCCAAGTGCGAATTGGTGGACTTCACACACCTCCGAGAACTTTTTTTTAAAGAACACTCGGCTGTGTATGTTTCCTCACGATGTTTTCCTTCGCCGAAAAGCAGTGATAATTAATTTCTAATAGCACATAAATCAGTGGTGCGTGCCTGGGTTTTAACCTCGGACCTCCCGATTGAGAGGGCATGTTTCAAACATTAGGCTATCACTGCTCTAGTCGTCAAGTCAAGTTCGTTTAGCTTAGCTTTTATGGTTTTATAATATTGAAGCATCAAAAGAGTAGGGATAAATATATAGGAATAATATATAGGGAGTCCACAAAGTGATACATAGTATTGGACAAAAGCGTGTGTACTTTTTAATACATGGAAGTAGCAAACGGTCATCCAGTTTATCTCATGAAGAGTTTCCACTGCCGCCCACACTCATCTGTCAATCCCAGAGTTGGTCAAATGCGTTGGCAGTAACGGCAGATGAGAACTAAGTTGTAATGTCGTCTTAACCACACTGCCGACCTTAAGTAAGACTGATTTTGTCTGTGTTTGTTACACGGACTTCAGTGGCCACTAAGAATCAGATAGACTGGATGTCTGCTTCCCACTCCCATATAGAAAAAAGTTGCAATTTGTTTAAACCCACGTATTAAACGCTTATAGCCCCACAGTGGGTTTTTCTCCGGTGCCGTGCGTGCCATGGACACACACAAACACCCAGACCCAGAACAAAAATCTAAACACATCATTCAGATACCTGTTAGGCCGGGAATCGAACCCGGAACCCACTGCGTGTCAGACGTCAAATATTTTCGATGCAACAGCCCCACCGTACTATTCGCTCCATCGCACACGTTTACGAAGGCTCGTCGTCTGACTACATGTTTTATTGCTACTTGAATAGACGACGCTGGCAGTGATGTAAGTATTGTCAGTATTTAAATGTTCTAGTCTTGACGCACCCATTGATGGATTTATCCTATATACGACCTGCATGTTGCTAAGTATAGAATCCGGACGTTTATCAAAACTTATTTGTAGGAAAACGATTATGAAGAAACGGTTTATTGAATTTGTTGCAAGTAAAAAAATGAGCAGTGATAGCTAAAAGCACGCTTCCTACTTGTATTAGTTTGTCTGCGTGGTCTTTTGCTAATCAACTATTGTAATTAAAATACGCTTTCTATACTCATAGCTTAATGGTTGAAATTTGCCCTCTCAATTGGGAGGTCCGAGGTTCAAACCCAGGCACGCACCACTGATTTATTTGCGCATTAGAAATAAATTATCACTTCTTTTTGGTGAAGGAAAACATCGTGAGGAACCTACACACCAGAGAGCTCTTAAAAAAAGTTCTCGTAGGTGTGTGAAATTCACCAATTCGCACTTGACGTGGACTATGGCCTAAAACTCTCATTTTGAGAGAAGACCCATGCCCAGCAGTGGGACAATAATGGTTTCTACCCCAATAAATACGGTCATGTCATAAAAAATAAGATGTTTGCTTGACAGTCGCTATATCTCTTTATTTCATAGTGGGAATACTGGAAAGCTGAGATACTTGTCACAACTGGGGGTGGTATGAAGCGGACTCTTAACATGTTGTCCAATTACAAATTTATAGAGTATTACTCAACTAAACATTTTTAAATTGTTTTGTACAAACCTAGTAGTTGACAATTGTCTTTAAGATAATCATGCCTAGAGCCCCGGGTTCAATCCTGTGAGGTGCAATCAAACAATGACTACCTATATCAGCCCAGGTTCATTTGGCACCTTTAATGTAGGATTTACCAGGTGATATTTGGTAGAATGAATTGTAGAATTTACCAAGTGGAAGAACCAGTGTAGTTCGACCGAGGAATCAGGTGGACTGCATGCTCGTTTGCTACTTCAGTCAAATAAAAAAAATAGTGAGCTCATTTTAAGCGGACATTAATTTTTAAAAAGTTAAACAAAAAATTCATATAATTATCGAAGAAAAAAGTCCACAATACGCAACATTTTGGGTTCAATACTGGGTACCACAATTTTATCGTCACCAAAAACGAAAGGGCGAACGCGGTTCGCGCACTATCATTAGGATATGATTAACCTTTCAAGGGTCGCGGTGGCCCATTAACCAAAATGTCAAACGTTTGACACCCTACAAAGGGAATAAGGGAAAGTGCAGACTTTGTCATTTTAAACTCGGTGTCTGCCGTAACTATATTTTGGCTGTCACGCGAGTATCATTATTACGTTCTTCTTGATATGCTAGGAAACACTTTTAAAGGATTAAGGGTCGTAGAACTTTTTAAGGTTCAACTCCTATGCACCACAGCCACACCTTAAACAAGCTAAAAACACGCTTCCTACTTTTATTAGTTTGTCTGCGTGGTACTATTGAGTCAACTATTGTAATTAAAATACGCTTTCTACACTCATAGCCCCACACTAGGATATTTTCCTGTGTCGTGGGTACCATGGACACAAACAAGACGAATACACAAACCCAGACCCAGAACATGAATCTAAACTCATCATTATCATCATCAGATACCTGTCTGGCCGGAAATCGAACCCGGGACCCATTACGCGTCAGGCCGGTATGGTAACCGCTCCGCCAGACGGGTCGTCCTTAATTAGGTACAAACGGTTTAAATTTCTGACCTATATTTAGTTTATAAGGGTCTACAGGCAGTAACTACCCAAACAGGTCCACGTTCGTTTGCTATTACAATTATACAATAAAATAGAAATAAGAGCTTTTGCGAAGAATGATCACAAACAAGGAGCCATAAGTAGCGTGCAGTCTCTTGCGGTAAATTTAAGAATATTTAAAGCCGGCACCCCAAAGCGGCTGAGCAATTATTTGTCTACTGTCGCCCGAAAACAAACGACTCTTTATCTCGCATTGTTTTACCCTAACTCCATAAGGTGTGTGTCTCATCAATAAAGAGTAGCGAGTAACAGTTACGAAGTGATAGTGCGAAGAAGTTATATATTTGAAATTACCAAGACAAGTTTTTTAATATGGAATTACAAGCGAGCGATCGGGAGGTCCGAGGTTCAAATCCCAGGCACGCACCTCATTTTTTTCTAAAATTATGTGCGTATTAGAAATTATTTTCACTGCTTACCGGCGAAGGAAAACATCGTGCTGAAACATACACACCCGAGAACCCTTTTAAAAAAAAGTTCTCAGAGATGAGTGAAGTCCACTAATTCACTCTTGGCCAGCGCGGTGGACTACAGCCAAAAAACTCTCAATCTAAGAGAAGACCTGTGCCCGGCAGTGAGACAATAACGGGTTCACGACAAGCGAGCACGCTGTCCATCTGCTGATAGTAACTGCGATCCATTGACTAGCTGAAGTAGCAAATGAGCATGCAGTCCACCTGGTAGTAAGTGGTCACTGCCGCTCATGGACATCTGTAATCAACTTCATACAGAACATGGGTTCTATACTACAAATCTGAACAGCAACGCAAGCACTGTGGTACGTCAAAATCTATCTAAGATGCAGGTGTATTTCTAGGCAAGTCCATAACAGTAGATCAAGTAGAAGCCGTGTCAATAGCAAATAAAATATACCGGTGGCAAGTAAGAATACTTCGCGACTCCAACGTCTCACAACTATTTCTACCTAATTGTCTTTTAATCCAGAACATTAATGGTTTTATCATATAATTTTGCAGTGGTTTGGCTGGCAATATTACTATCGTACTTAAGCTATGGTGAATACCATATAAAACAAAGTAGGTAACCTATAAATTTCTATATAATTTATTTTTGTATCTTAATAAATTGCAGAGTACAATGCTTTTTCTTTTAAACAATTAGAACCGGTTCTTTAACTATTAAGTAATATAAATATTTACATTATCTTTTAATTTATCTATGTACCCTTTACAAAGCCGTCTTGGTATGTTTTTTTCCAAAATCAACTTCCCATTTTTGTTTCTACAATCACTCATCATTTAAAACGGTCATAGCGCCAAAAAGAAGTGGCATAAACGAAAAAAAAGACATATTCTGTTTTTCGTTGTTTTATGACATCGCAAAATACAATCCTATTTGGATGCCGCATTACGATATCCGAAAACATTGCATCATCCGTCACCCCTGGCTGCTAAAATTCATTTTATTAACTCGTCTCATTGCCGACTGATAGAATTTAATTTGTGCCACCCCTTGTGGTCAGGGCTGCCAGCGAGGAAAATATCATTTGAAAAAATGGTAAAATGGTATTGATTTTTCAAAATAATTAATAAAGAACGTATCAAATATGATGCAATATTTAGGTATTCAATAGATCGTATGTTAGGTTTAGGTATTAAATGAAATATTTTTATAACCTCCAAAATTAATATCAAAAACGTATTTTTGTCTAGCTTTTAAAGAAACTAGAATTTATGAATGCCATGATATTTCTGAGGATTTTCTTAAAAATATACGTAATTTTTTATAAAAAAAAATGCTGGATGCGATGGCAAATTAAACTTTGGTATTAAATTTTTAATTAAAATTATTTTTATTATGCAGTCAGAAACTATTTATACACATCCTTCTGAGACAAAATGGTTGACAGACGCGCCCGTGAATTATATTATATTTAAAAATGAAAAATATTGTTATTACGATGATAATTCGGACCGGTTATTAAAGCAATAAAACCATTACAACTTCTGTAATAACCATTTGTATACAAATCCTGTCATGATTGCTTATCACTAACGGACGATCAATCATTAATTATCATAATTAAATTACAATAATGTAACAAAGGATATACAAATGCAATGAGCGTTGCATATTGTTTGCAACATAGTTGATAGATTGGTTTCTTAATTTGGCGGTAATTAGGTTTCTAATTGGTTTTATTAAGCGTTGCGTGCCATGTTGCTTCAACAATTATAACAAATGCTCCGTGATGTTACAAAATTCCATGACAGTTTCTTCGGTTTAGTATTCAAGGATTTGTTTTAAAGTTTGTGTACTTTTGTTACTGTTAGCGAGAAAGCGGATATGCGTATTTGATGTCGGAATTAAATTTAAGACATGTTACTGATTATATCCTTTTAGATTGAGTTGGTCAGCTTTTTCTTTATAATTTGTTTTTTTTTTTCATTCATCGATATATTTACGGCTGCACTTAAATTTGCAAATTTAAACTACTATTTAACCTACTATAAAAAAAAATATATTTAAATTATTCAAAACTATAGTTATAATATTATAAAATTAAAAATAAATGAAATTAAAACATATTTCTAGATTTTAAATTTATTGCATAATTTATTGAGTATTTTAATGTTTAACGGGTACTCAGGATATGCTGTTTTCGTCGATATTTCAACCCAGTTGCATATATCGTGGTAACAGGCGAACTATATTTACGAAATATAACAAGAACTCATTAAATATTATGTATTACTGAATTATTTATTGCATTGAGAAAATCACATTTCATATTTCCACCATCAAGTTACGACCAGGGCCTTAGTTTTGATTTAAGCCAGCATTTTAAAATAACAAGGAAACTTAGGTTAAAATTTCGTAATTAATTATTGTAAGGGTAATTGCTTCGCTCAATTCCAGGTACGAGCTTGTACCAACTTTGACATTAAAATAGTTTAAAATATGGATGAAATATTTCTTGATATTGTAAAGGTTTACTTATAATTAAATGTATAATCTTCAAAACTATTTGATTATAACAATTTTTCATACTTATAGATAATTAAGAGTTTAATTATTATTATTCGTTTTAGTGAAATGTGGAGATTTTTTAAAGGTGATTTCGAATGACTTGAAATTACTGAAGTTACAAAGAGAAATGTCTAAGTTAAAAAATATTATCACATAATATGTAGGTATGTTATATTATATTATAGCCACATATTTTAGGACGATATGGGCACGCAAGTACAATGTAATTTAGTTCCTAATGTCAAAATAAAACTACTCGTGTGAAATCGCTTGTAATTAACATATACCTATAATGTTAATTAGTGTTTTACTAACACAACCTTTTTCACCTGAAAATTATTTGCACATTAAGTAGTTTCATTTTTCACTAGATGGCGTTGATTCCAACCAAAATCAAATTAATGATACAGCAGCGAGCGCAATATTCGTAAATATGTTTTTTTTAAAGAAGGTAACTTAAAATTTTATTACTCTGTTTTATTAAACGCGTAAAATAAGTATAAATTAAAACTGATATTTGTTTTTTTGCGTAAAAAACTTTATACAATCACAAAATTTTGAGAACATCACACCTGTGGCAACCCTACGTTAAACTGTGCGTATTAGGGTGCTCGCATTACAAAGTAAACTCCGCTTGGGGTGACCAGCCTTGTAATTCCACCAAATTTTTACCCCCAAAACGGTTGCGGTAACCCTCGGGAAACCGCTTTTTATTGAACCCATCCTCGTACGGGAGACAAGGGCAGTTTATTAAAGAGGTGTTGTGATTCTTGTCTTATTTTGCGATGTCCCGAATGGGGTTGATTTTTGGCAATTTGTTTCTTTATTCGTTAAGGGTACAAAAAGGAGACAAATTGTTTACAATAGATTTATGTTCATTCTTCTTTAAAATTACAAACTTAGAATCATTTAAGCTTATTTTACATGTTGGTATATTTACATGTAGGTATATGAATGAATGAATTTGCCATGAAAAATGCGATTATGATTTTAATTGGTCTTCAAGAGTAGCAACTCATTTGAGGCCAACCTTAGATCGTGTTATCCGGTGGTATAGTAAGAAAAAATATTGTAAGCGACAATTTGTACGTTCCTCTTATACAAAACTAGTTGAGTTGGCGAACTTCCGCCTAAAAGTCAAAAGTCTAAAATTAGCATTGTTCTTATACTCAATCATGCATGTATTATACACAAAAACTTTCTTCTTGAATCACTATCTATTAAAAAAAAGGCATTAAAATCCGCAGCGTAGTTTTAAAGATCTAAGCATACATAGGGACAGCGGGAAGCGAATTTGATTCATACTATGTAGTGATAAGGACATTTTATTTATTTCACGCATTTCTTCGGCAGCAGTGGCCACTTATCAGGTGCACTGCATGCTCATTGGCAACTTCCATACACAAAACAGACACACACAGTCTCAATCTAATACTACGAAAACGCAATTAAGTATAATAAATAGCTTTGTTTCTAAAATGGAAACTTTAAGGAAAGGTATGCTATAGAAAGGTATCAAAATGCCCTTTGATACAAAGTGGTAATTGTACGTAATTGTGAGATCAGTCGGCACGTCTTAATTAGCGATGTACCCACGGGACGTTTGCGGGACGTTCACGGCACGTTGCACGGTATCAAAGATGACCTCTGTGGCTGGGTCTGTTTCCACTGTTACAAGGTATTTTAAGCAATTGGTTTAATAGTCTGGCTGTTTTATCGTAATTGTATAGAGATGTGACTTTACACATGTAAAGTCACATGTTACAACACATGTTACACGTACAAAAACGTTTTATCTCTCATCAACCCATTATTGGCCCACTGCTGGGCACGGATGTTCTCACAGAATGAGAGAGTTTAGGCCATAGTCCACCGCGCTGGCCATGTGCGAATTGGTGGCCTTCACACACCTCCAAGAACTTTTTTATAAGAACTCTTGGGTATGTAGGTTTCTCACGATGTTTTCCTTCACCGGAAAGGAGTGATAATTAATTTCTAATACGCACATAAATCAGTTGTGCGTGCCTGGGTTTGAACCTTGGACAATCGAGAGGGCAATTTTCAACCATTAGGCTATCGCTGCTCACACATACGTTTTATATCCGATAACAACTATTTCACCCTTTCGTTTATTCCGCGTATCGCGATGAAACACACATTCGAACAATCTGCATTGTAATATATACAAACAAATATGTTTATATCATTGCGTTACATTGAACAATAAAAAACATACTACATAGCGACTTACTGCATATCAATATGACTGCGTTGCGATTAAATCTTTAGAGTTTAGAAATAGTAATAAAACCATACCTATTAACAATATTACAAAGTAGTAAGCAGATGTAAGTAGAAGGTATTAGTAGAGCTAATTGGAATAAGCGCCAATCAATTTCTTAAGTGGTTTTAATTAATCCGGATCAAAGATGCCGACAAGCCCTCCCTAGATATATCTACATAATAAAGCAGAGATACACCTAATTGTATTTTAAATTTGTAAAATTGTACAATATAGCTTCATATAAGACAATTTGTCGGAAGGTCATATAGAAATTTGAGAACCGATTTAAGAAAGTCTCTCGAATATTTTATAACAATTATACTTTCAATATTATGGCAATCTTAAAAACATTTATTCAAGGTAATTTTAATTGCGAAGTAAACTATTTGAGTAAAATAATGTTAGTTCTTATTTGTAATGTGAATGTCTGTTTCAACGAGTTCTACTCACGATACACGACTTTAATTTATTTACTGCAGTTCTATTTTTAATGGCAAGATATTTGTATTTAATTATCGGAAATAAAAGTGATGTCAGTAATAGGTACGTTGTAATAGAGTCGATCGTGCCTACGTTGCTATTTTTTAAGTATCAATGTCAAGTGCTCTTCTGTTCCGTCGAAACACTAAATGGAACTTATTTTTCAGATATAGCAATGATTCCATGCCCATTGTTCATGCAGACATCCGTGACCTCTCACCACCGGACCGGACGATCGTTCGAAACGTCATTTTCAAAACCAAACCGTATAAACCCGTGACGCATTAGTCCATGGAAACGCTTCCCCAGAATGCTCCACAAGAATGCGGCGTAGACAATGCCAGCACGACACGACAAAGGACGCGGCATTCCAACCATGTTGGCTTTCCACGAGTTGGCGTTTGTCAAAACGCTCACGTTTCGTGCTTCCGGTCGGCGGCCATTTTGAAAAGATGAGCTTCCGGTGCCCCTGGCGCCCTCTAATTCGGAAGCTGCGGTGGAAAGTTCCGGTGCAAAATGTTGTGTAAGCGAATTAAATATCCCTTCCTGTCCTACGCTTAAACACCGAGCTCTGAAGTAACGAAATATTAACATAATATTTTTATGGTAATAACGTTACACGTTTTAGTTCGCTCTTGAGTTTATGGTAAAATTGAAGTTTGTTTTTTGTTAGATGGAAGTGGCAAACGAGCATGGAGTCCAACTGATGGTAAGTGGTCACTGCCGCTCATGGACATCTGTAAGAAACTGTACGTAGAACATGGGTTCTATCTGAAGTCAATTACAGATGCGTTGCTACTCCCGAGGAATATGATGTTTGCCTCATATAAAAGTGTGCTGGCAACTACACCTATTCCAAATTGTTCACTACTGCCCTTGCCAATCTCCTATTCAACTTCATATAGAATAATAATTGTATCATGAAACAATGACAGATTCGTTGACACTTCAGAGGACTAAGATGGTCACATAGATAGTGATCCGGTAACCACACCCACCGAAATGCAAGTACTTAAAACGCTTTCTACACTCATAGCCCCACAGTAGGATTTTCTCCTGTGTCGTGGGTGTCATGGACACACAAAGACGAATACACAAACACCCAGACCCAGAACATAAATCTAAACTCATCATTCAGATACCTGTCTGGCCGGGAATCGAACCCGGGACCCACTGCGTGTCAGACCGGTACGGTAACCGCTGCGCCACGCGGGTCGTCCTACTACTGTAGTACTGCTTAGAAACAGATGCAAGTTGGAATTGTGATAACTTATTTTGCATGCCAACAATTCCTATTACTCCCCTACCAAGCTCACGTGACAAACGTGACAGGACTATTTCCGCTGATGTGCGATAGTAAAAGAATTATTCGCCCAATGGCCAATAAGTATTTGCCTGTCATGTCTTGTTTCGCTATTGCAATCTGTCCCAGTGTTTTTATTTGTATGCTATTTATTATGCTACTCATTCGTATTTTTTAGTTTGCTTGCCTATTTCTTTGTTTTGTGATTTTGTTTTGTTACTAAAAGATCGCTATGGCCAAAAACTCTCTCATTCTGAGAGAAGACCCGTACCCAGCAGTGGGACATTAATGGGTTGTACCTAAAAGATCAATACATTTTTTGGAAGCCTAATTAATACAATCGTTTTTATGCGAACATATCAACAACATCTCGACTCTACAGATCTTAGATTATGTAATATATATCTTACAACTAGAAGTCTATTATTTAATAATGATAGGTAATGGATCGGTTTTGAGGATCAGACCTTAATGAATCATTATTTAAGACTCAACTTAATTCAATCATTAATTAGGTACGTAGCAGGTGACTGCACTTTTACATTCCCATAATCTAATAGTTTTCAAGGTGGTAGAACCAGTGTAGTTCGACCGGAGAAGTACCACCGCCACATCTACTTCTAGCGTGAAGGATTTCTTGCGTTTCGATAGATGGGTGTGGTTGCCGGCACACTAACATGAGGCGACCATCACAGTCCTCGGGAGTAGCAACGCATCTGTGATTTACTTCAGATGGAACCCATGTTCTGTATGACGTTGATTACAAATGTCCATGGGCGGAAGTTACCACTAACCATCAGGTGGACTGCATGCTCGTTTGCTACTTCAGTCAGATAAAAAATGAATATATAATAAGGAGAAACTAATAAGGACAATCACAACTAATCAGTAACCACTAATACCTATTTTCGAAACAACCTCTGCCTTTCCACGGAAGTAAAAGGTTACTTGAACATTTAGCAAAAGTTAGTGCAATAAATTTAAACCCACTTAATGATTTACTGCAAGAAGTTCGATCGATTTCGCAACGCATAAGTATTTATGAGACAGTATCGAACGGTTATCTCCTAGACTAGACTGTCTGAATATCTACTAATTGAGTTCTCTTTGAATTTCAAATGAACGAAACAACCGGTGTCTACCGCTAGTAATGCCCGATAGGGAGACAATCGAATTATTCGAATACGTTCGGGACTCGAACTATCGATTAAAATCGAAGATTCGGTTCGTAATTTGTAAGTACTATTTTCTATGCATAATATTTGTGTTTGTTGGTATGCTCTTAGAATAATCGATTTTTTTTTTTCAAAATTAAGATTCCATTAGGTGCCTCGTAAATAACCATAATTACTTGCACTATTTATATACTTCTATCCCAGTAATGATGGCTTTTTAATTATTAAATAAGTCCGAACCACTCTAGTACTCATCGAAAACAAATTAATAATCATATAAAAATAGTATTCTTATTCTTACAACGTTTATTACCTACTTGCACTATTTTTTCCACTTGCACTGTTGTCAAATAATAAAACAAGTATGTACAAAATAGTTTCGCGTTTAAAGGCAGATTGTAAGTAATCTAAAAAATATCTTTTGACTTTTTCATTACAGGAATTTAATTATTTTAACTTTATGAGAAACCTCGTGTAAATAAATTGTTACCTAGTTTAACGTAAAATTGCTTATTCAAACGTCAAAATATTCCAACAGGAAACTTCTCTGCTCCCATCACTAGCTTAACGGTAAGCGCGATCAAATTATGCAGTGAAAAAAAGTCCGATTTTATCGCGGAAATCCAATTTTCTCTTGCACGCTAAAGACGTTGGAAAAAAGCGCCAAGTCGAATGACTCCGCCATTTTGAGCCGTTACCCGCCATGTTTAAACTCGGAACACGAATAAGGAGGCGCCGGATTGGTTTAATTTGAATTTCGAACGACGCCGGGCGTGTTGGCGCTACTTCGAAGGTAGTGATGCCAGGTGTAGTCGGAGAATAGGACAGATTAAAAATATGGATTATGAGCAAATTACAATTGAAAAGGTTACAAGGTTTTTGATTCAATCAATTTCATGTCAACAAATGGATAAAATATTCAAATTACATTTAAATTTCAATTACAATTGCCTTTTAATTAGTCTTCTACAATGTAATATTAAATGTTTAGATACTAATATTTTCCTCTATCATAAATTCAAATTTGCATCATGATCTCTAAAATTGAAGAATATGAAAAAATAAATAGATACACAAATATTTTATGAGTTAAAAAAATAATGTACCTATAGATTTTTATGTGATTACGACAATAAAAACAGACTTCTTAGTTTGCGACTAACATCCACCAATAAAACCAACAAAAATATAATTTAAACGCATGCATGTAACATACGCACATGCGTTTATGTACGTATAATATTACGGACGTGTCTAATTTTAAAGCAAACAATAAAATAATAATAATAAAATTTATTCATTTAAGTAACCAGACTCATAATTATATTTGGCTCGCGTACGTTTATGTTTATATTTTTTTTTTACAAAACCCGAAGAAAATAACATCGGGACGTCCAGCCGACGCCTTAAATTTGGTCGCACGACGGGGAGCGCTTGTGGTCTAATTAATTTGGAGAGATTCACAGATAGGACGCTAATTTCGTTAGCTGTTAGTTCGCTTAAATAGTCTCCGCTTTTCAACCGTTAATCTTCCGACTTTAGAGTGCCACCTACTGCGCGACTTTTATAATTAACCGACTTCGAAACAGTGCTGCTTAGTATGACTTTATTACGTTGCTCGAAACGGTGACTGTTTAAGTTTTTGTTCATCCATTGCAAATGAAATGAACTGAAATGTTTTTATTTTGCATAGGCCTACGGAGGCATTTACAAATTATTAGTTACATATTTTTTTTACACTACCATCGGATCGGAACGCTTCACGGAAATTGTACACGTTCAACGTTGAACGTGTACATTTTTCGGCTATATTCAGCGATGTACGTTGCTATGTACCAATTCGCAATTGGCCAGCGCGGTGGACATGGCTTAAAACTCTCTTATTCCGAGAGAAGACCCGAGCCCAGCAGCAATTTAACAGTAGAAATTGTTCACAGATAGTGTATCTCTATTGCCGCTATAACAGCAAATACTAAATACTTAATAACATTAATATTTGAAGGGGGCTTACGTACAAAAAACGTGATGTTTTTGCCGTTTTATAGATAATGGTACGGAATCCTTCCGACTCTCACTTAGCCAGTTATATATTCTTCTTCTTCTTTATAATAAGAATGTTTGTTTGTATGTCCGCTATAGAATCGTAAACTATTCATTTGATCATGTGATGCTCTTTAGCAAAGTTGTTATTCATGAGGTCGCCAGGGTTTCTGGTGTATTTTTGTGATGTCGTAGCAACGCACGCAGGGTACAGCTAGTTAGTGATAAAATATTCTAAGTAGTCAATACCAATATGGCAGCCCTAAATCACGGACTTGTAATTAATTTGAGAGATCTAGAGATAGGCCGCTAATTTGGTTAGCTGTTCATTTCGCTTAAATATCTCCCGGTCTATGTAAAATGAGATTTGGTGAAGACTTAATATTTTTTTTATTTGTAGCAATAATTTTATATTTTCGGTTTATTTTGGAACTGTGTCTATGGTTGGTTGCTGATTGATTGATTGATGACCCATATGGTGACACCAGCCTCTAATGGTTGCAACTCATAGTCATAATCCGAGCAATTCACACTGGGTCAGCGCGGTGGACTATCCTGACTAGCCTGAAGCTCTTTCACCCAGGAAGGAGGTTCGTGCCCAGCAGGGGACATTAAATATTTGGTGACACTGTACCGGTCTGAAACACGGTAGATTCCAGGTTCGATTTCTATTGTTAAATTTTTAAAATTTATATCTTTTTTCTGAGTTTGGGTATTTGTAGAACACGGATTAGGTTTAACATTTTATCCAATAAATACTTTTAAGCCAGGGTCTAAGGGATTTAAATTATACTTAAAGGATATATTAGTTAGAAAATTGAAAGGTAATACTGCCAAAGGTTAGGTTAGGTTTGGTAAGTGAGGGGGTTGCGGAAGCGACCAGGCACCGGCGGGTTCGCGGATGAATGTTAAAGCGCGCCCGTGTTCCCGCCAAAGGATGCGGAGGTGAAAACACAGTGGGGGTTTAGCCGGTAAGAGTCCGGCATAACCCAGCTGCTGCCCCGGGCGGCTGGGTATCCATGAGGATTACCCACTTAAAAAAAAAAAGGTTTGGTAAGTAGTTTAGCCGGTAGGAGTCCGGTATATCCTCTCAGCTGCCCCCACGAAGAGGAACCCATGATGGATCCCCACGAAAAAAAAAGGTTAGTAGTAATACTGTCAAAGGTTAGGTACTTACTTCTTTTCTCGCTTCCCCGCGCCAGTGTCTCTGAATCCTTTCGCGAAAGGATTGTTGTCGATTTTCAGCTGCGTTATCTGAAAATTTACAATTAGTTATAACCTGTGTACGTACAAATGTTCAATTGAGTTCCTAACTTTAGTCACTTTTTATATGACATTTGTTGACTGTATGTTTGTACAATTACTCCAAGATTTAGTTTTTATCAAATTTTAAACTGACTAGTTGACCAGGCGAACTTTGTTCCGCCTACAAGTCAAAAATTTAAAATTATCAGTGTTTCTCCACTATATTGTACATGTATTGTACATACAAACCTTCCTCTTGAATCACTCTAATTATTAAAAAATAACGGATTTTAATGCACATCCGTAGCGTACTATTAAAGATACATACAGCGAGAAGCGACTTTGTTTTATACTATGTAGTGAAGATAAAGTTATCAAAAACCGCGTATGCTCATACAAATTAAAGAGGTAGAAAATATATAGTTCGACAAGAGAAGTACCAGAGTCACACGTGTTTCTAGCGAGTAGCAATTTTTGCGTTAATTAGTAAATAATGTAAAATAAAATTGATGAGAAATAGAGCAATAATAGTAGAGAAAAATTCAGACCAGCTTAATCAATTAAATTATTGCTCCACTTGATTTATAAACAAAATATCCAGTTAAACAAACCTTTTCATTCTGGTAAGCGGTGACTGCGATGAACTCGGTCTCCTTGAACACGTAGGTCCTGAAGGTGGAGTAGGGCAGCTTGAGGATGTCGTTGGCCCGCACCAGGTGGAACCGCGGCTGGTACTTGTGCATCGAGTTCAGGATCGTCTGCGTAACACACTTCAGACAGCTTAGGAACTTAATCGGATCACTCCAGATTGGATGGCAATAATCCATACTATTCCATACTAATATTTATTTATTTAAAGTTTTGAAACACCTTAATCTAAGGGTTACAAGGGTGAACTTAATGCCTAATGGCATTCTCTGCCAGTCAACCCTGGGCGACAGCGATAATCTGTGGTAGGTATATAAAAGTAAACAAATTATCAATGATTGAAATAATAAATATTGCTTAAATTAAATATATACACAAAATATTAATATATACTTATATAACCAAATATTTTTTATGATAAGTAATATATAATTATAACAATATATAATATACATAAAATACAGTAAATAAAATAAGGATTGAAATGTTGATAGACTCATGACAGTTGTAGATAATGTTTCCGTAAAAGCGTCTCGTCTCGTCTGCATGTGGCTTTCCTGATGTTTTCGGGTAAGGCGTTCCAGAGTAGTATCGACTGTACAGTGAAGGAATACCGGAAAAAGCTACTGTTATAAATGTGTGTAAATATTATAAATGTGAAAGTGTGTTTTTTTGTTCCTCTTTCACGCCGCCACATAGCTATTATATGATATGGTTTATATGCTGGGAGATAGGAAGGCGGAGAGTGACGTAGGCTTTTTACCGCGCTCTCTCAGGTCCATGAGAATATTTGTTTTGTTAGTTGATACATATTTAGTAGTTCCAGACGTTGTTAATAAATGGCGTTAGTAAAATTCATTTGGAAGTTCTGAATCACGCTATCAAATGTTAATATTAATCCATTTGACCGTGCGGGCGAAGCCGCGGGTAAGATCTAGTTGAGAAATAATATCGTCAGAGGAAAGACAATAATGCTAAAGCGCTAAAATAGCATTTGTGTTGTTGGGAGTTCATACTACTCAAAATGATCCCACCAAAAATAAAAGTGACATTAAACACGCTTTCTACACTCATAGCCCCACAGTAGGATTTTCTCCTGTGTCGTGGGTACCACGGACACACACACAAGACGAATACACGAACAACCAGACCCAGAACATGTTCTCCATTCATGAATCTAGATTCATGAATCTAGACTCATCATTAAATACCTGTCTGGCCGGGAATCGAACCCGGGACCCTTTGCGTGTCAGACCAGTATGGTAACCGCTGCGCCACACGGGTCGTAAATTCTTTTCAAATCGACATGATTTATTTTTTGTAAAAAACAACTTTAAACCTTTCCCACAAACGCTTGGTGCTTTAGCATTATTTCCTTTCCACTGACGATGATTCTACGTCTGCCTTATCGTTAGGTACAATAAAAAAAAAATGTGTGCGTGTACTAGCGTACACTCGTAAGAAGTGAAACTTCTTTATGACGTTATTTTACAAAAATAATTTACTATATGCAACTTTACAGAAATTGGTTAAATAAAGTTAAATTAGATAAAGTTTAATAAAAGGCTTTTATTAAACTTTATCTAATAATCTAATCTATAATAATCTATCTAATATCACGCGTGGTAGGGATAACGTAACGTAACGGATAATGGCGCGTAACAGAAAAAGATGGCGCGTAACGAAAAAATGTTACACTAAATTTTTTTCCAACCCCGATAAAGAAGTTTCACTTCAAAATGATCGAAGGCGCCACATTTGAAAGTTATATGTTAGATGCACATATACGGCAGAAAAAAACGAGACTTTTCAACTCCTTCAAGCTTAGACATCTACAGTCACATTCAGATAATGGTGTCTTAGGAATTTTACTGGTACTGGTACTACTTTTGTTTATTTCATCTTATTTTATTTTACTTTAAAATTATTTGATGATGTCTTTGAGCAGTGTTGGCGACTCCTTATCAAGTGGACTTCATGATCCATTTAACTTAAATTAAATAAAAAATATAGGTATTAAACTAATACAAATGATAGCTTGTCCATCCATTAAACTTCACAATGTCTTCACCCTTAATAATAAATGTAAGTCTAAAAGAATTATTGTCGACGTTTCCTCCCTCGTGTCATTAAGGGCTATTATTGCGTGCGCTGCTGAATCAAACATGAGCAGATCGCGATCTTCACCCCCGGGGTGGTTACGGGAAATCGGACCTAAATGCATGGATAATTGCATAGTACAGTTTCAAGGATTATGTATAATTGTAGAGTTTTGCAATTTATTGAGCTTATTACATCTACTGAGGTTCTATGGATATTATAATAGACTTATCGGAATCGATTTTATTGTAATAGGTTGAAAAATATTTAGCATATGGCTGCTTTGAACGCCACGATTCAAAATTCATCAGTTTTAAAACAGTAAAGTTTTGCCCTAAAGCCTAAAGCAAACTTGATGCTTTAAACTGCGGTTTATTAAATGACTTTAATAATATATTTTTACTGTTTAAACTTCATTAACTAAAAAGATAATAACAAAAATCTATGTTTCACTTTTAGTCAAAAGTCAAAACGGACTTGTGTTCTATAATATAGAACACACATGTGTTCTATATGATGTCATAAGTTAACAACAGATTAATAATAATGGAATTTATGAAAAAATGTACACTCGTTAATAACAATAATTTAGTCAGTTTTACAGTTCTAAATTATTTTACGATAAAAACGAGTATATATATTTTTAATAAATTCCATTATTGTTAATTTGTAGTTAACTTATGACATCATATAGAGCACATGTGTGTTCTATATGGCAGAATATATTTCTGTTTTGACTTTTTGTAAACTAGCTAAACATTCATAGAACATGTTTCTACGAATGTTTAGCTAGTTTACAAAAAGTCGAAACAAAGCGTTAAATGTCACAGATATACTTGCTGGAAATCGAACCCAAGACAGCCTATCCACCGGAATTACTGAACATGTCTGTAGTGTAGGCACTGGTCTACGTATTCCACTACACTAGATGCCACACCGTCTTTCCCACGCATACCAGAACAGTTGTTTCACTATGAATCACAAAGTTCAAATGTAGCTTACGTATTACGTATTTACAATGAGGACCCCTGGCCTGCGGTTACCAAATTATGGGTACCGTCTCAGTGTCTCCCTCGAAATTTCGTCATGTAATTATATGGGAAATATGTCACGGATTGGATACATTTGTACTGTTTTTGGTTTGTTTTCTTGGATTTTACCGTTATGAGATTGGTGTTTTACTTTGTTATATGTTAAGGTATCGCCCACATTCGGAAATAACTGACTATCGCATATTATTTTATTCATTCAACCAGTGTTTTAAAATGATTTTTTTATTAAATTATTAGGTATATCTGTTTTACAATATCTGAGTAGCTTTCTAAACTTTTTTTTATTCGATTGAAGTAAATTTATGGAAAGACTAGCAATAACTGAGAATTGCGAGAATGCAGTTCCATCCATCCATCAGACTTTTGATGTCCACTGCTGGACATAGGCCTGGCCTAAATGGCGCCACTCCAACCGGCCCTGTGCCCTTCGAAGCCAACGGTTTCCCGCTGTCTTCTTCAGGTCATCGGTCGCAATGAATGCAGTTCGCTCGATGATAACCGCTGTCTAGGGACATCTGTAAGCAACTGCAAATAGAACAGGGATTCTGAAGTCAATCACAAATGTGTTGCTGCATCCGAGGACTAAGACCTCATATAAAAGTGAACCAGAATCATAGCCTTCTACCAAATGCAAGAACCGTTCCACGCTATAAATTAGTGTTGCGGTGTTATCTTTCCAGCCGTAGAATATACATACGTTTCAACTTGCCAACATGTACCACAATGGTCACTTATATCCACTGCCGTTAGTAGCATATTTACAGTAAGTAGTAAGTGGCGTCATGACGGTTAGGAGAAAAACGCGCTAAAAGTTTTGGTACGAAAATCTTCCATAAATCCTTTATTTGTAATCGGGTCATAGTGATTGTAGCTTTAAATGAAAGAGGACCTATGACTTAACTTAATAATAGTATAGATGCCATTGGCCGAAAGGCTTTAAAAAAACTTTTGCAGTAAGTGTAGCCACTGTTATCATGCTTGGTTAAATTACAAAAGCGCTCGACTTACTGCAAAATGATAATTGCTAAATTTAGATTTAACAACGATATAAAACGAATGGGTAAGATGAAAATTGTAGATCTCGTTATCGTGATCACGGCTATATATCTAACTTAGTTTTGCCAAAAATCCGACTTACTGCAACTATGCTATTGATGGCAGTACAGATGGACGGTAAACAATTTCTACCAAAAAATACAGACGAATTGAGAACCTCCTTTTTGGAAGTCGGTTAAAAAAACGTCCATTTAACTTGTATACCGAGTGATTGTCCACAATATGACGTACCCATTTAGCCAATACTTAAACTCAATAGCCCGAAGATAAATTGAGTTTGACATTTTTTATGATAGTATTTACAAGTTTAAATATATTATTAACTAGCTGTACCCGCGGCTTTGCCCGCGTGCAAATCAACGTGTCACAAAGTTTTTCCCGAGCACATCTCGACACCGTGGGAATTCTATGATAAAAAGTAGTAACATTAAAATCGGTTTGGCCGCTCAAGGATTATCTGGTCAAACACAGAGTGAAAAAACGAATTTAAAGTGTGTATTTGTGGGTAGGAACGTATTGTTATGTTTTTTTTTTAATTAGACGAATTCTAATGTTGTAAACCGCTTTTTTGAACCAATTTACATTCTTAGTGGTCTGATTCACAATATCGGGATACTTTTTTTCAATCAACTCCTCCACATTTGAACCAAAACGTATCGATTATAAAGATTGATTTGAACTTTTCCGAATTGGAAAATACTATTTGAAGTAATTTTGGCGGAATCAAATTTCTAAGTAAGATTATAGGTAAACCTACTTTTAATATTAATTTGTGTTCAGGAGTTCCGGAAGGCATTAAGGAATTCAAAAATTCTGTTGGATAATGTACTGCTTCCTCCATCTCAATGACTGTGTCTACCGAATAAAAGATCTGTGACGCTGCTTTAAATTTTGAAAAAAATAAATCATTTATTTTATCGACACGTTCCTTTGGTGGGTGGGTATATAGCCGTCTTTTGGAACCAATTTATAGTGTTATTGGTTGTATTAACAATATTGGGATATACTTTTTCAACCAACTCCTCCACATTTAAACGAAGACGTATCGATATAAAGATTGATTTTAACTTTTCCGGATAATAGTTCTTTGTAGCACTATTATCTACTTGAAGTAAATCATTAGATAATTGGAATATCACTGAACAGCGAAATATATTCTAAGTTCATATTTTGTTTCATGTGGCCAGAGATAAGATCTTTTAAGAGGTGTATCGGGCTATTTGTGTGCGTAAATCCCGCATTGTTCTTTGTAAAGCAGTAGACATAATCAAAACACTTTTACAACTCATACGAACAGGGCGCACCCGCTCACAGGGCGCTGCCGCACCCTGCTTTCTTATTTTTTATGTTTTCTTTTATGTTCCAACCTAACCTAACCCATCCTGTTTAAAAAGCTACAGCTAAATCCAACTCTTAACAATAACATGACAATACTCCTGCATTTTTAGGATTTAGGTATTCAAAGTGACACTTTTCATCATAATGGTCTCTCAGGAACGGGTTGTAATGTATTGTAATCAATAAGTACCAAACTCATACGGCTTAAGTAGGTTGTGTAATTAGATTATCAGGGTTGATGAATTGAAGTTTAATTTATTAATCACATTTCAGTTTAATGAGCTGTCATTAAACTTATAATATATACTAAAAACAACCGTAAGCATTATGTGACTGCCTTTTATAATTTAGGCTTGCACTATCCCGCATCATCAGGGAGGAGTTGAAGGTAAAAAAAATATCCCGTGTCTTTGCTTAGTATTCTTATTAGTATTTTTAATACTTATACGTACGCACTTGCGAGCCAACTTCTATAGCTTGGGCTTGCAGTACCCTGCATCATCAGGGCTGAGGAGTTTAAGATCGAAATTTTCATCATGTGTCTTTGCTTAGTAATTATATTACATACCCGAAAGCATTAAATGGCCAACTCCTATGTCTTAGGCTTGCAGTACCCTGCATCATCAGGCTTGAGGAGTTGAAGATCGAAATTTTCATCATGTGTCTTTGCTTAGTAATTATATTACATACCTGAAAGCACTAAATAGCTAACTTCAATGGCTTAGGCTTGAAGCACCCCTGCATCATCAGGGTTGAGGAGTTAAAGGTCAAAATTTTCATCATGTGTCTTTGCTTAGTAATTATATTACATACCTGAAAGCACTAAATAGCTAACTTCTATGGCTTAGGCTTGAAGTACCCCTGCATCATCAGGGTTAAGGAGTTAAAGGTCAAAATTTTCATCATGTGTCTTTGCTTAGTAATTATATTAAATACCTGAAAGCACCAAATGCCCATCTCGTATAGTTTAGGCTAGCAGCATCCTGCATCATCAGGGGTGAGGAGTTGAAGGTCGAAATTTTCATTTTGTGTCTTTGCTTAATAGTCATATTACATACCCGAAAGCACCAAATGGCCATCTCCTATGGCTTATGCTTGAAGTAACCCTGCATCATCAGGGTTGAGGAGTTGAAGGTCAAAATTTTTACCGTGTATCTTTGCTTGGTATTTTTATTACATAACCGAAAGTACTAAATAGCCAACTCTTACGGTTTAGTCTTGAAATACCCTTACATCATCAGGGTTGAGGAGTTGAAGATCAAATTTTTGTCCCATGAATTTGTTTAACAATCTTATTATATATCCATAAAAACAAATTGACTTATTTCTACGGTTTAGGCTAGCATTACTCCTGCATCATCAGGATTGAAGAGTTGAAGGTCATTTTTTTTAGAAAATATCTGCTTAGTAATCTCATTCTACATTCAACCCAATTGGACTCCTACAGCTTAGGTTTGGCCGAGTATCGCTAATTTCGTTAATTTGCTTCAAAGAAATGAATCCTATGATCAGAACCGTATCAAACTTATCAGAGTACCCTTGAAGTACATTCTTTCAAATAAAAAAAAAATCATCAAAATCGGTTGGCGGGATATTGAGTTATTCATCTATTTATCGCGCACATCCTTAATGCAAATATCAGACTTATGCGTTTTTCTTATGGATGCCACTGTCAAAAGTGAACTAAAAATAAATCGGACCCGATGACACGCACTACCTTTCAAATGAAAAAAAAAAATCATCCAAATCCGTTCACCCAGTGCGGAGAAATCGAGTAACAAATATTAAATAAAAAATAAAAATAAAAAAAATACAGACGAATTGATAACCTTCTCCTTTTTGAAAGTCGGTTTAAAACTATGTTTTAACATAAAAATCAAAGCGAAATACTAAATTTTATTGAGGTGGCCTCAAAATTGACTGACTTTCATACAAACTTACATCTCCTATTTGGGTTAAATTGGGGGGGGGGGGGATAGAAAATTCATTCATAATTGACGTCTACGTCATAAAAAGAACCCCTAGTAAAAATTATATTCGTATCTTTAGCAGTTTAGGCTCTACGATATTTATTCAATAGATGAGTGAGAGAGCATCCTTTCGTTTTTATATTAAGTATATATAGATATAGAGATATAGATGTGTATGGTATCAAATAACATAGGTACACACATAACCAATAAAAATACATAACAGAGGAATACATTTTACAGACCATAACATGTTTAGTTTCAACCAATTCAACTATGCAGTTACTTATCTTATTAACACTTATCGAACACGGAATAAATACTGCGTAGTTTAAAATGGACATAACTTTTTTATTTATAAACCGATTTACATAAAATAAACACTAAATGTTAAGTGAAGTTTCCCACGACACAGCGGTGAAAATTATTTTCAAATTGGATAAGCCGTTCCTGAGATTAGCGTTTTCAAACACACAGACAAACAGACAAACAGACAAACAGACAAACAGACAAACAGACAAACAGACAAACAGACAAACAGATAAACAGACAAACAGACAAACAGACAAACAGACAAGATTTCTAAAAACCATTATTTTGGGTTCTATATCGTATTAAAGACCTCTAGAAATGGTTTTCACCTAAATTTATTCCATGTACAGACAGCGACCTCTTACAGATTTATTATAGTATAGATAAATTCGTATATCATAAAATATATTGACATATAAAATCTGTTTAATTTAAATTTAATTTAATTTTAATTTTGTTCCAGAAAAAATGTTTCTTTTCTTTTCTTTATTACTATTGTTATTATCATTTGACTTACTTGTTACTCGCTCCTTTTTGCAAGCAGTCTTCGCCTATAAATGTAATTGCACTTAGCTTTTCCGTATTGTATAATTGTGTTTTTTTTATATTATAATTGGTGTAAACTATGTAGGTGATCAAAATTATATAAATAAATAAATAAAACCTAGCCCGATATTTAGTATTTACATTACGATCGCAATTGTAATCTAGATATGTGCATCCATTGTTGTAGCCGCTAGCGCTTTGTATTGCAAAAATAATCTGTTTGTATGCAAAGGGGACATTAAAATTCCTCAGTAGCTCTCAAGCGCTGTGTTCGCTTATAAATCAATATCAATATTCAGAAGCTTGTAGGTAGGTAGTTTGTAGGTAGGGAGATACCGCTCGTGGTAGTTGAGCTAATTTATTTAGTATACTATTATTCCCTGGCTTTCGTCCGCTTTGGTTATGTCTACCACGGTAATGACGATGTTCTCGAGGGGGAAACCTTCAAAAGGTACCCGACGCCGTGGGAGCGACGCAGGGTTATGTGGGATTTACCGCACAAAACTCCGGTGGCCGTCCTCGGCGCTATAAAGAGGACTCCGGGAATTCGGAACCGCAACCGGAATCCTCTGAGCGCGTTGCCCCATCGGGCTCCTTCCAGATGGGCGGCTGGGCCCACCGCTCCGTCTAGTTTTTACGATGCTATGCGACCACATCCATACCGCCGTCCTTCCCGGGATCGCCCAAACTGTTCGAGCTCCTATTCTAGCCGCCAGCAACCCCGGAAGCCCCTTTTAGTCGCCTCTTACGACAGGCAGGGGATGCTGTAGCCCTATTCTGATCCCGGAACTACAGGAACGACGGTAATGACTTAATGAGTAGGTATCCTATGTCTTGTCACAGAGGGGATATTCATGGTAAACGTCAACAGAGCTAGCTGATCTGCGGGAATAAGTTAGTTACCACCTTCATCTGCAGCGTGAAGCATTTCTTGCGTTTCGATGGAAGGGTGTGGTTGCCGGCACACTTTCACATGAGGCGACCATCTTAGACCTCGGGAGTAATGTGTGATTGACTTCAGATGGTACCCATGTTCTGTATAAAATAGATTACAGACGTCCATGGGCGGCAGTAGCAACTTACCATCAGGTGGATTGCATGCTCGTTTGCTACTAACTTCAGTTAGATAAAAAAAAGTTATTATTATAAAAATAGAGGCTTTTCTCTACGAGTCTTCATTCTCAGTTATTGCTAGCCTTTCCATAAAGTTTCATACCCAACGCATTCCACGGACACTCGAGCGCATTAAAACAAATAAATTTTATTGATTAATTGCTGCCTCCCCATACAAATCTCGCTCCTAGAATTGGTCCGAATTGCTTTTAATTTGATTAAATCATTTGATGACAGCTTCCGTCGCTGTTTTAATCAAGATTGCGCTTAGAATTTCTTTTCAGGGTTCCGTACAGAATGGGTAAAAACGGAACCCTGTTACTAAGACCCGGCAGTCCGTCTGTCACCAGGTTGTATGTCATGTACCGTGATAGCTAGCTAGTTGAAATTTTCACATAAAATGTATTTCTGTTGCCGCTATAACAAAAAATACAAAAATAATAAGAAATACATTTGAGGGGTGGCTCCCATATAGTAGGAATACGTGGTTTTTTCCCCGTTTTTTATAGATAATCGTACGGAACCTTTTGTGCGCGATTCCTACTTAACTGGTTATTTAATAATTAAATGCTTCGTGTATTACGCATAAGTCTTATGCGGGCGGTAAACTTTTAGTTTTGTTATGAATATGACTCTTAATTCAGATTTTTTATGAAATTGAAGGATCGGGTGAGCATGCAAACCACATGCCGGTAACAGGTTTCGAAAGGTGGTAGAACCAGTACTGTTCGGCTGTGGTGGTAACACCGCCATCATTGTTTTCAGCGTGAAGCAGCTTTGAATTGCGGTGGAAAGACGTGGATGATAACTGCCTTAAATATAAGACTTATATATACTTGATCGTAGTTCGCAGGAGCAACGCATCTGTGATCGGCTTCAGCTGGAACCATTTTGTTATATATGTTGCAGCGTGACTAATGTGACTAATAGACACATGTACATCAGTATATTTGTAATCTGTGTAAGCAAAGGAATCGATGTTAGTTTATCTGTGACAGTTATGTTTTTTATCTGTGTCATAAAAGTCCGTTTAGTTTATCTGTATTTTTTAATTCGTATTTTCGATTCGTAAAATAAACTGTTACACTGCAATGGCCGTTTCGATTATTCATTTGGCACTTAATTATATCCTCTAAAGATATTACATTATGTCACACACACACTATGATGAACAGATTACCTACGTGTCTTGATTTTAAACTTTACACAATTACAATATACACAAAACATCCTGTACGTTCATAAAATATATTTTTGAACTTACGAAGTGATTTAGTTAGACGATAGCACATGTACAACTAAATTATAATTGTATCTTTCTTAATTACAGAACATTTTAACGTCCGTTAATTTCTTTATTTTACAACCGAAAGCGTATTAAAATGTAAATCATGGAGCACGGTGGTCCTGTGATGATTTCACCTCTCGATAAAAAATATCGATTAAATACTCGTAAGCTATGATAACCTACATGGTGGCTAAATAGACTGGAATCGAAGTATAGATATGGCTTAAAAGCCTTGCATTAACGTCGGTTAAGAAAAAAGTCAAACGTTCGGATACACAGACAGGTTCCGCTGTCGCATATTAAATTTATCGACAGAAATAAATAAATTTGTACCATATTGTTAGTAATCTATACTAATTCAGATAAATGAAATAGTGTCTGTTTCTTACTCGATCACGCAAGAACCATAAGTCCGATTTACATTAAATTTTGCACAATGATATTGTAGGTCTGTAGCATTCATTTAATAACCGACTTCCCAAAGGAAAGAAGTTATCTATTCGTCACGTATTTTTTTTTTTTATGTATGTTCGGGCGAAATGGCTAGAAATCGTTGACCTACCGACACGAATCATACGACATTGTATGCGGCTAGTTTCACAGGCAGTCCCATATTGAGGAAAATGAAAACCTTCAGGCGGTTTTCCCGCAAAATTGGAAAATGTCGGTTTCTTAAAATCTTAAATAACTTGGGTTTCTAAACCTATTTTTTGAATTACCATCTATCCGTGGTTTCGATGCCAATAGGTACCTACCTTCCTGATGGACTAGCATTAGATCGTAGCGGGTAAAATCGTCTACGGCTGGGTTAATACCTCAAAATTGTTGTTTTAAATTTAGATATCTACTATCAGCGCTAGTATTTTTTTATTTCAAAAATAAATCAATCATTATTATATTTAATTTGTGGTAGGTCTATAATAATTAGTGTTTATAGGTTTTATAGGTGGTGGAACCAGTGTAGTTCGCCCGGAGAAGTATCACCGCCGCACCTATTTCTATCTTGAAGAATTTCTTGCGTTTCGATGGAAGGGTGTGGTTGCCGGCACACTTTTATATGAGGTGACAATCTTAGTCCTCGGATGTAGCAATGCATCTGTGATTGACTTCAGATAGAACTCCATGTTCTATATAAGGTTGCTTATAGATGTCCATGGGCAGAACTGACCATTTACCATCAGGTGGATTGCACGCTCGTTTGCTATTTTAGTCGTATAAAAAAAATAAGTCCAAAATTAACAGAAAATCTAAACAAAATCGATTGTAATTTTTAATGTCTTTGTTGCGGTATTCATAATCAAGTACAATTCAACGTGGATGCTTTACACGAAACAACATATTTCGTAATTGGTATCCCCAGAGGTCAATTTTACGGCAATTTGTCATACCACCGACAGAAGTACGTCTAACTAGTAAGAGATGGCGCCACATGTCGGCGGCGTCAGTACTCGTCACGGTCACAGATAATAAAATAATTGTATGGAGTTTTATTATCTTTTTGTTTTTTAATTTCTAACTTAATAGAGACGTTAGGCGTTAAAAGCCATTGTGCCTGGTGTTAAAATCATTTTCGATTTATGGCGTGAAAATTCTTGGTGATAGTTGCCTATCATTTACAAATACCTTCGCAATTAAGGCAATTATGTTTTTGTTGGTGGATAGGATATAATAAAATAAGCTTAACGGTAACAAAATTACGTTGACCGATTTTAATTTTAACTACTTATCTGTCCACTCAGTATTTTTATTAAATATGTTGAGAAGAGCAGATATAAATAAACTAATCCCAACATTATTAATATGGACTATGAACAATAAATAAGTGAACAAAAGACTTAAACAATACCTTTTAAATATTCATTAAATACTAAAGTCATTAAACATAACGATGTTTTAGGCTATTCGCCTCTAGATGGCGCTGTAGGTAGCCATTTCCAAACTTGTTCATCGAGATTATTTCAAACAGTAGTTTTTGTGCCTTCATAACCAATATTAAATGAACTATATTATCGTTTCAACAATTGCAAATGTGTTTTTAAGTGCACATTATCATTGCACGCAAAATTTGAATTTTTATTGGCCGCTTGCAAGCTGGGGCGAGTTGGCATTGCAGTAAAAACGTGACTTTTATATTAAATTGGTATAAAATAACGCGATATAGCTCATTCGATTGCATTCGCACGTTTCTGAACGCATCGACGGGCGTCGCCCCACACGCGTTAAATGGTTATTTCTCAAACATACGCCATAATTCATATGAACCAATACGGGAGCCGACACGCATACATCGCTCTCGCTTTCGCAAACTAGAGAAACCGAAGGCGCTGTTTGTTTTCCTTTTGCTTCCTTTGAAATCTTATTTTGAATTTTATTCCTGTAGGGCGGTCGCGATGTTGCATTATGTCGCCCGTTCACTCCCGCGGCGTTCGCGACCGTCCTTTTCTCGCTTTTTGTGATTTAATTCGCAGAACGACATCAGACGTGATTCGAGTCTATAGAACTTTTTATTGCAAATGTTCGGAATTCGTCGGAGCAACGTTTGGGCAGGCGCTTGTGCAGTATCGATTGAATTCGGCGATCGTTTTTCGATCTTGAATGTTGACGAGTTAGATGTTCGTCTCGTATGCGCTAAGACTTTGCTAATGCAGTTTATGGCGCATATTTTGGACAAAGTATGTTCGTTTTTACGTATCTTAGATGTGATGTAACCCTACCTAGGGTTTTATAGTTTAAGATTTCTGTTGTATCTAATCTTACAGTAGGTATAAAGACATGGCGGTATGGATGCAAGGACTATCTTACGGCCGTTCTTCTATCTAACAATATCTTTCTGTACGCAAATTCACTAAGCGAATTATTAAAAAGCATTAAGTAAATAGTAGCAACATATAAATCTATAAATGTAATAAATAATGTTTTAGAGCCTTTTACATTCTTAAATGGTTTATCATAACTATGTATTGCAAATAATTAAATAGCATTAACAAGGATATGTCGATGTACTTCGTAGTTACTAGCAATATTTTTGTTTTTCTTATCTGATTGAAGTAGCAAACTAGCATGCAGTCCACCTGATAGTAAGTGGTCACTGCTGCCCATGGACATCTGTAAGTAACTTTACGTAGAACATGGGTCCTATCTGAAGTCAATCACAGATGCGTTGCTACTCCCGAGGACGCCTTTATATTATTTTCGCCTCATATAAAAGTGTGCCGGCAACTTCTCCTATCTATTCCAAATTTTTCTATTTCCTTCCTATGCAAACAAAGTCTTACACTGGTGTTGAGTATTTATTACATGAGATAGACATCGGTATTTACCTATTAATTAGTATGGTGGTACATGTTTAAATCAGTGGTTATTTTTTGGGACTAAAACCTCAACAGGTAATTAAAATTATTTTCAACTATTTGACCCGGCGATCTTCGTTCCGTCTAAAAGTCTAAAATTATCAGTGTTTCTCTACTATATTATACATAAAAACCTTCCTTTAGAATCACTATCTATTAAACTTTGTACTATGTATTTTAAATATGTATACCTATTGTCACTTTGTACAAAAACTTATAAGTAAATAAAATAAAACTGCATTAAAATCCGTAGCGTATTTTTAAAGATCTAAGCATACATTATCTGTCCACCAATTCGTACTTGGCCAACGCAGTGGACTATGGCCTAAAACTCTCTCATTCCGAGAGAAGACCCGTGCCCAGCAGTGGGACAATAATGGGTTTACGATGAAGCATACATAGGGACAGACAGTTTGAAACGACTTTTTATACACTGATGCCAGTTAATTTCACGTCATTGTGTCTTCATCCAATCAAACAAAGCGTTAACGCATCCTTCCCATGAACATGGAAGTCGGTCTACTTCACTGAGAACAAAAAGTTCAAGCAAACCAGATTACGAGGAGCCGATGCATCAATATTTGCTTCTGCTGTTGACACGCAAACCGTCTTAGTAGTGTACACAAAAGGGTTCACTAATGCCCTTTTTACCACAAAAAGCTTGGACAAATATTGGGACGCGATCGGCAGGGGCACGTTATGTACGATTATAATTATGGTTTCTGTATATACGAAATGAATGGATGTCTGTCAGTTTGACTTGATTCTCATGTCTTTGTATGGAACCGCCAGGATACGCCTGTGAAGATTGCTGTGTTAGCAGTGACAGGAGTTCTGACAGGAGGCCCATAGTTTGCCTTAAGCAATGGTATTAATAAAACAAAACTGTTACTAGTAAACTTTTCTGGATCTAGGAAAATGTAGAGATGACACTTTCTGTATCTACTTTTTATATCTTCTTTCAGTTTAAAAGTTTGAGGGTAGCAAAGATAGTAAAATATAAATAGCAGGTAGGTGTTGGGCTGCGGGGCCCGTAGCATTTCCTACTCTTGTTATGTGGCTAATCCGGCACTGTGTGTTAGTTATTCTATCCTATAATTCCTATTTCTAACAGGAAGCAATTGTTTTCATTTCGGTTAAAGGCTGCGGTCGCTCATTTATTTATATGACCTCTTGACTTCATATAGCACAAATCTCCAGTCGTCCAATCGTCCATGCCAGACCTAGGTCTAGACCATCTATCAAATCGGCTGCAAGGTTCGCTTGTTAACTCGATCCATTAAAAGAAGTTGACGCACATCTATAGGTACACAAATTATTTAAAAAAGACATAGCGTTATTTTCGATACTTTTTTTAACTAAAGTTGTTCTGGGTCCACTTAAAAATTACAAAAATATGCTGTCTACGCTATGTAGTATGAAATCTTTTTCATATGTTAATACTACGGTGAAAAATGACCACTGAATGAACGAAAATCGGATATTAATATTTTGTACATATTTGTACACATTATATTAATATTTTGTGCATCTGCCTTTTATTCGAACCCAAAGCCCATTACGTGTTACATCAGTAACAATAAAGTTAGAACTTGCTGACAATTCTTTTTAAAAGTTTTTTTTTTTACTTTCATTCAGAGCAATGATCCTATGTTATTTCAGAAGTATTTTTAATTGCTTTAGCTTCTTGTATTTTAGCCAAACTTTAGTAACTTTCTTACTATTACTGATGATGACCTTTATGTCAATTCAATCTTTCATAGATATTAAAAAAGGCAAAATTATTTGCCATGGTAAATCTTACGTATAAAAACGTGAATTATTTTTAAAGTACAAGCATTCATAAAATCCCTTGTCTATCTCAACTAGCGAATAACGTACAAATCGATAGCGTCCGTAGCGGGAGCAAATCCATTAGCGATTAACGAGCGATCGAGGGACGCACTAAATTAAAATAAATATTTGCCGTCAGCGCCTGCGCAGCTTTCATCTCGCCGACACAGGTGCCGACGCGGTGTCTCAAAGCCAAGGGTATTACGTATCATGAGCTTGTTTTAGTGGATTAGCCTGGGCTTTAAGAACTAGATAAAAATTTGCTATCAAGAACCTATATTGTGTATTATAATATAATACACAATATAGGTTCTTGATAGCAAATTACTTACTTTATTTTTAATGTACTACTGCGTAGGTAGTACTGCGCTTAAAACAACGACTTTTTTGCGAATTTGAGTTTATAGTAGTAGTAGTATATATGAATAGAGATAAAGGTTTTTTATTGACATACGGTCGAAAGTTAATAAAAATGCAGTACAGTACATGCAGTGATCACGTAATATAGCGTAAGCTGGATTACCTTATCAAAGCTTATAACAAGTTTATAAAGTTAAATGCAGTAAATCTCATTTAGAAGAAAAAAATGCAACTTTTGAATTTTTCTCTTTTACAAAAACTATATCCGGTTGTCAAAACAACGGGAATACCTAAGTCTAATTATTGCCAAATTAACCTTATATACTAAAATCGTAAGAAGATCTGTCGGTAGAACATTTTCTCACAGTTTTCTTAAACGACATTTAGTGATTTATAATTGTTAAAAAAATTGAGATCTATTGATATATTTTAATAATTTTGGTAGAAGAAATAAATCTGGCAAAAATACCTTAGCACGCTTATACCCATGTCCAATATTTGCACAGGTGTAATAATGCATTTGTACCTTATTTGGCAAATAAAGATTTTGATTTGATTTGATTTGCAGGTATCAGAAGGTGGTAGAACCAGTGTTGTACGCCCGGAGAAGTGCCACTGCCTCAACAATTTCTAGCTTGAAGCATTTCTTATGTTTCGATGGAAGGGTGTGGTTGCCGGCACACTTTTATATGGGGCAACCATTATAGTCCTCGGGAGTAGCAACGCATATGTGATTGACTTCAGATAGAACCCATGTTCTGTATGAAGTTGATTACAGATGTCCATGGGCGGCAATGACCACTTACCATCAGGTGGACTGCAGTTTCGTTTGCTACTTCAGTCAGATAAAAAAAACTAGCACTACTTCAAAAATGGCAATTATTTACGGCTAATAATCGATGTTTCGAAGCCCGTAAATACTTTTAAGTGAATACTTTTTCATTCTTGTCTATCTTTACAGAAACCTACTGTAAACACAGTAAGTTAACAGGAAACACAAGTGATCGTATTCAACCAGGAAATAAAGAAGCAAACAAACAGATCATTTGAACCGCGTGGCGGAGCGGTTACCATACCGGTCTGACGCAAAGTCCCGGGTTCGATTCCCGGCCAGACAGGTATCTGAATGATGAGTTTAGATTCATGTTCTGGGTGTGGGTGTTTGTGTATTGGTCTTGTGTGTGTCCATGGTACCCACGACACATGAGAAAAACCTAGTGTGGGGCTATGAGTGTAGAAAGCATGTTTTTATTCATTTATATTGTCCACCAATTCGTACTTGACCAGCGCGGTGGACTATGGGCCTATAACTCTCTCATTCCGAGAGAAGACCCGTGCCCAGCAGTGGGACAATAATGGGTTGACGACGATTCATTTACGGGATCTGGTTGAGTAGTAGACACCTGATACGATTTTCAACCGTATTCGGTTTATCGTAAACGTTTAAATAGGTATACTTCATATGTATATTACGTGGTTCATAAGTACCTAGTTTACCATAGAATACAATGGATACCCTAGAATCTTATCCTATCCTTACTTCACTACATAGTATAGAACAAAGTAGACTTCTGCTGTCTGTGCCTATGTATGCTTCGTTCTTTAAAACTACGCATGCACGATGCAGTTTTTAATATTCATAGTGATTCAAGAGTATAGTTTTTATGTATAATACATGCATAATATAGCGCAGGTGTTTCTCCATATAATTTTAGATTTGTGACTTTGTATATTACTTATTCACTGCATTTAATGTGCTGCTTCTTAGTTCAAATCCTTGCTAAGAAGCCAAAGGATTCGTACCTAAGCTTCGCGTTTATGTAAATGGCATTTTCCGGGAAGCGTATAGCAAAGGCTGCGACAGACATTTTCCGGGAAATCCGTTTGTAGCTTACAGCGCACTAAATTCCCATGAAACAGTCAATTGAAACTTCAAATATAAGGAATCATATAACATAGGTACATGTTCATATCTGAGAGCAGTGATAGCCTAATGGTTGAAACTTGCCCTCTCAATCGGGAGGTCCGAGGTTCAATCCCAAGCACGCACCACTAATTCATGTGCGTATTAGATATTAATTATCACTGCTTTTCGGTGAAGGAAAACATCGTGAGGAAACCTACACACCCGAGAGTTCTTTAAAAAAAAGTTCTCGGAGGTGTGTGAAGTCCACCAATACGCACTTGGCCAGCGCGGTGGACTATGGCCTAAAACTCTTTCATTCAGAGAGAAGACCCGTGCCCAGCAGTGGGACAATAATGGGTTGTACCCCATGTTCATATCTTAATACTATTGAATATATTATGCTCTATGTACACTCAATCAGGTACATGAAAAACTACATGTCATTTCATGTAGCTTGAGTGAATTCGCAAAAGTTGTTTTTGATACATTCTATTACAATAATATGTAACTATATATTATATTTAATAATAGAAAAGAACGTTAACCTTTTAAAAATTATCGTATTGGGTGTTACTTGTAAAGATAGACGTAAGTCTGTATAAATAAATAAATATTACCCTTTTCTATACTGTATATATGTATATATATTCACTTATATTTATATCCGATTGTATATATTTTTCTGTGATAGAAAATTGCACGCACTACCTTGTGTTAACCAATGTCCAGAGGCGGTGCGGTTACCATACCGGTCCGTCACGCAGTGTGTTCCGGATTTGATTCCCGGCCAGGTCAGGTATATGAATGATGAGTTTAGATTCTTGTTCTGGGTCTGGGTGTTTGTGTATTCATCTTTGTGTGTGTCCACGAAACAGGAGAAAATCCTACTGTGGGAGTATGAGCGTGGAAAGCGTTTTACGTTTTTTTTAAGGTTCTCAGTGCCACTATTGGTATCAACTAGTAGATCTGACTGCCTTATTTTTATTTATTCCGGCGACTTCGCCACCCATAAGTCTTCCATGAGAATCGCCTTATATATAAGAAAGCTGACATCTCCTTCCATTAACTGTGAAGTACTTCGCTAGTCGGACTATGCAGACTCTACCATTTTTATTTTCACAACCTTGTTTCACTTGAGTTTATTGCAACTCGTCACTAGATGGCGCTGCAATGATACAGCAGATATGCAGGCCTCTTCGCACTTCCCACCGGGCTGACCACCTTCAACTTAATATCAGATAATCTGCAGGTAGCGTACGATTGTATTCATCGGAAGATAAGAGGCAACTTCATGCCCATGCATCCGTGATCTACCCCAGATAAAGTTATAATCATATCCAAGTTCGAAAATAGATGTATCGCTAACAATGGCAACAAAGTTGGAACGCAGCGTCGCCTAAACTAGGGGGAGGCCTATTTGGGGAGGCCTATGTCCAGCAGTGGACTTTCAAAGGCTGATGGATGGATGGATGGTCGTTAAAACCGACGACTAAGTTGGAACACGTTGAATAAGTGCTTTCCTTACCATACTCTTTAGACCACAGCAACGCATATTACTTCTGTTAGACAAAAATGTAGCAGTACCTCCGGAATCGAACCACATAGTGTTCCACACATCAAATTAGATACACAGTGTACTATTCCAAGGAAATTCTAGCCATGTGGTAGGCATGTGTATGTAATAGACTAAGTTCATGAATTTCGGAAGCCAGGCTGTTTGGAACAATGTGAATAATCGCCTAAGTAATTAAGCTGCCGGCAGTCGAAACAACCTAATGATACTTGAAACTTACGTCTTAATTTAGATTAACATTAAATGTAACCAAATCTGACATTTTACATGGGAAAAATACCTAATTACCATTATACCAGGTGGTAGAACCAGTAGTTCGACCGGGGATGTACGAACACCGTGCTTATTTCTAGCAAATCAAGTCGTTTTTCTTTTTTTCGTCAGATTGAAGTTATAAGAGAGCATGCAGTCCACCTGTTGGTAAGTGGTCACTGTTGCCCTGGGACATATTTAATGAACTTTATAAAAAACAAGTGTCCTTTCTATCTAAAGTCTATCACCGATGTGTTACTACTGAGAAAGTAAGAACTGTCATCACGCTTAAAATTGTGGTGGTAGAGATCGAACCTCCCGGTTGAAACCATACTCATCGTTCCACTTAGCAAAAATTGCACCTTCCACCTAGCAAAAATGTTATGATATCTAAAACATTCAAGGAATAGAAATGTTTACTTTATGGTCATCGTCATCTCAGGTCATCATGTTTTTTTTTATTTTTTTATATTAAGACCTAACGATAAGGCTGACGGGCCACCTGATGGAAAGCAGTCACCGTCGCCTATGGACATTTGCAACACCACAGGAGTGGCCAATGCATCGCCGGCTTTGGAGGAGAGCTCTTTTTACACCTTTCTTGAAGAACCCCATGTCGTAGCGTCCCGGGAATACCTCAAGAGGAAGTTCATTCCACATCTTGCACGTCCGCGGCAGGAACGAGCGCGCAAACCGAATGTCTAACGATAGGAACTTTCTTGAATGAAAGTAAAGAACTTAAAACCGAATAATGAAAGTTAATGAACAAGTCATAAAACATGTTAATTATCTCTTCGTCTGGCGCCTCATTTTATTTTAAGAGATCACTTATCAATCATTAACGTAGGCAGTTACGTCTCACTGACCGAATCTCATAAACCTTCGAAAAGATTTATCAACCGACGCCGGTATTCCCAGCTAGCGAGAACATCAACCGTATTAATACACAAATGTAGTATTCTATTATACTGAATGAAGGTATAAAACTATAAAAACCTTTTACCAGCGCCGCTTACAGCCATTAAGTATAAAATCACCAGTACATTATTATAACCAGTGTACAAGACACCGCCGCGCATACAACGCCCCTCGCTTTCAGAGATCAACGTAACTGGACGACCAATTTGATGTGATTTATAATTGCATATGGAGACGCCACTGTCTTTATGAATAGATTTTCTGATCTACATTTTAATGCACTCACATCCTTCAGGAAATCGTAAGTGTAGAAACACGCTTTTAACGCAATCGGTCTAGACCATTAAAATGACTGTTATGCGGATATAGAGAATTATCACTATTAAAATTGTTCTTTGATCTCAATATTTTACAAGGGCTATAGTAAAAATTGAGTCGGATGACTAAGGGGTGAAGGAAAATTTTCTCAATTGATGCGCTTTCATACTTTTAATATGAATCAAAGCGCTTCCATTGTGCTATTGTGTTTAAAATTATATTTTAAATGTTGTTTCGTATTTATGAAGTGTTATGAAGTGTAGGTAAATGTGTTTTTTAAAAGAAAAGTTTAATGCGGACTCTACGGCTGTTTGATGGCGTGTGCAATTTTCATTGCAGTGATGTCTTAGCTTGCATATTTTGGAGTTCTGTGTTTTATTATGTTAAAATTGAAGCATTTTTAAATATTTTTTTAAATAAATACAGGATTAAACTGTCCTCGTACAACCCTGGTACGAGGACTAGAGAAATGTACGAGTATCTAATTGTTTGCGTCTGCATTTGGTACGTAATTAACAACCATACTTTTAGCGTAATAGACAAGGATTCAATCATTCTAAATCAAATCTTATCAAATATATAACAATCAATAAAAAAAATGTAATAACTTTAACAGTTTTCTCTATAACAAACCACACGCTCAACACACACGCTCACACGCTTTATACACTCACAGCCCCACAGTAGGATTTTCTCCTGTGTCGTAGGTACCATAAACACACACAAGACGAATACACAAACACCCAGACCCAGAACACGAATCTAAACTCATAATTCAGATACTTGTCTGGCCGGGAATCGAACCCGGGACCCATTGCGCGTCAGACCGGTACGATAACGGCTGCGCCACGCGGGACGTCAAAGCTTAAGCTTACTATTTAGTAACGATAAGATTTCTTAATCATTAAATTACACTAGTAAAGAAATATTTCCACGAATCACAAAAATATGAATGAAATTCCAAAACGGTCTCCTTATTTTATAATGATTATCTATATATCTATAGTAAAACTGAAAGTTCAGGGTTTTTATAAAGACAATATCTTTGTATGTTTAGATTTTTGTCTGTGTCTCTGTGTCTGCAATCACATCGACCCAAATAGTACTGAATTTAATTTACAGAACAGAACTAAATATATGTTAAATAGATTCAAATTTATCTTGAAGTAACATTTTGTCTTTATTTTACCAAAATCCACGTGAGCTCTATCAAAAGACAGTTAAAAAGTAAAGCTATGTTACATTTTTTAAACGCGGTTAAAACAGCGGGGCATTCCTTCTAACTGACATAATACTTATTCTCCTAGTAACGAAATAAATACTCTTACATGAATTTGGTTAGTAGCAATTATCATATACCTCCTAAATTAATTCAAAGGCTATACAGTTAGTTGGCAACAATGCATTTTTGTCCTATTGCTGAGTACGGGTCTTCTCTCAGAATGAGAGAGTTTTAGGCCAAAGTCCACCGCGCTGGCCAATTGCGAATTGGTGGACATACAGTTAGTAATACTAATCAATTAATTGCACTATTCTTTGTTATTTTTCAGTATCAAGACGAATTTTTTCGCAACATAACATAGACAATATTCTTGGCAATAAATAAGTGGGTGGAATGAATTAGTAACATAAATTATAAAACAGTTACTCGATCAATTAAATATTTTTGGATTAAACATTTTTCTCTGCGTGGGTGGATACCGAAGGCTATTAGCAAGAATAGAGATTATCCTAGACAAGTATTAAATGGTTATTGAACCTTACGGTAAAAAGCAATTGCTTTATAAAATTAAAAAACGTAACAACTGACCTATCTTTGGCTTATCGTAAAATATACGATTTATGATAGGTTTTTTTTATACTTTAACCTAACGATAAGGCAGGCAGGCTACCTGATCGAAAGAAGTCACCGTCGCCTATGGACATTTGCAACACCAGAGGAGTCGCCAATGTATCGCCGGATTTGAAGGAGAGCTCTTTTCGCACCTTTCTTGAAGAACCCGTGTCATAGGGCTTCGGGAATACCTCAGGAGGAAGCTAATTCCACAACATGCACGTCCGTGGCAAAAACCACTTACCATCAGGTGGACTACATGCTCGTTTGCTACTTCAGTCAGATAAAATAAAACACTGCCCAATGCGAATTGCTAGATTTCACACACCTTTAAGATTTATTTGCAGGAAATTCTGAATTTGTAAGTTTTCTCACGATGTTTCTCTGCACCGTAACTCAGTGATAATTAATTTCTAATAGGAACATTTTAGAAAAATGTCAACCATTAGGCTTTCAATATATAATTAGTACTGTAAAAACGTGTAGCGTAATGAGACTGAGGAATTTGAAACCATCGCAAGTCGTCAAGTTTGTGCTTAAACACCTTATAGGACTGATGGGTTTCGCAACATTGCTATTAAACGCCACTTAAATATCGGTATGGGATAGTAATTATCACGTAAAAGGGATGTAAAGTAATTGGTTACACTGCGAAATTAGTGCTTGCAATCGATATGTGATTTTACATGTACTTCTCGACCAAACGTCCTGGCGCGAAATGTGATAAATTATAGTTGTGGTACTTAATGTCGTTCTCATACAACTAGATGGCGCTAGGATTGAGTAAATGAACATAATGATACATTTTATATAGATAAACAGAAATCTGAACTAGCTTTAACGTTGTAAAAGCAGTGTAGTTCGACCGGGGAAGTACCACCGCCACACCTATTTCTAGCGTGAAGCATTTCTTGCGTTTCAATAGAAGGGCGTGTTTGCCGGCACACATTCACATGAGGCGACCATCATAGTCCTCGGAAGTAGCAACGCATCTGAGACTGACTTCAGATAGAACCCATGTTCTACATGAAATTGATTATCGATGTCCATGAGCGGCAGTGACAACTTACCATCAGGTGGACTGCAAGCTCATTTTATTTACTCGTAAATAGTAATAGCCATTTTTGAGAAATCAATTACTTATGTGATTTATCGTCAATCCAATGTCCCACTAAGATCATAGTTCTCTCAGAATGAGAGAGATTTTCACACTTCATCGCGCTAGCCAAGTGCGAATTGGTAGACATTTGTAAAATTGTAACAGACAAGTCATAATACTAATAATAATAATAAATGTTTATTGACCATAAATTAGAACAGGTACATTTAAAACGAAGAGCCCTGACTCCCAGAAAAGCGTGAGCTGTGGCCTGGGAGACAGTTCCTTCCCGATTCTATTGTTACAGTTACAGTATTAAATGTAGGGTTACTAATTGCCTTTATGCAAAATTAACCAAAAAAATAACACTAATATGATAGATAACCAAGTAATTCAAATGTGTTCAAAAACCGTTTTTTGAGTCAGACGGCTCAGATATCGAATTGCTTCTGTGTAAAAATAAGATTAATTTAAAAATCAGATATACGCGTTTGTGATTTCAATTCGACATCAAGACACCGAGTGTTTTTAAAGAACCTAACGATAAGGTAGACTGATAGGAAGTAATCACTGTCGCCTATGGACATTTGCAACACCAGAGGAAACGGCATTGCATTAGCCTTCAAAATAGAGGTACTTTTGTACCTTAATTGAAGAGCTTCATGTCAAAGCGCTCCAAGACTATCTTTTTTTTTATTTTTTTTTTATCTGACTAAAGTAGCAAACGAGCATGCAGTCCACTTGATAGTAAGTGGCCACTACCGCCCATGGACTTCTGTAATCAACTTCATACAGAACATGGGTTCCATCTGAAGTCAATTTCGGATGCGTTGCTACTCCCGAGGACTATGATGGTCACTTCATATATAAGTGTGCCGGCAACCACAACCTTCCAACGAAACGCAAGAACTGTTACACGCTAGAAATAGGTGTGGCGGTGGTACTTCTCCGGGCGAACTACACTGGTTCTACCTTCAATATCTCATTTCAAATATCACACATCCAGTGTGTGTAGCCAATAACCAATATGATGTAAAGTTCACGTAAAAGAAAATCAGAACAAATCTAATTTAAAACAACGGCAGTGCTGTCCGCAGATCAAAGATCAGTCCCGGGGGTCGTCATTGATAAGGGATCCGAGGGTTGGGGAGGCAATAGGCTTAGCTGTAAGCTGTAATTGATTGGCTCTGACGGTGATGCGCTTATACGATACACGTTATTCATACGGCTTTTTAAAGTTTTTAGATGTTATGTGTCTATACTAGTGATGTACGACACGATTCGCATTCTGAAATGAAATGAAATGTCTGTATGTTGCATAGGCCTACGGAGGCACTTAGAAATTGTCAGTTACATATTTTTTTTTTACACTACCACCGGATCGGAACACGACCTCAACTGAGAAGATCCGGCAAGAAACTCAGTGGGTTTGTCTTTTTTCGTTGTATATCTTTTTTTATTGCCATATTGTTTTTATAGCATTCCTTGCGTTTCGGTGGAAGGGTGTGGTTGCCGGCACACTTTTACATGAGGTGACCATCACAGTCCTCGGGAGTAGCAACGCATCTGTGATTGACTTCAGATGGAACCCATGTTCTGTATGAAGTTAATTACAGATGTCCATGGGCGGCAGTGACCACTTAACATCAGGTGGACTGAGTGCTCGTTTGCTACTTCAGCCATATGCCGGACAACGTTTTATGAAAGACGACACAAAACTCTTAAGATTAGAAGATTTTTTTCATACATATGCACTATATCTATTTAGTCTGTAAGTAGTGTATATCTAGTAAGTAACGCTGTGCGTGTTAGATGATACGCAAAACGAAGAGAACCAACTTTAAATAGCTATAACAAACCAATACGGACATAACTTTATCAAATGCAAAATAATATACCTACTCCACAATAACAACAGAAGAGAACTCGCTTCAGTTTCCTCTTTTTATTCCAAGGAACAAACAAAAATGCTGTCCATTTGATGTCAGTGGTCAATACTGCTCATAGACATCTACCACACCCCACATCAACCCATTATAGGCCCACTGCTGGGCACGGGTCTTCTCCCAGAATGAGAGAGTTAAGGCCATAGTCCACCGCGCTGGCCAAGTGCGAATTGGTGGACACCTACACCTAACACATATCTGTATAGAACAGAGCTACATTTTGTAGTCAATCACAAAAGCGTTGCTATTCCCGAGAAATAAGCTGGACGCCTCGTAAGAATTAGTCGGTGATACAATTAATCCCGCACCATATGTCAAAATAGATGAGCAATAAACAAACAGACGAACAGACAGCTGCTAACGACAGCAAACAATTTATTACGTCAATTATAAACGCTAGTTAGTTTTGTCAATACCAAACCCCTAATCATTATAAAATTAAAGTTCTTTACACCAATTTTCTAGTCTGCTTTTTCTAATAATTCATCCTTATAACATATGAAACAAAAGGAACTTTGTCTGATTGTTTTAAGGTGTTCATTGGCGTAGTTTTGAATAACAAATATTTGGGTTTGTAAGGTGTTTTTCTACCATATAATTAGGCAACAGACACCTTCGGTTGATGGCCCCTGGCGCCTGCCGTCTCGGAAACAAAACTTTATTTTTCTTTATTTTTGATTTTATAATCGCCGCAAAACTGAATTGCTTAACATCTTAACTGGTATATGAGTGTTATTCATATGCAAAATTCGACTACACATTTGTAAATAATTTAAGATAGGTAGGCGAAGTGTTGAATATATACTGGTGCATAGTAATAGATTGGAAAGTGTATGCGGTTTATTATATAATTATTAAATAATGAAAATGTGAGATGATACTTTTAATGCATATTGCTATTGTTTATCAATGCTTGAAAATTATACTTACAATAGTTTCTAATAATATAATAAGTAAAGTCATATTTTTTAATCGAAGATAACTTGTTAAAATGCATTGAATATAAGCGCATTCATTTTTTTACGTAAAATGTTGTGCGTGAATTGAACTAGATGGCGTGCGAATCGCCGCGAGAGAAACTGCGGTTTATCCATACGTGAAATAATCTTGTTCTTCAGCCAAAAAACGCCGACACTGCGTTAAAACGTGAGGTTAAATGAAATAAAGAAAGCTTTAAAAAGAAATTATCACGTCTGGTCGTCTGCCCATTTCTATTAATAAACTTAATAATTAAAACAGTAACATATTTTCTGCTTTTTTATATAAGGTCCCAAAAATGATGTCGATGAAATCCTTGTCTATGATTTACATTTATTACTTTTTGTATAACTACAATTATTAAAAAGTTGTGATTTGTGTGTGGTCTAACACTTGCACAAAAATAAATGAGTTTTAAAAAAAGAACTATTATTTAATATTATTCCATTACAATAATGTTAAGTAGCATGTAATATGGAATACTTTGTCCCCCTACAATAGGCTAATTACGGTTTCATGCGCTAAAGTAATAAATAGTGGCAGAAAAAACATAATCATTTGTTTATGCTACTCCTAACATAGAAAATTACACGGATGAAGTATTTCTAAGTCACTAACGAGTACCGTTCATAAAAATGAGGAAATATAAAAAAGACGATTCATGGATGAGCCTCGATCATAAATAATAGAATCATTAACATCTGCCTCTATGATTTCGACCATAAATTTTTTAGGCGCCAAAAAACTCAACGATGCTTAACTGGAGTCTTGTTGGGCGTTATCGGAAAACGACGTGTTTGACGGTTATTGCGTTACGTTATTTTTAATTTCCTTGTTTTAGGCAATTTAATTTTCTTCTTCATTTATTTTTTGTTTCTATACCGAGTTTTGAATTAGATAATAAATGGTTATGTTTGGCTGTTTGAATAATTGTACCAGTAACATAGAATTTAAAACTAAATGACGTACTTTTTTGTCTATGATTTAAATAACATTTCTATTTTTTTCTTACATAGAACTTAATCTGTAAAATATAAATTATCATAAATAGGTACATTATTCAATAAAAAAGTGTGGATAATAACTGTCACGTTGACAGGAGTTCGGAACTTTTTTTAAATCTTAATTTGTATAAAATGTTATTAAAAATCAAAAGGTTTACTAACCAAATGGTCTGAGTGGGGGTCTCGGGGCGCACTAGGTGCTGGATTGGGCCACAGCAACTTTGACAACATCCGTTGGCTTTGGCTATAGATGAGCTCCTACGAAGGAGAGAAAAACGAACTTTAGTCATAATAAGAATAAAGGCGTAATACGCCTGACAAGCGAACGGGATTGTTGTAATTGGCCGGCAGTAGCTAGTCGACCTAGTCCTAAAATAGTTTATTGAGGAAATGAAACATAGGTCTAAAGAAACTGTACAACATATATTATGTACCTACACATTATATTACCTACGTCAGATATAAAAAAAATATCTATAGTTTTAATTTTTTTTATCGCGGCCAGGCGTATTTAAAAAACAAAAAATGAAGTAACCAATATTGTCTATGGTTAAAAAGATTACTTTCTATTGCGGCCAGTTTTAAATAAGGCGTGTTATTAAAAGTAAAAAAAATGTGTAGTAACCGATACGTGTTTGCAATTTCTCAACGTCAAGAACTGTTTAAGGAAACTAAATAGTATTGTAATTGCGGTCCAAGTATGGCATCGAACACATGTAGGTAATTAAAATGGCATGTAGCAGTGTCAGTAATGCAAGATTCCGATAACAAGGTGGGTCATGTGTTCCCAGTTTCTCATAATGATGGACATCGTTTCTGCTTTGAATTATCTTTATGGCGAGTCAATATTTTACATTGTCAATACACTGACAATGACGTTTCTATTTTTAAAAAAGTAAGAGAAATATATTAAATTCCCATGTAAAATATTGAATACAATTATTCGTAATTTACGTATATTTCTGGTGTATAGCTAATAAATATTATTATAAAAAAGTTGTGTCTATTACAATATATAAAGCAACCATAAACAATAATCTACTTCATTGTCATTTATTTATTCACGTAAGTAGGTATATTTATTTCTATGCCTGTTTATCAATTATTTCCAAACCTGACCTATTTAAAAATTACTGTGTTAATTTCACGTTTTAAGATAATTGAATTAGATACTTAGCACTACAAAATTATTAACTACTTGTTTCACGCGGCTTCGCTTGCTATCATCACGTGCTAATCAGTTGTTTTCTACGCATCAATATAGGTCATAAACTTTAGTGAAAATCTGTAGTTTTTGTATGAAAGAGGAACTCCTCACAAATTACCAAATTTATAATATACCTAATAAAAATATAGAAAAAAACCGTTATATATAACATAACAGCATAACATTAGATGGCTACCCTAGCCAGCTTCTAAGAACCAACCAGCCATAACAAAATAAGCGATATAACATCGAAGTGAGTGAATGAGTGGATTATTAATAATAATAACACGTTTTTACGGTGCGCCCGCGCCTCCGGCAACGTGCATTGGTAACTGTTGGCTACATGGCAATGCATTTATTAAATTAAAAACGCTTTCTAGTTTCTACACTCATAGCCCCACACTAGGATTTTCTCTTGTGTCGTGGGTACCATGGACACACACATACCACAATACACAAACACCTAGACCCAGAACATGAATCTAAACTCATCATTCAGATACCTGTCTGGCCGGGAATCGACCCCGGGACATACCGTCATACCGGTATGGTAACCGCTCCGCCACGCAGGTCGTCAAATTATCTTAGTATTTAATATATTGGTTTTGGCGAGAAAAAAGTTAAAACGTTATTTAAGAATAAATGGACCTACTTATGCAAAATAGAATCAAACACCACAGTTTTGAGAAAAGCAATTTTTGTTTAAATTTTGTATACCTACTCTATAATTTTAGGTTTTTTTAAAAATCTATTTACAATGTTGCACAAAATAATTTGTTCTATGTTTAAATATATGGTGTTATTAAATCATCAACATTTTAACAATAATAGAAGGAAAACAGTCCAAATGTCTGTTAAAAATTGTAGATCTAATTCTTTTTTGGAAGCATGGTAAATTGAAAAATTACTTATTACAGTATTTGTTTTGAAAGCAATGGATTGTATTATTTTGCGACTAGAAATAGTTTTCAATTATCTACAAAATCTGTCTGGTTTTATTTTGTTTGCGTGAAAAAATATTTTTCATGGCAAGAATAAATTCGTTGTAGGAATTAAATTGAAAAAAAAAAATAGAAAAATATAAAAAAATGAAGAATATGAAGCAAGACCAATCACACGGAGATATTATAAATTTTAATTTTAGTTTATATAACGAGCAGGCATATAATAAAAGAGCTTGTACCTTTAATACTTAAAGTATTATTAGGTAATTAATAGTATGTTATAATTATGATTCACCTATTTTAGAATAACGATGGATAGTCAACAAAAAGTATATTTTTTTAAATAATTGGTTTTCTCTATCTTCTATTCTTGATAGAATTAAACTTATATTGAACGGACCAGAAGTTATCTTGGTAAGGTTTTAAAAATGATACATAATTTTTAGAGCAAACGTTGGCTTTTACCTCAAAAATAAATTCCCGTGTAGTCTTACAAGTAACCATGCATTTCATAAGAGAACAATAAAAGACATTAATTCTTAGTACGACTAAGTAGAAATGAACAAGCATAAACATGTTCATGTGCGAGATAATTCACAAAACGCTTTTGGAACCCACATTCTAGAGATGTACCAACGGCATAAAAACGATTCGAGTCAACTCGAGTTAAAATTCGAGTAACTCGGGTTGAACGCCAGTTACCTGGATGAAACTGAGTATATTATTCGCTTCATTTTCACTATTTTAATAACCTTGCTCCGTAATTTAAGTAATCAGCACAGATTCATCATAAACATTTATTGGGTATATAATATATATAATTATATTAATTATAATATATAATTATAATATATAATTATATTAGGTAGAATTTGAACAAACAACGATTAATTTATTTGTAACATACTTCTACCAACTGTGACAAACACTGCAAAATATCAGTCTACACAAAGAGTGAAACTCGAGTTAGAAGGAATTTTAACTCGAGTTGTATCGAGTTGGAAATTCGAGTTGTCCATCACTACTACATTCACAATCTAACACATTACTGGAACAAAGCAGCTCTCGTTAACAATACAATAGACGGGACTAAAAAACATTAATGTGTAACCGAATGCTGTTTACACTTGGACATAGTGTTTGTAACAGAAATGCACAGAAAACACAGGTTTGAGTTTATTTAAATACCGCAAGGAAAGTTAATACAACTGCAGATCAGTTTTTTTGTATCTGACTGAAGCAGCAAACGAGCACGCAGTTTACCTGATGGTAAGTAGTCACTGCCGCCCATGGACACCTGTAATTAACTTCAAACAGAACATGGGCATCTGAAGTCAATCTCAGGTGCGATGCTACTCCCGAGGACTATAATGGTCCTCTCATGTGGAAGTGTGCCGGCAACCACACCCTTCTATCGAAACGCAAGAAATGCTTCACGCTAGAAGTAGGTGTGGCGGTGGTACTTCCCAGGTCGACACACACACTGGTTCTACTACTTTGAGAGTTGAGTTTTATATGAGGCGAGCATTAGTCCTCGGGTGTAGCGCCACATGTGAGTAGCTTCGGATAGGAACCAGTTATATTTGATTTTACTGACAGATGCGCGGCAGTTACTATTTACCGTCAGGTGAACTGCATGCTCGTTGCTACTTTAATTAGATCAGGGAATCAAAATAACATTTTATAATAAATCTGCCTTCGCCGGAAATCAAACCGTAAACCGACCTTGACACAGCAACAGCATTCATTTATTACTGTGTCAATCAACTTATATTGTTAATTCGTTACTATTACTATATGCATGTCAACAACATGTCTTTGAGATGCTGTAAAAATGTCATACAATTATTTGGCACAAAGAATTAGGATATATAATACAAACAGATATTAACCCATTTTTTATTGTTTGTAGTTTAAAATTTTATTTATATAGATACAACACAGAAAATAAATAAAAAAAAATACACCCATTAACCTATTAAATTATTATATTTTTACTATGTGACCCATTTTCAAAATTTAATATTTAAAATGGGCAACAAAATACTACAAAGACCAACGTATTTCAAGAGCACCAAATGTTGCGGACGCCCGCTAAAAAGTATAACGAGTCGGTAATAATAGGTTGAGCAAAGTTCTCGCCTGCAAAACAAACAGAGTCGACAGAGCAGACGACTCGCAGAGAACGCTAAATTACTTTAATAACGCGGTGTCGGCTTCAGCAAATATTCCTCGCGACCCGTGATTTATTGCGCCGTCCGTTTACCAAACGGCTGTCAAATGCTATAAGTTTAATACTTGTATTATACGATAATGTTATTTTTTAACATTATAACGTAGCAAATGTAATATATATGAGATTAAGATGTAATGGGTCACAGAAATGCTGATGAAAGTCTGAAATAGTCGTTTTTATTGCGCCGTCCATTTACCAAACGGCTGTCAAATGCTATAAATATAATACTTGTGTTATACAATACTGTTATTTTTTTATTTTATAACGTAACGAACGTAATATACCTATATTAGATAAAAATGTAATGGGTTACAGAAATATGACAAAAGGTATCTGAAATAGTCGTTTTTGTCATTCGTCATACTAAGCTCACGTACAGACAGACAAATGTATTGGATAAGTCGGTAACAATCTAGGCTTATAAGTTGCATTTACTCTTATCAATGAGTGATAGGTTAAGCAAAGTTATCGCCTGCAAAACAGAGTCGACAGAGCAGACGACTCGCAGAGAACGCTAAATTACTTTAATAACGCGGTGTCGGCTTCAGCAAATATTCCTCGCGACCCGTGATTTATTGCGCCGTCCATTTCACCAAACGGCTGTCAAATGCTATTAGTTTAATACTTGTGTTATACAATACTGTTTTTCAACGTTATAACGTAACGAATATAATGTGCAAGGTATAACGAAAACGTCAAAGAAATGCCGAAGAAAGAAGATTGTAATAGTCCTATGACATTTGTCATACAAAGTTCACGCACAGAAAAATAAAAGTATTGAAGTTTATTATTAATAATATAGGTTTATTACCAGTATTTTCTCTCATCACTGAATGATAGATTGAGCAAAGTTCTCGCCTGCAAAACAAACAGAGTCGACAGAGTAGTCGACTCGTAGAGAACGCTAAATTAATAAGGCGGTGTAAGGTTCAGCAAATGTTCCTCGCGACCCATGATTTATTGCGCCGTCCGTTTCACCAAACGGATTGTCAAATGTTTTGTGTTTAATGTTATGTTTTATGACGTGTGCTTAAACGTTATAACACAGTATTATTATGTTATAAATAGCGATATAACGTTATAATATATATTATTCAAAGATGTCCAAATAATAACAGTTCAGCGTATGATTATAATTTTAAATTGAAGCACTTCATGGATTTTTCTCTTATATTTCCTTAAAGTCTAATGAAAATCGATTCAGGCTAGTCTATACCAACAGACAAGCGACCAGACGGACGAATTTTGAATAAAGACAACAGAAAAAATAAAAATAGAGAAGTAAGATTTATCGCGCAAATAACGCAAATAATAAACATTTGGCTAATCTATAAATTGTCAGTATTTAAACATTTTTATACCGGTATTATTATTATCTTGTTATTACCTACCTACCTATCAATTATTTTGCATCCGACATATACAATCATCAAAATAAAATATATGATTATCGCGCGGTCTATCCATCTTTGATTTGTCTATGGCACCTGCGGGAAGTGAGCGAGGTCTGAATTTACACCAATAATCGATATTTATCTCTCGTAATACAGCTGTCATCGTAATCGAGTGCCGATAACCGGTTCTCGTGTCGTTGTGAATCACCAATCGATATTATTTATCGATATGATGTTTTATGTACAATTGTAGTGCAGAAGTAATAAATTGTATTAATACGGTTAATAAATACAAGATAAAATATGTATATGGTTTGTAGTTATTAAAACCCATAGACTCATGTCATTAACTTTTAATAAGCTAGTCTTATAATCTTTTTTAATGTGGTATGTGTTTTGAAGGTGGTAGAAGTAGTGTATTTCGACCGGGGAAGTACCACCGCCACACCTATTTCTAGCTAGCGTGAAGAATTTCTTGCGTTTCGATGGAAGGGTGTGGTTGCCGGCACACTTTCACATGAGGTGACCATCATAGTCCTCGGGAGTAGCAACGCATTTGTGATTGGCTTCCGATGGAACGCTTATTCTGTATGAAGTTGATTACAGACGTCCATGAGCGGCAGTGACCACTTACCATCAGGTGGACTGTACGCTCGTTTGCTACTTCAGTTAGATAAAAAAAATCAGTATTTTTCACTACGACGCGTTGCTAGTAATCCACTAGCAACGCGTCAGTACGCGTTGCTAGTGGATTAAGTAGGTACATGTAAACAGCAGGTATAACAGGCATGGGACTATCTGAGATGTAGTACTGCCACACCTATTTCTAGCTAGTTCTCCACACTAGAAATAGATGTGGAGGTGGACGTTTTGCGTTACGATAGAACACTGTGGATATCGGTTAACTTATAAGACGAAAATCGAAGACTTTCGGAGTGGCAAGGTCTGTAATCCACTCCAAGTAGGTATTTCAATTCCATAAGGAATTGGCTTAGACTTCCATTGGCGGCAGTGACTTCGATACTTCAATTTTACAAGAACGAAGCCCATCAAACGTAATATAGTAGTGTTACATTACAGATAAATAAAGTTAGTGCTTGTTTACAACGACTCTACTATTTTAATGCACAAAATTAAATTTACGTACTAATTTTGTACAGCCATTTGGAAGCGCTTGCAAACTGTTATATCTTCATCACCCACTACTATGAAATTAATGCACTATTTATTTACATGTTATGTTGTAAAATTATCAGGATTTAAGTCACTGTAAATAAAATACAATCAGTTCATAGTATAAAACAATGTCCCTGTGTGTCCCTATGTATGCTTAGATTTTTAAAACTACGCTACGGATTTTAATGCAGTTTTTTAACAGTTAGAGTGGTTCAAGAGATTTTATGTATAATACATGTATAATATAGTAGAGATAGACTGATAATTTTAGTTTTTTGTGATTTAGAACGAAGTTCGCCGGGTCAACTAGTTGACCCGGCGAACTTCGTTCTAAAACACAAAAATTAATGGATATAAATAAGAAAAAAGACAAACCCGCTGAGTTTCTTGCCGGATCTTCTCAGTTGAGGTCCGATCCGGTGGTAGTGTAAGAAAAAAAAATGTAACTGACAATTTGTAAGTGCCCCGTTGGCCTATACAAAATAAAGACATTTCATTTCATTTCTATAAAATGATGTCAGTGTATATGTTTAAAACGTTTGTTTTTGTGAGTCTAATGAGAACTAATATATATACTAATAATTTTTATTCCCTTTAACTCATTTAAAAAATACAGTCAAATTGGAAACTTCATCCTTTTTAGAAGTCGGTTAAAAAGGAGAGCCACGTTATTTTATTTTTAAAAATTTCTCTATGTTTTTATTTAATAAATCAACAAATTAACACGAGCCATATTACAACATTTAAATGCAATAATATGCAAATACTTGTAGTTATAACTTAAGCAGAACAATTTTCTGAAACAATAAGTGGCTATATTGATTAATAACACAATAAATGTCTTGTTATAGATTATGTTAAGGAATATAAATATTTATAACGCATTCGACTTCGACAATTAATTTATAATATTGTCTAGACGTTAAGCGTATTTGTTTAGTATGTATTACATATAAAATAATCGGAATATAGGCAATAAATGTAGATTTATTGTATAGATATTACGTTTAAATGCCGTAGTAAGATTAATGCTTTAATTGTCTATTACCCAGGTTTAAATATCTGTTTTAATCTTAGACCTCTAATGTTACAATGATTACTTTCAGATAAAACTAATATTGTAATAGGCGGTAGTGACCATTTACCTGCATTATAAAGTATTGTAATATATATAAGTAAGAAACGATTAACAAATGATGGTAAAAAGCCACTTTTTTATCTAATTGAAGTAGCAAACAAGCATGCAGTCCATTTGAAGGTAAGCGGTCACTGCCGGCATTTGTAAACAACTTTATATAGAACATGGGTTCTATCTAAAGTCAATCACAGATGCGTTGCTACTCCCCAGGACGATGGTCGCCTCATATAGAAGTGTGCCGGCAACCACACCCATCCAAAGAAACGCAAGAAATGTTTTACGCTAGAAATAGATGTGGCGGTAGTACTTCCCCGGTCGAACTACACTGGTACCACCTTCAACCACCTGGTTCTACCACTGCTGCCCGTGGACATCTGTAATTACCCCCTAAAGTTCAGTCTTATCTGAAATTAGTCACAGATGCGTTGCTACACTCAGGACTAAGTTAGAATGTCTCCATGTCCTTTGGATTGGCTATTGGTGACATTAGTAGGTGTTGAGTTAACAGAAAACCTCTGCTGCCACTTTGTCTACATTTTGTCTTTCACCTCCTACGATATCTACAGGACGAAAGCTACTGGAATACATGACAAATATTTAGGTACTTACAAATTACATAAACACCTATGTATACAAAAAATTCTTATAGGTATAGCTACACAACTACACATGAATTAATTTTTCAAGTGTGCGTTGGGGACAGAACTACAGCTTTCTCTCTCAGGCTTAATTCCGACGATGGTTTACAACTTAATACTAGGACATCAGATTTTAATTTAGTACTGGTAAGGAGCGGTTATAGAAAATTGCTTCTCCGGTACGCCGTAATACCGGCTTGGATAGCTTGGTTCTGCAATAGCTAAGCTTGATTTAATTTTGATGGAGGCCTGATAAGGTCTGTTTGGACCGTAGCTCCAATGGGCAACTATTTTCTTGTTGTTAAAAAATTATAGTGAAAATACTTAATTTGGTTTAACTTTTCCCATAATAAAATGTCTCCCTTGCTTGCATTTAAAAGCAACGAACAAAAGATTTTTTCTCTTTTTATTTTGAATTGACTTTGATTAAAGTTACGCAAAGAGGCAAAGGTACGTTATATAAAATGGGCAAGTCTGCAAATGCTTTACCTCCTTAAGCAATCAACATCACCTGCCACTACCACCTACTCGGTACCACCCATTGCATTTCGTAATAAAACACGCGTTGACAAATATTCGATCGCCCGAAAACATCATAAATAAGATCCGAGAACCAGTTATTACTGCAGACGAAATAATATAATGTCAAGAACTTAATCAGGCCGGCATCGCGAGACGAGGTCCAGAGGTGTAATTAGCGGGCAGTTGTACAAATATGAATGGTCCGGCGCCCGCGCAGCCGGCCTGCGACGCCGGAGGGCGGATTAAATACTCCCATAAACATTCAGCTCTACACCACCGAACGAACTACAGCTGAATACCCCACAATCAACCCCGATCACGACTCGCAGCGTGACATCCACTCAAACTATCTGCGATCTCGCCGGAATATCGGTCAATAAATGCTCGGCGATACCCACCGGCGGAGCGAAAGATCGACGCTAATTAAGCTCCATAAAACCGAATATCGGTCGTTACCTTTCACCGGCCGACGACGAATTCTATTCGAGACGGGAAAAAAGGCCTCACATGCGCGAGCCCTTACGATCGTAATAGATTAATGATATAGCCTGCGAGGTCCGCTTAAGAGAGGTCGCCGTGAGCGCGGTGGCCGCGGTAATGACGCGGCGGGCGCCACCCGCGTGCGTGCGAGCGGGACGCCGCGCTACACGCGAGCGGGACGCACGAATAATCGATAGAGGCGCCACCGCTTCGCCGCGGGGCGGCGCCCGCGTCGGCCCCACGCGCACAACACATCTTATTGAGAAATTCCCGAGATGATGCATAATTCTCCTTTTGGTTTCCTGTGTAGTTATTTTACTCCCTGTTAACAATATTACCATTTCGGTGACCGGCTCGCAGACGCATATTTTATCGGCAACATCGTCCCTTTAGTAAGGTCTGACTTGTACGCGCTTCGCTGGTTACCAGGTGATTTATAACGCTCCGCAAATTCGACGTACAATCGCTCTGATGCCGTATAAATCCTGAATTGGCTAGCTCCTAATGCTGTTTTAGGGCATGATTTGCATACGAATATGAATATATAATGTTACCTTCGGTGAATGTTCCTTGAGGGGAATAGGTATTCAGTGTTGAAATAAATAAAGTTACGAAATTTTGATATGTTTTGTGCATTTGTGAATTTTTATACTGTCTTTAATACACCTGAATTCTTAATTCTTTTCATAGCTTCCGTGAGTTTCCTAGCCTAAATCAAAGTTTAATTTTGATCTTAATCTGAACCTTAGCCTTATATTTGAATTTGGTCTTGTGTAGGTATCTATTGAACCTACAAGTTATACTTGTCTAAGATTAACGCTAAGACTTCATACCTAGTTTGTACATTTGATTATTGTTTGTAGGCCTTGACTTTTTTCCGTTTAGCCCATCATTATTAACTTTCATCAGTAAATTTGTGAAAAGATATTTGACAACTTAATCATTTAACATGTAGTTGGACGGTTAAATTTCATTACATTGAACATGTTATTTAATGCTCTTCGTAACTTAATGTCAAAAGTCTTTACTCAGTACAACAGCAAACTTATTTTTGCGTTCACACGAACATTGCGCCCGTAGACAGTCATGAAACTAGCAATTAACCAAGAAAATTTCACGCAAATTTCTCAGAGCACTCCAGAGAGCTGTTAAAACAGCAATCGGGCTTTATCGAACAGTTATGCTAATAAGACATGCTAATTCCGAAAACCAACAAGCGAACAAAACGAGTATGGGGTCCAAAAAATGAAAAAGAGTTATATGAGCCGACGGGCGCCACGGAGCAATTATGGAGCCTAATCCAGGGTCGTCGTTCCGAAGAATGTGAGGTCTAGTCAGTTTTTTCGAAACTACATTTTTCGCATAGCGCTTCTTAGAAAAGAATGCGAAACTGAATTTGTTGATATCGGTATTTGCTTTCGGAGAAATTACTTTTACAGATTTTTTTTAATAATCATAAAAGTTATTGTGGTTGTCTTAGTTTTTTAAGAAATAATAACTAATGTTAGTAACTTTTTAGTAAACTTAGTTTAAAATTTTAAAAGCACTTTTATGAACGATTTTTTTATAATGTAATGTAGAGAAGTAAATGAGAATGCATCTGACCGTAAGTGACCACTGCCCATGGACGTCTGTTATGAACCCCAGATGAGATTAATTTATTTAGGCTGTTTAATGATGCATTGCTACTCTGTCATTGGAGTTCTGAAGTTCTATCTGAAGCGATTCTCCCTTCAGATAGACTTCAGAACTTCAGGTAGAAGTTACTAATAAGTGTCCACAGGCGACAGTGACCACCAAAGGGGCAAAGATGCATGCTTGTTTCCTACTTCAATCTTATAAAAATCCCATAATTTTCGAAAAACCAGATGCTTGCCTGAGATTCGAACCTCGGCTCCGTAAATCGTAAATTCAAACCAGGCTATACTTTTAACACCGGCCACTAATCCTATAATTCGAGGGCGTGACCGCGTGACGTCACGCCGGGCAGCCAATCGCGGGACACCAGGGCTCATTGTCACCCTCGTAGGCCTAAATCGGGTTTCAGAATTTGATTTGAGTTCGACAGTGAAAATATTTTTATGATGTCTGCAATTTACATAGCAGTTTTGCATAGATAAATTGGTTATACCTATTACTTTTTTGATTGTGCAAGTAAGAGGCACTTAGAAAGAGGTTCTATAAGAAAAAATCTCAAAGCTGTGTGAAGTCTACTAATTATCGTCTGGGAATCGAACTTCGGCTTCGTAAATCGTAAACTCAACCCACCAGGTTACATTTCTAACACTGGGCATTAATCCTATAATTCGAGGGCGTGACCGCGTGACGTCACGCCGGGCAGCCAATCGCAGGACACCGGAGCTCATTGTCACCCTCGTAGGCCTAGATCGGATTTCGGTGGGAATTTGATTTGAGTTCGTCGGTGTAAATATTCTTATAAGGACTGGTCTGCAAATAGCAGTATTGCATAGAAAAGTGGTAGTATTACTTTTTTAAATAGGATAATATGGAAATAAAAGACACTGCTTTTCGGTGTAGGAAAACATCGTGAGGAAACCTTCACACCTGACAGGTGTGTGAAGTCCACAAGTCCACCATTTCGAATTTGGCCAGCGCGGTGGACTATGGCCTAAAACCTAAACTAACCAATGGCATTCTGAGAGAAGACCCGTGCCCAGCAGTGGGACAATAATGAGTTCTACCCCATTTATTAACAGAGATGTCCCGTGTCCACCAGTGGGCAGATGCGTTGCTGCCCCTGAGGCCCAAATTGACTAGTATGTTTCCCTCACCGCGTCCATCAGTTCCGCTGTGTTTAGGCAGAAATAGGCGTTCCAACAGTGCTACCGAAGTCAGATCACAAAGAGTTCTACCGTCTTACTAATTTTATGCCTGTTCATCCTATTAAGATTGTTGTATATATTTCTAAAAAGACGTTTTGAAGGCTTGATAAAATAAGTAATAAACATTTTCAAATTTATGCTAATTCGTTTCATGTGGACTGCATTCATTTGCTACTTCTAGAGCATATAAAAGATACGCCAAACAATTTTTTGTAACAGCAAAATCCGTTAAACTTTGTATCGCCCCCAAATTACCAAATATCAAAACTAAAAATCCGCTTGAGTATAAACGGGTTACAATTGCACTCAAAGTTCATTATTATTAGTTTCTATTACACCAATTAACGTGCCTATCAAAAGATACAGTTATTTTTCGTTATTTTCAGCCCTATAGCTCAGTAATACGGGCTCGGGGGTTCGAGCTAGGGTGACAGAATTAGGGTGCTCTCACAATAGAGTGAATAGTATAGGATTAGTTGGTGCAGGGGCTTAAGATATTACGTCACGCCTTGTAATGGCTGACTGTTATTATTATGTAATAACTTGAATTGATTTTAAATTATTATTACACTAAAGGGAACCGCTTAAGTATGCGATATTGTTACTACGTTTTTGGGTATTGCTGTGAGTTTTTTGATACGGAACTATAGTCAAACGAGCAGTCTGATCGCAAGTGGTTATTGCCACATGGATATCAATAATAATAAGACTTTAATAATAATAACCTATTTTGCAATCATAGCACTACACTAAGCTAGTTTTTCTTTGTTCAGTGTACCACAAAAACACCTCAACCCAGAACAAAAATCTAAATTCACTATTCGAAGATCTGTCTGAACGAGGATCGAACAACGTTTCCGACCGATGTGATGACGCTCTTTAACGCGGATCATCATTCAGCCCAAAAATGACTTTTTCCTCAAGCAGACCACAGATGCATTTATTTCTTCTAAGGACTAAGATGGAATGCCTCGAAAACTGCCCCTTTTAACGCTGATCCAGCCAGATTTAATTTGATTCCCTTCAGGGGTCGCTGGTAATATTACTTTTTCTTTATCTGACTGAAGTAGCAAACGAGCATGCAGTCCATCTGGTAAGTGGTCACTGACGCCCATGGACATCTGTAAGCAACTTCATACAGAACATGGGTTCCATCTGAAGTCAATCACAGATGCGTTGCTACTCCCGAGGACTATGATGGTTGCCAAATATAAAAGTGTGCCGGCAACCACACCCTTCCATCTCGCGCAAGAAATGCTTCACGCTAGAAATAGGTGTGGCGGTGGTACTTCCCCGGTCGAACTGCACTGGTTCTACCACTTTTCCTGAGGACTAAGTCGGAATAACACATAAATCTCATTCATCATACTATCATGTGATATATATGTGTATTTGGTGTACAATAAAGAGTTTTTGTATTTTATTGTATTGTATCATCATCTATCATACCTATGATAAAGCATAAATATGGCTATATTGTTAAGTAAACTATTTTTTAGCTAAAAATGCATGCTTTAAAATATGAGTGGTCTTCGCTGTGAAGCACTTCTTGACCGCGTCGCATATAGATTTTTATTTTTAACAGTCAGCAAAATATACAATGCTTTAGAAGATAACAAAAGCGCTATATAAGCTATATAGATATGGTCTATATATAAAAACCCTTTTTTATCGGTAGACGAAATAAAATGTTATTTTCTATGGGCCTACGGTTAAGCTATAAATTATAATTGTCAGTCACAATATTTTTTCTTACACTATAACCGGATCGAAACACGACCGCAACTGAGAAGATCCAGCAAAAAAACTCAGCGACTAAGGTATATTACACTCATACACATTTTTCTCATTTGGAGTTTTCTGTAAGGCGTATGCAGTCGACTAGCAAGTCGATTAGTCAGTGTGTAACCAGCCTAATTGTACAGACTAGCATTAAATACAAAGCGAGAACAATAGTGTCGTCTTTATCACACCTTACTGGCACCAACAGCAGCGTCGGGGACAAAGAGATTCTTGAAGCGATGCCAAAATGCTTCTTGGCGTAAGGTACGCGTAAGACTATCGAGGCATCGACCAAACTGTTTCGTCTTGGCGTCTGCCCAAGACTATTGTTTGGGACAATTGTTTTGATTCCGAAACTTGCAAGTTTGGAACGTAGGCATTCTGCAGTGTGAATTGTCGATTCTTTATTATAATGCGTTTTACTAAATCAATGTTGTTGACATTATTTGTTAACATAAATATATGTAAGTGTAATTGACTACATTATGTGACTTACAGGATTGTTATGTGCTGCCTGTTCTGATCTCAAGGTCCTGGTTACTAAGACATACAAGTCCGTTGCATTCCAACTTTGTTCAAAGGAATAGCAAGGAATCTGTGGCTAACATCAGATAAGAGTAATATTGTCTGGGCTTAATTACAGATGTCCCTGGGCTTCAGCGGAGCTTCATCCCGGATTCCTCTTTATAGCGCCGAGGACGGCCACCGGGGGGGTTCAGCGGCTAGTTACTTTTTTTTTATAAGATTGAAGTAGCAAACGATCATCTGTAAGCAACTTTATACAGAACTTGGGGTTATATCTGAAACCAATCACAGATGCGTCGCTACTCCCGAGGATTATGATGGTCACCTCATATAAAAGTGAGCCGGCAACCACATCTATCCATCGAAACGCAAAAACTGCTTCACGCTAGAAATAGGTGTGGCGGTGGTACTTCCCCGGTCGAACTACACTGGTCCTACGTATTAATACCTACAAATACGGTTATGGTGGAGTGCAAGCTTGTTTGTTAGTTCCATATTAAAAATAGCACTCAAACGCGACTAGTATCCACCAAAACAGCGTGACGACACGACAAATCAGTTTAATTCAGTCGTGTCCCGCCCTCATCCCGTTATCTGTCGGTCGGTCGTAAATCGTCTGTCCGCTAATCAGTTCGGGAGCGCCTCAATTAACTTTGAGACGTGTTCGAAGTCCGACAATTAAATAGATAGCGCGCTTCTGGTGGTCCGGGCTTAGCGGATAATTTGTTTAAGGATAATGTTACGTCTTTTAGCTTAGGTACAGTTCACATAGCGTAGAGATGAAAATGAAATAAGAATCAATTTCTTTTTAATTAAGCGTGCAGGATGGATATATGTTTATGTAATGAATTAGGGCTTAAATTGCATTACTACTTACTGGAGACCTATCTCCAGGAGTAACATATGTTGAGCTGAAATCAACACAACCTTTACAATAACACTTGTACAGTAGAAGTCACGGTAGTGCCATTTGGAACGGACAAAGAGCAAACGAGCATGCAGTCCACCTGATGGTAAGTGGTCGCTGCCGTATGGACATCTGTAAGCAACTTCATATAGAACATAGGTTCTATCTGAAGATGCGTTGCTACTCCCGAGAACTATGATCGTTGCCTCATATAAAAGTTCAATTCTATTAAATAATATATAGTGCAATTAGATACCGATGTTTTAGGATCGATTCGCTTAAATATATATCTTTTATTAAATTAATTATGTTTTATTCACTTGCTAAATATAAATTAATGCTTCCTAAAGCTTAAAATCAAGTTCGATAATACGAAAGCGCAATTGTTTAACAATTATTTTTAATTGGTTTTATCGTTTTTTTATTCGGACTCAGTAACCGATTTTTAAATATTCATTAGGAGTTAATTGTGTCTGTATTAATGATAATTATAATAAATTTATGCGGATCTCCGTAATATAGAAGAACTTCTTGTATTAAGGACCCGCATGGTGTGCCCGCATTCTACGTCGTCTTTGTGTTCACTTGGGCCTAGATTACAGGCGATTGGCCAATCCTTTGTGCTAGGAATGCGAAAATGCGTCTGTCAAATAATACGTTATGAGGCGACGACGATAAGTCTCTTAAACTAATAAGATAATGCTTTAATTATAACTCTTGCTACTCTTAAAGCCTGACTAGGGAGGAGGAGTTTTCCTGTATCATGGGTGCCACGGACAAACACAGAAAAACACAAACATCTAAACCGAATGAAAACTAATTTAAATTCAATTTTTTAAATTATTAATTTAAATTTTCCAGGTGGTAGAATCAGTGTTGTTCGACCGGGAAGGTATCACCTCCACACGTATTTCTAGCGTGACGCATTTCTTGCGTTTCGATGGAAGGGTCTGGTTGCCGGCATACTTTTATATGAGGCGACCATCTCAATCCTCGGAAGTTGCAACACATCAATGATTGACTTCAGATAGAACGTATGTTCTATATGAAGTCGCATATAGATGTCTATGGGCGGCAGTGACCACTTAACATCAGGTGGACTGCATGCTCGTTTGCTACTTCAATTATATAAAAAAAACATCATCAGATTCATCATCATCATTCAGATATCTGTCTAGCCGGGAATTGAACCCGGATCCCTCATCATCTCCTCAGACTAATAATTTCGTGTCTATCTTATAATTTTTGAGATGAGTCTACGCATTTTTTGTTTTTGATATCAGTGCAATCAATAAAGTCTCCAACATTCCTAAATCCAGTTGACGCCTTAATTCCTGAGTGGGTCCCTAATCTTAACTAAAATTTAATAATCGTTAACTATTACTTCACTCTTCATGTAAGCTTTACTACATGGGAAATTATTTAAATTACGATAAACGAGAAGGGATTTTACAAAATATTATTTTTGGAGTGGTATGATTCGCAAAGATCGTTTCCTGCGCCTGTACTTTATAACTTCTATGTATTTTGCCACAATTTAAACTCGGTCAGTTCATAGCAGCTTACTGAACTTTGTACTTTGTAGTATGAATTATGTAAACACTTGCTTACTTAACTGTACCTAATTTACTCATCTAATAAAAAACACGCTTTCTACACTGATAGCCCCGCAGTAGGATTTTCTCCCGTGTTGTGGGTACCATGGACACACACAAGACGAATACACAAACACCTAGACCCAGAACATGAATCTAAACTCATAATGTAGATACCTGTCTGGCCGAGAATCAAACCCGGGACCCATTGCGTGTCAAATCGGTATGGTAACCGCTCCGCCACGCGGGTCGTCATTTATCAAGAGATTTCCAATACCGCGCAGATTTCCAAAAAATCACTTGACTTAATCGATAAGGCTGACCGATTTCACTCGCGAATTAAATTTCAACACAATATCGCATGAGCTTAATAATATGAGTACATTATTGCTTATAAACTCCGTAAATGAGTTCCAATGAGGCTGCGTGGCGCATCTGTGCTCCACGATAAACCTTTAATGACAAATAAAACTCGCTTATTTGAGAGCGGTGCGTTTGTACCACTCAAAGGAAGCCGATTTGTTTGAAATAAAGAGCTCTTTAGAGGCCCGTCTATATCGGACTCATGAGAATTTATTTTCTCGGTTATTATTGCAATTCAATTAATGAAGCAGGCATGTTCACTCGGGTTTCTTTTGGATCAAGTTTAGTGAATTTCGATTGAGTTTATGCGATTTTTGTAATCGTCTGTACGGATTTGTTTGGTAATCTGAGGTGTATTAAAATGTCCCGATTATACTCTTAAAATGTATAACTACATATTATTACTTATCATAACTATTACGACGATTTAAGTACTGCAACACAACTTACGTATTATACGTGGCCGTAATATAATGTCATCTATTATATTATACTAGTCACCCGTAGCATCGGCCGAAATTCGACCGTATTTTAAATTAAAAATCAAATGTCATCTGACATTCTTGACGTTGTGTCTTTTTATAGTAAGACATTGAATGTTCTATTTCATTTACTAAGTACATATGTGTTTGTGACAAATGCAAGGCAGTGTGTGTAATGTGTTTTTAGTTGATTTTATGTATGAAAAATGCATTATTTGAAAAAAATATTAACATTCTGCACTCCTTCTCTACGTCCACTATAACCGTGCAAAATTTCATACTAATCCGTCCGCGGCATATTACTTAAAAATCCGTCACCAATTTTTGCTTCACGTATTAATATAATGATTATCACTGTAAGAAAAGATAAAGCATACCCCTATATCTACCTAGTTTCGTATTAATCTATACTAATAAAAATGAGATAGTGTGTGTTTGTTTATCACGCAAGTATCACTAGTATCTAAAAGAAGTTGCTAATGAACATGTGAGCCATGGAGATGTTAATTACTGTAGGTATTTTTTTTTATCTAATTTAAGTAGCAAACGAGCATGCAGTCCACCTGATGGTAAGTGGTCACTGCCGCCCATGAACATCTGTAAGCAACTTCATATGGAACATGGGTTCTATCTGAAGTCAATCACAGATGCGTTGCTACTCCCGATTATAGTCATGATGGTCGCCTCATATAACGTGTGCCGGCAACCACACCCTTCCATCGAAACGCAAGGAATCTTCACGTTAGAAATAGGTGTGGCGGTGGTACCTCCGCAGTCGAACTACAATGTTCTACCACCTTTAAATTTATAGTACAAAACTTAGTATAATAAGTACTTCTATAGTATAAAAAGGGAAAGCCGCGGACTACAGCAAGTATCGAATAAAAAACTAAAGTTAAGAGGCCGGGTATATCGACGCCAGATTTAAAAGCCCCTTAGCGTCTCAAACGGCTACCGGTATTCGATACTCGTCAATAAACACCATTATAATCTGTCCTTTACATATAAAAACACTCAACCACCACCGTTTTATCTCTTTATCCATTCCTCTAGTGGTCCCGGCGTTGGGAAGGCATATTTTGTTGTCCAACTCGCCTAGAAAGTGACTAAAATCTTTTGTATTTATTTTAATTTCTCATCAATATCTTTAACTTACAGTTAAACTGTTTTGTATAAAAATGTTTTCTTGACACTGATGAAAATATATAAATAAAGCGTACCTACTAGAAAATTTAAATATGTTAATATTAAAACATATTTGTTTATTTATGTTCTGTATTTATAATCTGTAATAAACATTAAAAATAAAAATGTCCAATAGGTAAAATTCTTATGGCATTTTTTGTTTTTATTTTATTTCATCTTAAGTTTAGTGTTTCCGTTTAATCTGCCTTTTTCTCTGAATACGATTAAGTATCTATTTTTTTTATAATTTGTGATCTCATCTTTAATTTTAAATCATATCTTTCAATTGTCAATTATAACCTGTATGATGATGAATAATATTTGCTAGTGGATGAAAATATTTTTACTTTTCTAACCGTTATTTGATCTTTTACAACTGATCTTTGACAATTTTACTAAGATCAGAATATTAAAAAGATAAAAGTGTGTTACTCCAGTAACTGGTACGTAAAAATGTTCGTTGTAAAACATGATGTTTTATGGCCGACGTATCTCGGGAATCGTAACTAGAATTGATTATCTGTGGTTTCTAGAGATACTTCTTTCAATGATAATAATACAATGATTTTAATCTATGTACTTACATGCTACTAAACATAAAAAATATCGTATTAGTGTTAGGTAATTGTGCCAAAAAGCAAAATATCTACTGTTGTTATATGTAAGTTTCTGAACCGTTATAAAGGTTTAAATGTTTGAAGAATAGCCACAGATAATAATTTAATAGGTATTTGTAACAGCGAAAGTAATTCATAAATTATTGAGTTAATATATTTGCCGAAATATCATTATAACATACCAAAACTGACGATAAGAACATCATACTCATACTTATATTATAAAGGCGAAAGTTTGTGAGTGTGTGTGTTTGTTACTTCTTCACGTGTAAACGGCTGGAGAGATTTTCATAAAATTTGGTAGTTAGCTGATAGTCTCGATTAACATATAAGCTTTTACTGTGGGAAAATATCTTATTTCCACGGGAGAATCGATTTTTATTAACGCGGGCGAAGCTGCGGGACTCAACAATTGGTAAATATAAATAACATATGGTTAAGAAGTATTTCATACTAAGAATATCGGAAAAGTTGTATTTATTGAAATAATTAACACCAAAAACGGAATAAGCTTGCAAGTATGACAAAAACAATATAATATCGAACGTGTACGTCGGCGCAAGTATTTAAATTTATTAAATTGGAACTTTATAACCTCGCTGGTCGAATATGGCGCGAATAAAACCGTTTATTTACTATCTGCATTAAACTGCGCGTATAAATGACTAAAATAAAATGGCCGAGATAAATTAAAGACGAAGAATGTATTTAAGAATTCGAATTCTACATGGTATCGACAAGATTGTAATATCCCATGAATTTGGAGAAGGCAATTCTCTGGTGCCGAGAATTTTTTCGTTGTGCCTGGGGTATTTCGAACAGCCGGTATAGACACAGATAATAAATTACCGGTCAAGTGTGAGTCGGATTTGTGCACTAATGGTTCCGTACAACTACACAATAGATATAGGAAACACAGACTTGGTTGACTTTCAAATATTCACCGCAGCAAATTAGTCGCTTGTCTTACATTTTTACAATTCAATAAAAACGTTATAAACAAAAATTATGTTATAACATTTTTTTTATAATTTAAGTATATTGCACATTATCGTCTCCGTTTTCGGACATTTCTTGGACTTTGCAATGACGGGCGAAAACATAGATTTGCGGAAACATTATAAACTCATACTGGTCTTTGTTTAAAGTTCTTGTTGCATTTTTATCCGCCGGCGTCAGAAGAAGGGTATTGTTTTTCTATCATATGTATTTATGTTTGTATGTATTTAATAGGTGGTAGAACCAGTTCGCCCGGGGACGTACCACCGCCACACCTATTTCTAGCGTGAAGCAGTTTTTGCGTTTCGATGGAAGGTTGCCTGCATACTTTTATATGAGGCGACTATTTTAGTGACACATCTGTGATTGACTTCAGATAGAACCCCATGTATGAAGTTGCTTACAGATGTCCATGGGCAGTGACCACTTACTATCAAGTGGACTGCATGCTCGTTAGCTACTTCAGTCAGATAAAAAAAAATCAATTTTTGTGGCACGCGCCACAGCTCCAACGGCTTGACAGATTAAAACATGTCATATTATTGGAATCAACTGAGTTTGCAGCTGTTTTCATAATAATTTCTTTAATAGACACAAGATTGCTTTCCAGTCGATACCTTATCTCTATTACCATTTTTACTCTAACTTCGAACCCTAAGGTTGTCTAGAAGAAATCGCTGCTTAGCGATAAGACCTCCTTTTGTATTTCAACATTGTAATCTCATTGTATTATTGCATTTTTTGGGTACAATTAAGCATATTATTATATTTTGATACCGATAGTAAAGTACCGTGTCCAAAAATACAGCCTACATCGAAGTACAGGTATGGTGGTCGGGTCCGGTAAACAAATGAGTGTTTTAACGCTATCTCGGAGGCTTTCATCTCGCCGCAGTAGCCAACAGCTATCTTAAGTACTATTAGATTCTGACTTTGTCTCAAATCGCTTTTTTGGCGTTTTAATTGATTTTAAACTTTGCGTAAGGATGCTTTATTTCATTTATTGAAATTTTATTTGACTTTTAGATTGTTATTATTCTGGTGTTATTGTGTTTAATTGTATTGGCGTTTAATGTATTTATGATTGAATGTGATTTTTAAGTAATTTATATTTATTTTTAATTAATTTAATTCAAATACAAATATTTTAATAGATTTCTGTTCACTGCATTAACGTATTAGGCTTAGTAAAGTAAGATTTGAGTAAATAAATAAAAATACATATTTTTTAAGAGGTGGGTTGTTGAACAAGGGTGCCTTTTAGTTAGATATGATTCGATGGTTTCCAGTCAACATATTTGATTTATATTTTAGATAACTATTAAAAATATGAAGGATTCATAATAAAACTGTAGCAGAAGGTACTCTACTACTCAATTGGGTTGTGACTTTTTTGGACTTGAAACAGTTAAACATTTTTGGTTGGTTTCAATTGGCTTAAATTTTTCGGCTAAATTTAATAAATTCACTACTTACAGCTGAAGTTGTTTTGGCTATACGTATTTATAAACTAGTTAAGTATCTGCCTGCCTGAAATATTTTTGGTCAATTTGGCTAAAAAACATAAAAGATCCTACAGTCTAAATTAAACTTCAAATAATCCGAACGTAAGGTCACTTATAAGTCTAACTTCCTCTGATACTGATATTAAACTGTTACCTTAATAATATTTTTTTGGTTAAAGTGATACTATTTATAAATAACGTATATATTAAGATATTAAAATGTAACTTATAATGGCATTATCATAAGAATGCAGGGAATGGATTGTAAATGTTTTAAAAAGTTGACAGCTGTCAAAAAAGAGACAAGTTTTGTGTTTGACATTACTGTATTTTTGGAGCGAAATAAAAGAGGATTACTAAAAATTATGAAAACAAGTATTATTCAAATATACCTAAACAGTTACAGCACAGACAAATCGTATATTAATGTTATTAAAACTAATGAGTATTTCCTTCATCACGATGTCATGACGAGCTCAAATCGACCAATTTTGAGCTGTAAGCCCCATGCCCGAACGGCCACCTCCCATGGTATGGTCACAGCAAGACAGGTAGCTTAATCCGTTAAGATAAGAGTGATCCGATAATATTAACAGCTCCGGTTTAAAGAGCATATTAAACGAAGTAGCATTCCGTGTTTCGGCACACGTAAACTTATGAAGATATGAACGGCCTTGGTGGTCTGATTAAAACAGTTACGCTCTTTTATAGGTTTTTTTTTGCACTATTTATGAATGTTTGGGTAGGTATATGGGTTAGGGTATAGAGTAGGTATAGGGTAGGTTACGTATATGGGTTGACTGAGGAGGTACGCCGTTATCCTTTTTTTATCAGACTGAAGTAGCAAATGAGTATGCAGTCCACCTGGTGGTAAGTGGTCACTGCCGCCCATGGACATCCGTAATCAACTTCATACAGAACATGGATTCCATCTGAGTTACAGATGCGTTGCTGCTCCCGAGGACTATGATGGTCACATCAATGAACCTATTAGTGCTTAACACTGTATACAAATATGAACACTGACACACAAATACAATTTTTATAGGACAGAAATGTGGACCCATGGACCGACCATATTCAATAATATTTATTTTTTTATGTTATTGAAATCAAAACAGGAATAAAGCAATCCTATTTTTCCTACAATAACTATATTAAGAAAATAATAGAGTACTTTGTAATAAATTAAAATACCAAATTAAAGTAATTAAAAAAAAACTGTTGTTAGGAACACGGTGCTTTGTATCGCCAAGGATAAAAAGTATACCTTATATTTATATTGCATAATAAATCATTATGCAAGTCCGTAAATTAACAGCCATATTATTATATTAAATTTATAAACAAACCCATTATTATTTACGAGAGAAATAAATCAAGGGCGTCGCGTCTCGTGCCAAAATGGCGGCTATTTTACAATTATTAAATACAAAACATAATTTTCACGCTATCTTTATTGCTCTAAAGATTTACAATCAAACCTTTGGTCACCAGTCATAATGCAAAGATAACAAATCAGCTAAGAATGCACTTTGGATAGTACAAAATGTTTTGAACACCTGCCACTACGAAAGCTCGCTTATAACAATGACATAATGATCAAAATTAAAACTAAAAGCTCATCAGTAAATACTAAAGTTGTCATTTTAGTATGATTGGAGGTGTCCTAGGGTTGTCAATCCCTACTAATCCCTACTAATATTATAAAGGCGGAAGTTTGTGAGTGTGTATGTTTGTTACATCTTCACGTCTAAAAGCCTGGAGCGATTTTCATAAAATTTGGTAGGGAGTTAGCTGACACTCTCGATTAATATATATGCTACTTTTTACTGTGGGAAAATATCTTACTCCCGCGGGACAATCGATACATCGATTTTTAAGCTAGTTGTATTATATTTTTTTGCTGATTTCAAAAAAGAGGAGGTTCTCAATTCGGTTATATGTTATTGACGACCCGCGTAGCGGCGCGGTTACCAGACCGGTCTGATGCGCGATTAGTCCCGGGTTCGATTCCCGGCCAGACAGGTATCTGAATGATGAGTTTAGATTCATGTTGCTAAAGCTGATCATAGATGCGGACTCCTACTGAGGACTATGTCGCCTCATTTGCCGAACATCCAGCATTCACACCCTTTCACCGAAACACAAAACCTGCTTTACCTCACCGGTTAAACATTGAAGGAATGACCTTCCATTACATAAAAAATACTGCAATATCTTGAATTAAAATTAACAAATAGAATTGAGAACCTTAGCACAGAAACGATGAAATATGAAAGCTATGCGAGTATGAGTTTCAAAGCTGATAGCAATAAAAAGTTGGCTTTAAGCTTATCGCCTCATCAGACGCTATTGGGACGTCAGGTCACCTGGTGGCAATACTGTCGTTATGTTTAAAGCTTATTCTTGTTTACTTAGCAATATTTAACGCGAGATAGCAGAGTGAGTTAAATGTTTCTTTCTTTCATTTCTTTATGTCAAATGTTCGCAAGGTTTGTGTCAAAAATCTTAATATAAATGTGAAAATTTGTGAGAATGTATGGTTGATTGTTTGTTTTTCTTGTAAAGAGTAGTGGTCGGATTTCGCTCAAAATTTTACACGCACTGTTTACGACCTACATATTAGGAAGAAAGAGAGAACGAAAATACTTTATTCGGTTCAATACAGAAAATTATACAAAACAGATACATCTAATAGCAAACATGTGTTATTATTATTAACTTAATACTTAATGATGTAAGTAAAAGTATTTAAATTTCAACTTTGTGACTCTTCATAATATATTCTTTACACTTTGTTATTACTGTCCCATAATTAATTAAATTAAATTAATTATCCACACATATCACAATCATAGGAAACTATTAGAAATGCGTGATGAAGAACGCTGACTTTCTCTGTTGTGGGACAAAAATCGTGTCTATAAGAAATTTGTCTGTCCCTATGTATGCTTAGATCTTTAAAACTACGCTACGGATTTCAATGCAGTTTTTTTAATAAATAGAGTGATTCACGAGGAAGGTTTTTATGTATTATATATGCAAAATATAGCGGAGGAACACTGATAATTTTAGATTTTTGACATTTAGACATTTAGACGGAACGAAGTTCGTCGGGTCAACTGGTTATTATACTATGATTACGTGACGGGTTTGTATGCAATGGCTCTGGGTTCAATCTGAGTTAGGCTTAAAAAGGTTAGATTTTATGGGTTTAAATATTGTGTTCGTCTTACGTGTACCTTTAGCACCCACAAGATTAGGTATATACCTAACTAATAAATTCTTTACTCTTTTATTCACAATTCAAAATCTTAGCTTGAACATAACGACTTACCCAGTATGTAAGATACAATATACATTTGCAAGCATGTAGTTACGTTAGTTATTTGAATGGAACATCCCGACCCAAGATCAATCACGTCCCGCCCACAGCTCAATTTGTCACTTCGGAACCGCCCGCCCGCCCTGCACGAGCCTCAGGCTACTGAAATTGAATTCTATTGTGGATTTACGAATGCTCTGAACATTTACCACACTCATGTGAGATTTTATATATTTCTAGCCTATTTTTAATTATTAATATAGATGAAAATCCCCACTGTAGGTTTTTCTTCTATTTCGTGGGTACCATGGACACACACAAGACGAATACACAAACACCCAAACTTAGAACAGGAATCTGAATTCATCATTCAGACACCTGACTGGCCGGGAATCGAACCCGGGACCCATTGCGCGTCAGACCGGTATGGTAACCGCGGGCCACGCGGTTCTTCAATGTACGTTATAAATAGGTATGTTAGTTCTAATTCTAAGTATAATAGAGCAATAAGTATATAGAAAATTTGTTATAAATATTTGTCTTTTGCCCTACACTGCCTCGCTGTTAAGCACAGGACTCCTTTCAGAATGAAAGTGGATTAGTCCACTACGATAAATGCGGATTTGTAAACTTCACCCACACTTGGAAATTGACAGAATTCTAGTCATGCACTGTAGGTAAACCAATAAATAATAAAAAGCAGTGTGGTAGATAGCTTGAACTATCTTAAAAGATGTGAATTAGCCAACTGGTTTATATTTGCTACTGACAAAATGTTCAATGACAAAAACGGTTTATAATGAGAATGATATGAGCAATATGAGAACAAAAACAAAACTACTGTGTCTCAAAACTACTTGAACCCTTCCCCAAAAAATTCGCAACATTGGCTGGCGAAACAACTGTGAATATCAAATACACTCGAGAGGAACGCGGAAAATGTAAAATTGTCGTTTTCACGAGTGAAGGAGCAGGTGTGAGGGCGACACGGATACCTCACACAATATAATAAAAAAATTCAACACAGCGAGAGAAATTCCTCACACGAAGAACTCCGAAATACTCGGCATACAACCGGCGACATTGCTACCAGCTATCTTTGAGAACTGCACGCTACATTCATTCTTAAGGAAAAGACATTCCGTCTGTAATTCCTTGAACTTTACGCCGTACCATCATCAACTTTGAAGCATCATGTACTTAATAAGAAAAGAAAAACGTGAAATAATCGCAGCAAGTTGGAAAACGGTACACGAAAAATGACTGGATGTCGTCAGCCGCAAAACATTTGATTTACGACGTGGCGACGACTCCCAAATTGAAATTCTTCGAAATGCAGCATCGTGTGGCCTCGCTATAGTTAAAATCTATGTGGATTTAAAAATCACAAGACAAGACAACAAGATAATAATAATATCAACCACAGGAAGTACCACCGCCACACCTATTTCTAGCGTGAAGCACTTCTTGCGTTTCGATAAAAGTGTGGTTGCCGGCACACTTACACATGAGGCGACCATCATAGTCCTCGGGAGTAGCAACGCATATGTGATTGACTTCAGATGGAACCCATGTTCTACCTACTACATACTGTAACTACACTTGATTACAGATGTCCATGGACATGCTACTTCAGTCAGATAAAAAAAATCTTTCGATAATAAAAATGAGACATTTAGGCACTAGGCATTTCTATATTACAACAGAATGGCTGGTTACAAAAAGTTCCAGATTCAATCCTTGGATAGACAAGTATCTGACAGACAAAGTTAAAGAAATAGAAAAAAAAACACCTACATTTTGCAAGAAATTGACTCCTAAATCAGAGAATTTCGTTTCACATTCATATCATAGAATTTATAAACGAAGTCAGTATTCTGGACTATAAAACCGATGGCTTTGGTGATAAGAAATGAACTTTACACTTTCCAGTGAAAGACAATAGTAATACAGTAGCTGACACGAAAGACCGAATGTGACAAGAACATTTCATATTCACCACCTTGCACGCTATGTTTGGCTTTAAAAACTAAATTTGAACTTTGGAGCACCTCAACTTTATTTTGAAGTGTTATGGATATTTCTGTAATGATAAAAGCAGAGATTTTTGATTGTCTTATCTTTTTAGCTCAAGTTTTTCAGTACAAGTACTATAAGGTACAAACTACAGAATAAAACCTGCAGCAGCCCTTGACAAGGTCATTGTAAGGCATAAATAGGTGTGGTGGACGAAAGGTTTTCAAGTGAAATTCGGTAAATTATGGAAATTCTAGATCGAAAATAGAACTCGGGATCTTCTGCTGTCGACATTATGCATCATTAAGTAAAATCCATCCATCCATCAGCCCTTTGATGTCCACTGCTGGACATAGGCCTCCCCTAAATGACGCCACTCCAACCGGTCCTATGCCTTCTGAATCAAACGGTTAAAGTCCATTGCCTTTACAAAATGAAAATCAAACTCTCGTCAACCCATTATTGTCCCACTGCTGGGCACGGGTCTTCTCTCAGAATGAGAGAGTTTAGGCCATAGTCCACCGCGCTGGCCAAGTGCGAACTGGAGGACTTCACACACCTCCGAGAACATTTTTTTTTAAAGAACTCTCGGGTGTGTAGGTTTCCTCACGATGTTTTCCTTCACCGAAAAGCAGTGATAATTAATTTCTAATACGCACATGATTCAGTGGTGCGTGCCTGGGTTTGAACCTCGGACCTCCCGATCGAGAGGGCAAGTTTCAACCATTAGGCTATCACTGCTATATCAAAATGTTATAAACACGATTCCATACCTTCAATTACGTATCATAAACAAAAAAGCAATTTATATATCAAGATACGTCTCTCGATAATAGCAACGCAATGTCACAAAAACCCATGTAAATAAAACACATTTATTTCGAGCCATATTGGACGAATAGCATGTAAAAACAAAATGAAGTAAGGACTAAAGGTATCTCTCATCGACGTACCAGTGTGTCAGCTTGACATTTTTACGATTTTCCCATGCAAATTGGCCGAAATGGATGAACTGACACCACACGTCATATTTCAAGCTTTTGACGTAAGCTCATGAATGTGGGTCGATCACGTAGTAGCAATTTTTTGTTTTGTGTACGGACATCCTAATTTTATTTTTAATGTATTGGGGAATGTTATTTTTTTATTGCAATAGCAAACGAATATGAAATTATATGCGGATGAGTACCTTTCTTAATACATTTTTCAAAACAGAATTGATGATTTCAATATAGTTTTAGATACGATTTTTGTAGATTTATTAAAGGCGTTAAGTAAGTATTACCTATACTTACTTTATTTTAGTAGATTAAAAAAAATAAAACTATCGATTTACAAATTTTAGGTAGTTAATTTATTTTTAATCATGGTAATATTAACTGAACGCAATCGCAAAAGGCAAGCAAAAAATGTAAATCGTATTACATTTAAAAAAAAAACATATCGTGTGTGTTTCAAATGTAGATCGAATGGCGTGAACCTTCCCATTCTGGTGGAAACAACATGCTTTTCACAAATTTCCATCACTATCTGTTGGAACATCTCCACGCCAACCTCAATCCATGTCAATTGTTAGACGAATAGCGGTCCCATGTTTATGTATGGACCATTTTATTGTGTATTATCAACGCCTTTCCCAGTACTTCTGAATATATTGACAGAATCTATGTAAATCGCCAACTAAATTCCTCCATTCCTCTCGAAAATTGCTGGCGTGAAAAAGGTAATTATCCCGAAATAACTGAGCATATTCGGAGAACGGTACATGCTTCCTAACACCTAAATAACGCCATCAAACGTGTTATTCAAACGGAACACATAAAAAGGAACAACACGTGAAACCGTTAGTTTGGCACCCCCTTTAATAATAGGTGATTTGCCCTCCCTACTCGCCCACATAGGAACTGGGGAGGTGAAGACCATTCTAGCGAGATCTCCGCGTAATGGTCGTAATGTGTGCGTTCGTTTGAAGAGGGGAACGTGGCCGCGGGGGATGGGATGCCAAGAATCGGTGGTGCTCACAGTGGATGCGTGTCTCCAGCCCATCCTAGTGGCTTCAGTCTAATGCCACTTGTATCGGACATTTTATTGTCACACGCTCGCAGTTTTCCGTGAGTTGTGAACCTCGAAATTTGGAAAGTATGTTCCCGGTGACGTTTTTATTGGCCCTAAAAGCAAAATAGAGGTGAAGTTGGAGTGTTCCTAAATTTGCGGCGTTAGTTCGGTTGCTACTTTTGACTTCATAATTTTATAGCTCTACGTGAGACCAAAGAATGTTAGAGGTAATTGATACGCGTACAAAGCACGAAATTTGTTTCCTATTGGTTGAAAAGAAATAAAGTGAAGTAGAGATTTTTAAATACGGATTCTTTTTTTAAATTTGTAAAGGGAGGTTTAGGTCTATATATAATTAAGTCAATATCTATCTTAAAGAATATTCTACCCAAAAAAATCATTTAAACAATAGAAAAAAAGAGTAATTCCTCTTATAGTAGGTACGTAAAAGGATGTTCAAATAACTTGGTTGTTCAATATTTTAATGCTTCCGCAAGACCGCGGGTGGTACAGTCGTTTGCATTAATTTGTGGCTTTACGACTTGGTGAAGCACGAGACTCGTACAAGTGTCGTTTTCTCGATTTTCCCGCCAATTTTCGGTCACAAAATGGCCGCTGGTGACACGCACGTTTAGCACGCGACAAATTAGGCACTTTTATTTTTGTTTGATATTAAGTAAAAATATTTATTTATCTAAATTAAATTGTGTGATAAAAAATCTTATTATGTCCTATGCTTGTTTTTAAAAGAATATTCATATTAGTATTTTTTGTATAATGACGATAAATAGATTTTATTATTTTTAACTTTACAAGATTTTAGGGCAAACATCTAAGTATTCCTTAAAAAAAAATCATAATATGTTACTGTTTTTTGCGCGATGGTATTATGACCTTGTTGCCAATGACAGGTTTTGTACGTACGCGGAGAAATTCCAATCACTAAAAATAAAGATCAATAAATTTGGAAAAGGACGTTAGTTTGGGGGTAAAAAAATAGATATAATTTTGTTACTATTATGACGATATGTTACTGAGCAGGTGATGGACCCAGTTACGTACTATTCATATCAAAGCACTGAGATAGATAACTAGATATATAGATATATAGACACATTTAGATAGATATAGATTTTCATCGTGTTTATATATTTTAGGTAACAGCTAGTTTTAAAAATACATTCTCTTCTTTGTACTATTATGAAGTGTAAGTTAAAGATCAAGTGTGTTCATAAAAAAGGTAAGATTAAAAAACTTTTATGACATGTTTACGCACGAAACTTGACAAGTGACATTTCCACGATTTCCCGCTAATTTTCGGCCACAATATGGCCGCCCAGCGCGGTGTCACACGCACGGTTCGCACGCGATAATGACTCCTATTTTGGTCTTGTTTATTTTAGGAAAAGGTTATCAAGAATCTATGCCGTATGTCACATTATGCCTTATTTATGAAAGGAGTCTGGGATGTTTATTTTATTTTTTGTCGTAGGTATTATTTTTAATACCTACGACAAAAAATAAAATACATAAATGTACAATTTTACTTAATGTCCAGAATTCACTATACGGGTAAAATTGTTTATAAAAAAAAACATTTTAAGGATGGCAGAACCTTTCGACCCTTTAAACTTAGAGTCAATAACCACACATCTGTTTAACTGGCTTCCTAGAGTAAAGCCGTTATCTAGTCTAATATGACTCATCTCTATATGGATCCTGAGAACATGTTGGTAAAACCAGTGTAGTTCGACCGGGGAAGTACCACCGCCAATACCTATTTCTAGCGTGAAGCATTTCCAGCGTTTCGATGGAAAGGCGTGGTTGCCGCACACGCCTTAGTTGCACACTTTTACATGTGGCGACCATTATAGTCCTCGGGAGTAGATGCATCTGTGATTGACTTCAGTTAGAACCCATGTTCAATTTGAAGTTGCCTATAGATGTTCATGTGCGGTAGTGACTACTTACCAACAGGTGGACTGCATTCTCGTTCACTTCTATATTATAAAAAACTAATTGACCCAGCGAACTTTGTTCCGCCTAAAAGTCAAAAATCTAAAATCATTAAGTACTGTTTCTCTACTATATTATTCATTTATTATACATGAAAACCTTCCTCTTGAATCACTCTATCTATTAAAAAATTGCATTAAAATCCGTAGCGTAGTTTTAAAAATCTAAGCGTACATAGACACAGACAGCAAGAAGCAACTTTATTCTATACTATGTACTGATATCAAGCAACACAATAGTGCGAAGAATATTCAGAGAAATATGGATGTTACTCCTAATAAAAACAACTCAGATTTTCCTTATTTACACTCTATTTTATCCACTATAAAAATGTTACTCCTTTATAGAAGCTGCAACATTAATCTAGACCATTTACTCAACACAGCAATCAGGTGTCTTAATCAAATTTCAAGCTTACTTATTATGTCTCTGCTCTACATAATGCAATTAGCTTGTCCGTACACCCGGGAGGCGTGGCTTGATTAAACAGCTAAGTGGTTATATTAATTCCAATCTTGTTATATGATAATAAAGCAATCAAGCGAGTATTAGCTATGAAGTAAGAGTAAGTAATTTATAGGTTTACATTGTAAGTGGGGTATGTAGGATACTTTTTTTTAAATTATGTCATATATAATAAGTGTAAGTATTCGAAGTCGAATACAAAAGTGTGCCATACGCTTTTGGTTTTATTACTTTCCTTTTTTTTAAATGAACAAGCAGTGCACCTGATGGTAAGTGGTCACTGCCGCCCATGGAATTCTGTAATCAATTACATACAGAGCATGGCTTCCTTCTGAAGTCAATCACAGATGCGTTGCTACTCCCGAGGACTATGATGGTCGCCTTATGTGAAAGTGTGCAGGCTACTACACCCTTTCATCGAAACGCACGAAGCTTCACGCTAGAAACAGGTATGGTGGTGGTACTTCCCCGGTCGAACTACACTGGTTCTACGACCTTGAAAAATTGGTATGGGTTGGAAAACTAAACTAGCCGAAGGCATAAACTATGTGACTAATTTCAGCGAAATCCGACTAGTGTTTAAGTGAAAGAGTCACAAACAAATAAAAAATAGTACGAAGTACATGAATTATTTTTGTATTACAACAGATTTTTCGCCCCTAACTATCAATCCCATTGAAAAATAATCGAACGATTTGATCAAACATCAGTCAAGTGTGAAACTCAAATATTTGCGACGTCCTTTGGTCAAAACACTCCACTCATAGTAACGAGAGAAGGGGCAATTGGAAATGAGCAAATAGGTAAAGTTACCATTGTTCACTCGATGGTTTTCGAGTATTGAATCGAGTGAGAATTATCTTTAAGTGAGTACGACGTTTGAGTTGTCTTTTAAAGTTCGGACGTGTCGAATTTTTGATATTTTATGTTTTGGAATTTGATTGTATCAGCTTTGGAAAAAAATGCAACATTGTGGCGCGGTACTCAATATAAATTAAACGATTTCACACACACATATATAAATAACATTTTATAGTTCTAGTCCCAATCTAGGATTTCTCTGGTGTCGTGGGTGCCATTGACACACACAGAGATACAAAAGCACCCGGATTCATCGCAAAAATCTAAATCCAATATTTAGCTATCCTAGTAAACATAGCCTTGTTTAAGACAGATTGCTACAGATGCAACATATCAAATAATAAATTTAAGAGTTTATTTAATTAAGTTTTTAGAAATTCATGATATTATTTTATGTTTGTATCTTGTCATCTAAAGTTTAGGAGATATTATTTGTGCCAGAGCCTATGAAAGATTAAAAAAAGTAAAAAGGAGCTTAACATTTATAAGTCTACTAAATATTAAATTACTTGAAAGTACAGTCAACAAAAACATCGTTCAAGTCCTTAAAATGAAATTCTTTACGCAATCAACAAGGTTGACAGACAAAAAATCTAAAAAAATCGAAAAACAGGCGATGTGTAAAAAAAAAATTATTCATAATTCTCAAATCACTCATGGTAGTGGTTATCCTGAAGTGCTACAAAAACGCATTCGATCCTGCTTGATCCGTGGCTAATATTTGCACAGTCTCCCGTGGGAACGACGCCATCCATCCCGGGTCTTACTTAAATTTCAAAGGATATGGCAATACCTACGTTTAAGTGTTGCCGTAAGAAAAAAACGAATGGTATTTGCAGGTGATAATGTACTAGTTGACCCGGAGAAATAATCTAAAATAATCAGTATTCCTCCATTATATTACACATGTAGGTATTATAAATAAAAACCTTCCTGTTGAATCACTCTATCTATTAAAAAAAATGCATTAAAACCCGTAGCGTAGTTTTAAAGATTTAAGCATATACACAGGGACAGACAACGCGAAGCGACTTTGTTTTATTTTATGTAGTGAAATAAAGACAAAAAGTGGTAGAAATCTATATAGTATTTCGTAATGTCAGATCTCTATAGAAGAAATATTTATTTTAGGCTATTGCTACAATAGGCAACATTTTTCGGATTACCATACTAACTTTTACCTATATTTATATACCGCTTAACATGGATTCTGCTTAGCACAATGATTAATTAGATGTGAATGCTTCTAGACTAAGCACCTCTTGTATCTCATTTTTAAGGTATAATTAATGCTATTGACGACGAATAGTGAATGATCAACTTGTTTACAATTACTTTTTTATCTAACTGAAGTAGCAAACGAGCATGCAGCCCACCTGATGGTAAGTGGTCACTGGTGCACTGCCGCCCATGGACGTCTGTAATCAACTTCATACAGAACATGGGTTCCATCTGAAGTCAATCACAGATGCGTTGCTACTCCCGAGGACTAAGATAGTCGCCTCATGTGAAATTGTGCCGGCAACCACGCCCTTCTATCTCGCGTAAGAAATGCTTCACGCTAGAAATAGGTGCGGCGGTGGTACTTCCCCGGTCGAACTACACTGGTTCTACCACCTTCAAACTTGTTTGTTATCTTACAATAGATCTGTCAGTTAATACTATCTTTAAATACAAAGTCTTCATTGGTACTTAAGTTCTAAGTAGCTTAGTACTTCATTTAGAAGTGTAACAGCCCTTAATGTCGCAAAACTATTTCCCAGTTTCGGAAACGGAACATATGTTGTTTACGTTTGACCCCTGTTTGTGGACATCGTGTGATGACATATGGACTTTGTAACTCTATATCGAAGTAATCTGGGCTATCGGTAACAGAAGTATCTTTTGTGAAAATTGGTATTAAAAAGGAACTAGTAGAATCTGTAGGCCTACTGCTTTATATATGAAATTCCTTACACATATTCTTAGACGGTAGTCACCACCTACTATCACATACGTAAGTTCGTTTACTACTTGAATTTTTTAAACATGCCACAGTTATACATGTTTGCAACGAACAAAGGTAGCATCTTAAAATTCGCGTTCAATCCTTTGAAAAGGCAGTTTTTACGTAAGAGATTACAGATCTGAGGATAACCGGCGCCACTGCGCAATTTAATGTTTTGCAAAAAATCCAAACTTTTTGCAACCTTAATTTTTTCTCTGCTCGGCAGTCAAGTGTAAAAGGATTAAAATTTACACCTCAGGTGATAACAAACAAGGCAATCCTTTACTTGCAAAAACCTTTTGTGTGTTGAAGGCTCTATCTGTATGTAATTATGATTATTAGACTTGAAAGGACTTAAAATTTGAGGTAGTCTTTTGAGATTTTTTGATTGTATCTTGTTGTGGAATGACACACTGCTTTTATATTTCATGTCATCAAAAAATGAAGCCTTCTACACGTTGAGTATACGTCGGACCTGGGTATTCTTTCAAAATAGGGGTTTTAACCATGATTTAACATGCTATCCAAGAACAGATTTTCAAAATAAAACTGTCTTCGAGATGTTTTTTCCTGAATTTTAATAACTATAATCATTAAATTAGAACACGAACACCTTTGATGATAAGTAGCAATTCCCACCCGTGAACATCTGTATGCTTGCCCTCTCAATCGGGAAGTCCTAGGTTCAAACCCAGGCACGCACCACTGATTCATGTGCGTATTAGAAATTAATTATCACTGCTTTTCGCTAAAGGAAAACATCGCGAGGATACCTACACACCCGAGAGTTTTTAAAAAAAAGTTCTCGGAGGTGTGTGAAGTCCGCCAATTTGCACTTGGCCAGCGCGGTGGACTGTGGCCTAAAACTCTCTCATTCCGAGAGAAGCCCCGTGCCCAGCAGTGGGGTAATAATGGGTTGATCATATATATACGATGTCTGGTCGTATTGCCTTTAAAGTTACACCACAAACGGTTCACCTTAAAAAAAGTCTATATACATCAAGAATTTTTGAACCAATCACATAATTATGACAATATGTGACAATATGGTAAATTAACAATACTGTCCAATTACCTATTTAAGGTGCGTGTGGAACAATGTTAACCGCATCAATTATTATCCTTTAACAATTGAGCTGTAAGACGGTGCTTCCCCACTTACAGATTTTATCACCCCATGGTCCCGAACAATTTGAGGGATCCGATGTGGGACGCGTGGATGCCTCCCAAAGGACACCTTTTGATCAATAACTGTATATGAATTACGAAGCATATGCCTTTTGCTGCTCAAGCAACCGAACGGGTTTGCCGGCCTTTGTAAAGGCATTTGTTTATCGTGCGAAAGTTTCGCAAGCTTTTACAAGTTTCAGAAGCTTCGCAAGTGAAGACCTATAAGCTCGATTCGGCTACTGGTCGATGAGATTGGATTATTTTTGGAGTATTGATGTAACCTCCTTAGCAAATATTGTGATAATTTTCTAAGTGTATTTTTACAATCATTGTTAAATTTTATTTTTTCTAGTTATGTTTTATAAATGACGTTATCAGACGTTGCGCAAAATAATTATAGATTAATGTAGTACGAGTAACGTCGATAAAATTTATTATATACACATTAAGTACTTACACACATTCAACTACACAGTTTCAAGATGCTCTATGCGCGTATGTGTGCGTGTATGACGGTGTGTGTATATGTGTGTAAATGAACATCCTAGTGCGTGAGTCCGTGTGCACTAGCCTGCGTCTTATAAGTCACTAGTTGACCCGGCGAAGTTCGTTCCGCCTAAAATTCAAAAATTTAAAATTATCAGTATTTCCCTCCTATATTATACATGTATTATACGTAGAAACCTTCCTCTTGAATCACTCTATCTATTAAAAAGTGCATTAAAATCCGTAACGCAGTTTTAAATCTAAGAATACATAGGGACAGCCCGCTAGAAGCGACTTTGTTTTATGCTACCTATGTAGTGATTTCTACCTGCCTCCACGTAACAATATGTCATTTAAGCATAATCATGTAAGCTACATCTTTAAACGTTACACTTTTAAAACTAGTAAATTGACGTTAACAATAAAGGTAACCGCAACCTAGACAGTTCAACCAAGGAAAAACGCAGGTTCTGAAGTTCCTTACGAAATACCCCATTATTTGGCGGTTCAACAAACGTGAAAGCGCGATTTTTTCGGCACCAGCTGTTTTCGTACAGAAAGATACGGGTACAATGCGCTACTTGAAATGAATTAGACGCTCGAAAGACGCCGGCTGAGGATTAGCCCTTCACAATTAAAACGAACCGACGCCGCTTTTCGCCATCTTTGACGTAGGGCAATGCAGATGAGCGATTATTTGTCGCGCGATCGGTGGCCGGCTTTGAATGATTTTAAGGTACAGTTTCTTACTATTATTGTTTAGTGTAGAGAGCGATTATATTTTGAGTATCTAGTAGGAATTGATTGAGGATAACTAATGAAAATACACAACTAACTGATAATACCTACTAATACAATTACCAATAATTGTAATATTTGTAGGGTTTATTTTACAATAATGAAGTAGCGAACGAGCATACAGTTCACCTGATGGTAAGTGGTCACTCCCGCCCATGGACATCTGAAATCAACTTCATATAGAACATAGGTTCTATCTGAAGTCAATTACAGATGCGTTACTACTCCAGAGGACTAGGATGGTCGCCTCATATAACGTGTGCCGGCAACCACACATTTCCATCGAAACGCAAGGAATGCTTCACGTTAGAAATAGGTGTAATACCCTTAAAAAAACTTTAAATGATTACACTCCTTTTCACACAAGTAAAATCAATATACCCAAAATAACTCACAACATTAATACAACTATTTTCATACTTAATTATTATTACATACAATATACTCTGATACAACTTTTCAATTAGACGAATATGTAAGTGTTATATTGTTAGTTTAGATTAAAACAGTAAGTATAATATGTACCTATTTGTCTCGGAACATAAATTTTCATTATATAAATACATGTCTAGATATTTCTAACATATTTATGATACCACAGAACTATAAACAACCTCTGATTCAGTTTTTAAAACATTTGTCTACCGGAAACAATTATACTTCAACATGTAGGTTTTATTATTACCGTTACAATTTTTTCTTAATCACACATGTAGTGTTATGTTTTATTATATATTACTACTGAAAATATATTACTATTATTATATATTACCCAGGGACAGGTAAAAAAACGCAACCTACACTCATAGCCTCACAAGAGGATTTTCTTCTGTGTCGTGTGTACCATGGACACACAAAAAGACGAATATACAAACACCCAGACCCAGAACAAGAATCTGAACTCATCATTCAGATGTCCTGTGTGACCGGGAATCTAACTCGGAACCTCGTGCGTGTCATACTGGTACGGTAACTTCTTAATTTCTGATATAAATATTTTAAAAACTCCTCACCAAACATTATATATTTTTTGTGTCTTATTGTATTCGCTCCGTCTGTTCCAAGCCTAAACTTACTTTAGCCGTCTTCTAAAGCCTCAATACCCCCCAGCGATCGAGCCTCGACTGAGCATTGTGAGTTCAAGATGTTTTGATTTGTAAAAACGGGCGCGGAAGCCTGCGATTAGGACGAATAAACTCAAAGAATAGGTTTTAATAAACAAGGAAATAATGAAGTTTGAGAACTTTCAATCAAGATATGTTGGGGAGTTTATAAATTGGTTAAAGATTGCAATAGGTACATATATCATGTATCGATTGAAGCCCACTGCTGGACAGAATGGACTCTTAATAGGAGTTTTGCCAATCACCTTGCCTGGCATGCGTGTTGATGACCACACTGGGTGTCGATGTTGCAAAGAAAGAACCAAGGTGGTAGGTCAAGGTTGTACAACCAGTGTAATTCGACCGAGGAAGTACCACGGCTACACGTATCTCTAGCGTGAAGCATTTTTTGCGTTTCGTTAGAAGTGTGTGGTTGCCGGCACACTTTCACATGAGGTGACCATTATAGTCCTCGGGAATAGCAACGCATCTGTGATTGACTTCAGATGGAATCCATGTTCTGTATGTAGTTGATAACAGATGTCCATGGGCTGTAGTGACCACTTACAATCAAGTGGACTGCATGCTCGTTTGCTACTTCAGTCAGATAACAAAAATACAAGAACGATATGTTTACTAAACTAAAAAGTTTCATCAAAAGATGTCTTTTCTGTGGAATGTCGTTGCTCCCCGTATTTATGTTACAAGTGGCTTATTTGTTTCGCAATGTGGTTGATGTATTGAGTTATTTTCACTGCCAACGAGTTATTCGTAAGGAGCCTGATGGAAGATAAGTCTATAGTAGCGGTCCGCAACTCAGACCGAAACGTTTTCTTGATGACCCGCGTGGCGGTGGGGTACAATACCGGTCTAACGCGCACTGGGTTCTGGGTTTGATTCCCGGCCAGGTATCTGAAGAGTAAATTTAGATTCTTGTTCTGGGTCTGGGTATTTGTGGATTCGTCTTTGTGTGTCCCTGGCACCCATGACACAGGAGAAAACCCTTTTTTAAGTTATTTTTCTCTACCGTCGATCCAATAGGTACTTTTTGTGACCCTCCTAGAGCCTTGTTTCGCTGCCATTTGATAAACGTTAAATTTGGCAATATAACTTCACAGAGTACCTATTATAAACGCGGCCAGCCAGCTCCTAAGGTATATTTGGACAGTGTCGTTAGAAGGCTACCGACCACCTGTTTATGCTATCGTTGCAACTATCAAATAGCTCTACCATATTTTCATTTTAAACAAATTTAAAATGTGAAAAATATAAATGTCATAAAATTATGTACACGATTTTTATGCTTGACGAAATAACTAAAAAATATATTACTAAGCATCATCGTGAAACTTATTACAATATTTACCTATATGTTTAGAAAATGGCCTTTAAAATTGTTTTTTTCTTATGTTTATCCTAATACCTAAATGAATAATAATATGCAGCAAAAAAAACCCCACACATATTCATAACACGGAAATCAGTTATACTTATTAGGATCAGTACAAAGACCTAGGTTCAGGCTTCTACGCTTATCAGCATCTTAATATAGTATACCTAAGTAGGAAAACGATATGAGCGATGGCATAGAGCCAAGTGAGCTATTACCAGGCGAGGTGGGTTCAACCTTCCAGATATGTAGCTTCCTTATTTGGTTTATTGTTTGTGTTTGTACGCAAAGTTTGTTAGAAAATATAACAATAAGACTTTTTATACTCTTCAGATACTATGCTCACCACTCAAAGTTTGTGAATACTGCTACACCGATTTGTGAGGTAGTTTAGGAAGTGTGGATGGCAGCTCAGTTATTTATAGGCGGATTTAGGCCTTAAAAATTGTAATGCATCTATGATCTGTGACGTCCAAGGACGGCAGTGGCCACTTACCATCATGTGGACTGCATGCTCTATTACTTTAATTTTATAAATAAAGTGTAGCTGTTACTTTACTGCGTCAGTCAATCCATAGATCGTTAAATAAGAGCGATTGTACCTAATTTTTACTATATAAATTAAAAACACAATTTAATAGGACTATTTAATTCTTACTTCCAAATGTATAATTTATGGGTCCATAGAATTGTGAAGAGCTAATGATTTAGACATAAAGCCAATACACAAAGGTGTATAACCCTAAAATATAATTAAATATTCTTTTATAACAAGCTATTCAAATACAGTATCACACGTAATAAACAGATTTAGCGGCCCTCCAAGAATTCATTTTAAGGTTATTAGTTCATATATTACACAATATATGATACGGGCCCTAATAAACAGTTTAGGCTCGTTCCGTATGTTACCTTTACGTTATATTTCTTTGTGTTAATTTTTTTAATTTTAAAGATTCTGTCAAACTTCATGCTTCTGTTCACGTCTGAGTTCAATAGGATGTTTACGATGATAAATGTCTGATTTGATAAATAAGAATATTGTTGCAATAAATCTAGCGCCTTTCGTTTCCGCAATTAATTTTGGTAAATAAGATAAAAACTTAGATTACGATAGTTTAGCTCTTGCTAATTCATAGCTAATAAATACTAATTTCCATTATATATTTTTAACTCATTATAATTAACGACACCCTACTCTTCGCGACGTCAATATATCCATAAACACGTCGCAATCCGTCGTAAATAACTATTGCGCTATACAATAAGACCGGTTGTGCTGTTTTACAACATGATTATGCGCAATAAATCTACTATTTAGCATTTTGTGTGCCGTTGTGCTTAGTGTTTTAGCTAAGTAAGATTTAGTAGTTCTTCTACCAAATCATTGATTGATTCGGTAGTTTTGAGAATAGTTTGACAGTTATAAAGTACAGTATAGTGTACAAGTGTAAAGTACAGTTTAGTAAGTATATACAGTAAAGTGACTTAACTTTGAAGTTAAAATAAATTTAACTAATAATATTTTGTATTTGCTGAAATATTTCTTCTTACTACATTGCGATATATTTTAACTGTGTAAATTATAAAACTCTTTTTAAAAATTTTGTTAATAAGTGGGTAGGATCAAGTAAGTAACCACTTCGTCATAATGCGTTTTAACTCAATGCCACAGTACCCGTCTTGGGCGGCTCGAGGCGCCTTTAATCCGGTGCTAATAATTATTAATCTCTTTTATTCCCTTTTCCAGTCCTAAAGCCCAATGTCGTTATAATTGACGACACGTCCCGACAGAAACCATAAACGCGCCGCAACCAGTCCGTTGCGACAACCGGACCGTTTGATTCACGTTGTTTTAATATAAAATTTAATAGGCTGCTCGAATTTGTTACAGTACAGTCTAATAGAATTGCAGCTAGAATTCAAGCAGTGATGCCAACTTAGGGGTTTTTCCCCCAAATTTAGGGGGTTTTTAAGTAGGATGGGGATTTTTTAGGGGTGTAAAATTTTTAGGGGTATTTTCAGGGGTTTTTACAATTTCAACATTTAGGTGTTTTTAATGGGACATCTCCCCGCCAATCTATATAATCAATGCCTCACGACGAAAAAATAGGAAATCTTTTTTTTTTTCGTCGTCAAGTCAGGTTGCCAGGAGGAATTCCAATTAATAATTCATTATGGGGGATTTTAGGGGTTTTTAATGAAGACTTTAGGGGAATACATTTTTGAGAGTTGGCAACACTGAATTCAAGTTTCGCGTCAGAAAGAGGGTAATGTTTTTAGATTTTATGTATGTATGTATGTTTGTTTGTATATCGGTTTATTTGGCACGGCCAAACGGCTAGACGGATTGTTACATCATTTGAAACGACTCACTTTTTATATTCAGCCATAAAAGTATCGAGAAATGTTCATGAACTTTATAGATGAGCAGTTGACCCGGCGAACTATATCTCGACTAAAAGTCTAAAATCTATAATTATCAGTGTTTCTCCACTATATTATACATGTATGTTACATAAAAACCTTCTTGAATCACTCTATCTATTAAAAAAACTGCATTAAAATCTTAGCGTAGTCTCAAAGACCTAAACATACATAGGGACAGACAGCGGGAAGAGACTTTGTTTTAAACTATTTATACAATAGTGATAAAATTATTTTGTATTTATAGGTATGTTTAATTCCAATCTCGTAACAAATTTTAATAAGTTTAGAGTGTACAGATTTGATTTTTGACTGGAGTACCTTATTGATACTTTACAAATATAATACATACCTACCTACTTACTAACTTTTGTCAAAACGTGATTATAGTCCTAAAGGAACTTAATTGGGGCCCTTAAAGTATTTGAGAGTATGACCGTTTAATATTCAGTTCATTGACATACAATTCACACATTATAATAGTCGTGTTTTTCTTTCCTCATTACCTTTACGAATATTGACAACAGTTTAAAGTAGGCGATAAACACACAAACATGATATTAAAAATGGAAATACAAAATTAATCAATGTTAACAACCGCAGATAATATCTTTTTGAAAAATTGACGGCCATTCAAAAATCGGCATTCGGTTGATGGGACAAAAAATAACGCCCTATCTCCGATCTTCCTACCTGTTACTATGTCAAAATGCCAAAACACTGTTTAACACGGGTATTTGTTTAAACAAAAGGGTAATAATTGAAAAATTGTATGTTTGTTTAGGTGGTATATTTTTTTTATCTGACTGAAGTAGCAATCGAGCATGCAGTCCACCTGGTAAGTGGTCACTGCCGCCCATGGAAATCTGTAATCAACTTCATATAGAACATGGGTTCCATCTGAAGTCAATCACAGATGCGTTGCTTTTCCCGAGGACTAAGATGGTCACCTCATATATAAGTGTACCGGCAACAACACCTTTCTATCGAAACGTAAGAAATGCTTCACGCTAGAAATAGGTGTGGCGGTGGTACTTCCCCGGTCGAACTACACTGGTTCTACCACCTTGATACAGTATAGTACTGATTTATGGTATTTATTAGATTTTTTGCATTGTATTAATGAAATATTTTGTTGTTGGTCTTAAAGGCAATTTAGCTACAATTCTTGGATTTTTCTAAGACAATCAATAGAGGTATTACCGTATGACAATCAATGTAAGTAAACGATTGTTCACTAATTACTTAAAATAATAATGAAAAATGCCTATTTAAATACGAATCTGCCCCAAAACAAGAAAGCTATAAAATTGTCTAAAAAGTACAAATTTTCGAAACAAAAACTCATAATATTCTAATTTGGAACCGTATAATATTTTGAAATAAATTATTTGTTAAATTAATTTACAATAATGTTAAATTTAAAGAACTGAAAAAATTAAACAATAATCACAGTAAGTATTACTTCTAGTCTTAGTAGGATCGAATAATACAAACGAAAGTAATTTTAAAAATTAACACGCAAAAAGTCATTTAAAAAGTATTGCGTCTATAAATACACAACCACGACAAATTTAATTAAACGAAAGAATAATTCCAAATACGAAACGAGTTTCTCGAAAAAATATTTAAGATCGCCTACACGGAGTCAGCTGTTCTCAAAATTCTACGCATACCTTGCGGCGGCCGTCGTTATTTCAATTACCCGTCCCTCGTCAAAGACAAAAGGCCTGACATGTGAAAAAACGTCAAAAAAAGATAAAAAACGATCATCGGCAAAATTAAAAAAATCGGCCAAGTGAGAGTTGGGCTCGCGCATAGAGATACCGTACGATTATCTATAAAATACGACAATAATGTATGGAAGCCGCCCTTAAATAGTTTTTTTTTTTAATTTTAACTTGTTTTTTTTTCTTTTTTTAAAGTGAATATACATATATCTAACTATAGATTCTATAAATATCTTAAGCGTATCCGTTATTAACATCAAGCAATAAAAAGACGATTCTTGTATGGGATCCCCTTAAATATTTATTTTACTCTGTTTTTAGTATTTGTTATAGCAGAAGCAGACATATATTATCTGTGAACATTTCAACAGTCTAGCTATCACGGTCTTTCAGATACAGCCTAGCGACAGAAAGACGGACAAACGTACACTGTCTACCGTGAAGCAGTTCATGCCATGAACTGCTTCACGGTAGACATATCATTTAACATTATTTTAATTTAATTTTGTATTTAATTCAATTATTTTAATTCAATTTTGTATGTTCTACTGACGCGATCTGAATGATTACTATTACTGGCATATTTAATTAACATATCAGTTAATTTTTGACAATTTGACACTGAAAAAAATTATTTGAATTGTATGAAATTTAGTTTTGTTCATAATTTTACTTAATGTTTATTAAATCGATTGCAACACCCTAGCAATATTCGCCCAGATAATAATAATAATTTAAAAAATAGAGATATAGAGGTGTGTGAAGTCCACCAATTCGCACTTGGCCAGCGCGGTGGACTATGGCCTAAACTCTCTAATTATGAGAGAAGACCCGTGCCCAGCAGTGGGACAATAATGGGTTGATGAGATGAGAAGAAAAAAAATAAGTGTGTCGGTGGTACCTCCCCGGTCAAACAACCTGATAAATTTAGTAATGGAGTCTCGTTTTTCGCTTTGAGTAGGGAACCCTGAAAACAATCGTTATCTATGATTGGATCGCGGTCGTGTAAACGCACTCAAGTGTATTTGTTACCTTAAGGCTTTCGATTTCGGTAGCGTTTGTGAAATTGAAACTAGCTGGACAGTTTGTGAATAGGATCCGATGAGTGTTTTCTTTGGGTATCCGGAAAGATAAGGGTAGATTTAAAGGTTGATTCGTTTATGATTTAAACTATTGTTTGTTTTTAATATGTATTTAACTGTCATTACACTGAAGACATTATTATCACGGTAATAGTATCTATATTATTATGTACCAATTGATAAGAATTATAAATACCTATCGATCTAAATAATAAGCAACTGATAATTATGCTTTTATCTTACTACCTACCTTTATAATCATATCATACTTATACCAATATTATAAATGCGAAAGTTTGTGAGTGTGTATGGTTGTTACTTCTTCACGTGTAAACGGCTAGAGCGATTTTAATAAAATTTGGTAGGGACTTAGCTGATCCTCTGGCTTAAGATATAGGCTACTTCTTATTATGGGAAAATATCTTATTCCCACAGGACAATCGATTTTTAACGCGGCCGAAGCTGCGGGATTCAAATAGTTGGAATATAATATCTGTGAAATTTGTAATTGGTATATTTATAATAGAGCTCTACAATTTTTAGATGCCTCCGAATATTTAGAAAATAAATACCTACATTTAATTTATAACCAGTAAATTAATTCTTGCTTTTCGGTGAAACAGTGTGGTTGACGGGTCACTTGAGGCAACCGTCTTAATTTCCGCGAGCAGCATCTCTGATTGACTTCAGATAGAGGCGTCGTTCGATATGAAGTTGCTTACAGATGTCCATGAGCAGCAGTTTCCATTTACCAACCATGGATTTGTTTGTTACGTTAACCTTAAAAAATATAGAAAAAAGGCAACAGTGAAATACTTTGGAGACCTTTTGCCATGAAGTATCCTTACTAATAATATAAATGTGAAAGTGTCTTTGCTTGTTCATCTTTCACGTCACCACATAGCTATTATATCATATGTTTTATATGCTGGGAGATAGGAGGGCGAAGAGTGATATAGGCTATTTTTTACCGCGCTCTCTCTCATTCACATGAGAATATTGATGTTTTGTTAGTTTATACATATTTAGTAGTTCCAGACGTTGTTAGTAGATGGCGTTAGTAAAACAAGTTCTGAATCATATGCAAGTTCTGAATCCCGCAATCAAATGCTAATGTTGTTTCCCTGTGACCGTGCGGGCGAAGCCGCGGGTAAGAGTACTGAAATAAAGGAAATCCCTTTTAGAAAAAGGCTTATATTATTATTATTACTTATCCCTACCACATACTTGTGCTTCGCTTCAACAGCGTTTTAGTTGTTCCTAAGACAGGTGTCGGCCATTAGCGTATACAACGGAAACATATGTGTTTGAATATGTGATATTAAAGCTATTACCGTTTACTAATCAACAAGCATATGGGTTACCGGTTTATTTATTATTTATTGCCTATAACATTTTCTGACGAATAGTTTACAAGAGACATTTTTTTTAAGTTAATTATATATGAGTTAATGATTTAGTTAAACGAGGTTTCCACATGTAAATAATGTATGGTTGGATGGGGGTTGATGATATAATATTTGATTAGGTTTTACAATTAATACATTTTTCAGAATTATTAATTAGTTGTGCTGCCACGTTTGAAACTACAAATCTTTTAAATTCAAACAAAATTTGACAGAATACTTTTATTATTATTAATTAAAGACGAATTTAAGCTTTTAATTTAAATCAGTAATTCTCATTTGATGCGATTTTAAACAGGCTGATAAAAATTGTAAAAAATATAGAATTTTTTATCTATAATTATTTTATTACTCATCCTCAATACTCTGCACTTGGATTTTTTGTTTTGTTTAGTCGTTCTATCGGTATATATCGTTTATAAAAAACTTGTTAATATATTTGTATCCAGTTATATATCATATTCATGATTTCTTATGTATCTAGTTTAAAACAATATTTTGCTTTGATATGATCAAGATTTTTAAGTCATATTTTACATTGATTTGAACATATTAATATATTCACAAGATATACACAAGATCATGAAAACCAACGAGTGCTATAAAAATCTATAACTCACAAAATTGTTTAAAAATATTAACAACAATACAAGATGCATATTTTTTTTTGCCAGCTGATTTCATACCATCTCTCAGGTAGCCATTTAAATTATAGTCTACGGCACTGCCCTCACTGTGGGTGGTGTACACAACAGATGCAGAAACTTAATTTGGAAAATATTTACACAGATATTTATTGGACTAATTGCTTAATATTTCATTGGCATTTTTATTCATAACTAGTCACCCGTAGCATCGGCCGAAATTCGACCGTAATTTAAATTAAAAATCAAATGTCATCTGACATTCTTGACGTTGTGTCTTTTCATTTTCATTTACTAAGTACATATGTGTTTGTGACAAATGCAATGCAGTGTGTGTAATGTGTTTTTAGTTGATTTTATGTATGAAAAATGCATTATTTGAAAAAAATATTAACATTCTGCACTCCTTCTCTACGTCCACTATAACCGTGCAAAATTTCATACTAATCCGTCCGCGGCATATTACTTAAAAATCCGTCACAAATTTTTGCTTCACGTATTAATATAATGATTATCGATGTTACATATTTTCGGGACAATAATGAGGCCATAACAATTTTTGTGTGGGTTTGGTGTAATTTTATATCATTTATCGCTCTCTCATTACTTACTGGAGATATTTTTACATGAAACATATATTTAATATCCAGATTAACAATATGTTGGGGATAAAGTGGGTAATATTTCCTTTAATTAGGAAATACATATATCTTGTAGGGTTCTCTTCTTATAGGGCTTATATATATAGGGTTTTTGTTAACCAAGATTAGTGTTATGCGGGAGAATTTTATGGATATTTTTTATTATTGTATTTTAAGAAATACTTAGGAAATTTGAGGTATCTTTGATCTTTTTACAATATCTTAAATTACTACACATATAAGAATCAGGTGGCAAGAAAGTAACCACCAAAAAATAAAGCGAATGCACGTAAAAAGGTGTACGGCACACATTGTCGAAATGCGTAAGTTGATATTCGCAGAATTTTTATAAAAGACGATGTTTTTTCGAAGATTTTTCGATTCGAAGACAAGGTTATAACCAGTTCCGTAAACTTCCTTCGCTAATCTTTATTTGTGTGTTTAATTAAGTTTCACTCTATTAATATTCATAAGCCTTATGCAGTAGGGCATGTCGTCAAGGTCTTTTAATTGGGGCACTAAGATTTTTAAAGAGTTTTTGCAATCATTCGCATGTCACAATATCATTTTGCTTAAAATTATGAGCCGAAAATATTTCCAGAACGGCATCTTTTTGATTTTGACCAAATTTGGGGTTTATGTTGATTAACCTGGGAGTTAAATTATTCTCCACTTAAATGTGTCTTAAACCTTTTAAATGAAACAGAGACATACAATTAATTAACAAATGAAAAGTAATTAAAATAATTATTTATGATAATTGGTTAAAAAAATTCAATATATAGATTTCATAAAATCAAGATTCAATAAGTTTATTTATTTATTTAAATAAGGCTTACCAACGCAGAAACACAATAACAATTTAATACAATTTAACATAGTATGAAATACATCGTGTCTCCGCAATTAGAGGTAAGCTCAGCATACATTATGAGCAGACGCCCTAAAATTTCCCTAAGTTCAAGCGTTGCTCTTAATTCTTAGTTCTATAAAATCACTGAACTTTGATGTAAATTAAAATACATAGACACAATCAAACTGCAATTACAAAGACTACATAAAATTGCAGATGGATATAACAAAAAAGCAAAGAAAAATCCACAGCCTCAAGAGCATATTAAACTCGCTTTATAACCAGCAAAAAGTGTAACCGATGATAGCTTTCAATACAAAAGATAATCTATTGAGAACTACTAAACGATGAATTTGATGGGCGCCCAAAGCAAATAGCCATAATAACCATGCCCAGGACAAAGCTCCCCCACTGCTCGACGACAGGGGCACAAACGGACCTTTTTAATTATAATATCACCCACATTATAAAGTTTTTGCTCTTCACAAAAAATACACGATTGCTACTTTTTGGGGCCCTTTTTTTGAGACTCTTGAACGCATTGTTGAGAATTACACCGATGTTGTGGTTGTTAACTGTATAACGCCCTTTTGTTCGATGAAACACGGATTTTATGAAACATTCGATACTAGCTATAGATATCATGCAGATGCAATCTATATTAATATTATAAAGAGGAAAACTTTGTATTTTTGTATGTTTGTTATGAATTAACTTAAAAACTACTAAACCTATTTTTTAAATTCTTTTACCATTTCAATGCTACATTATCCCTGAGTAGTATAGGCCATTATAATCTGCGCGAACGAAGTCGCGTGGATTCTGATAGTATTTGATAAAGAATGGAAAACTGAATATCTTGATAATGAAATAGAGAATGTTAACGTTAAGTAATATTATGAAATCGAAATATTACCGCTTATTAAAATAAAGTACGAGGAAGATTAAAATAAAGTATAAAGTACAACTTATTGAAATAAAGTTTAATACGGAAGGAATAGTTTACGAAGTTATGTTGGAGACGAACTTAAGTTTGTAACGGAGTTTGTGAAGTTTTTGGAAATAACATAAGCTGTTGATATTTATTTAACACTATTGACCTTAGTGTAGGGCTTAAAAATGTATCCTGTAATATTTGTAATTTTAGGAACACAATTATTATTTACCTAAAAGATTATATTTCTACGATTGTCGACATTAGTTCCTTAAACAGCTTACAGAAAAAAAAGTTTGGAAAAGAAGGTACTCACGAATCCGTGCTTGTCGCTGATATTGTTAGTCAACTTCAGTTTGTGGAAGGAGACCACTTTCTGCATCCACTGCTCGCCGGTCGACGGCGAGTCTGGGTGGATGTACATCCTCTTCGGCATCTCAGGGTCCGCTTTGCCGGCGACCATCCACCGACTCCGGGAACAAAGATAAAAGATATAGTTTTGGAAGGAGAGAACGAGATGGTTATAGATTTAGTAAGTCCGCATAGTTTTGAAGTAATTGGCGATGCCGTGTTCTTTTCATTCAAATTGATAAATAGACCATGTTTCGTAAGTATTATAGTTTCTTTAAAAATATGTTGCTCTTTCTTACACGCTAATAATTGATATCGCCTATCAGATTTCAATTAAATTTCGTGAGAGAGCATATTGGTTCCATCTCAAAACATATAATAATTTTAGACTTAATCGATTGCACTATCTATAAGTGTCTTCAATTTTGAAGTAGGAAATGCCCAACTTTATCATCATTCTTCTCTCTACTTTGATTTAATGATGAATGAAGTGCAAAGCTTTAATAAGCACTAACCAGATAATAAGCAGTAATCTTGGACTCTTGATAAACAAACGTAAAACCACACATTAGAAGTTGGATGCGAATCTAATTATCATCTGCGGAGATGAAATGCAACTTGTTTTAGTGTTATACGTTATTACATGAGATTTAGTCGAGTATACTAAAAAAATATTGAAATTGAAATGTTTATTCTGTGATTTTGAAAATAAAAAATATTTTTCATTCCAATTTTAATGAGTTGTCTGTCTGTTTATATGCCTTTCTCTGTGATTGCATGCTTGTCTACTTGCTTGTACATCTATGAGTCTTTATCTGCCTGATTTCCCGATTGCACTTTGTTTCGAAAAGATTTGGGAATAACTTTTTAAGAAATTACATATCCAGGGGTAATTTACTTACTATTTTACCCCAAAAATATTCCTGAGAAAGATAAAGAATTAACTTGCGGTGAATCTTTTTAAATGGAATAGATAAAACGATGAAATCTCCAATCTTCAGGATCTTCAGATCCCCACGTTATCGGCAACATCAATACGAAACAAAACGATCTTTTGAAAGTGAAATTAATTTTTAATTAAAAAGAACACGGCGCCTTAAGACAGGTGGTCGCATAAATTATAAATATTATGACGCCATTAACTTTGTACGTTCAAGAACGGGCCTTGTTAGAGCGTGATAATATTTATTCAATTAATATATGGGTATAGTACATAATCATTGACCTACCGACTAATGGACAAGTGCTAGAATGTCAGAACCAAAAGAGATACAAGTCGGAAAAGTACTACAAATTTTGATTACAAATACACCATCAATAAATAATTTCGTGTGAGCAATTTACAAAAAATACACTGCAAAAATTAATAAATATGTTTTTTTACATATTGTAAGTTTTTCTTAAAAGAAATATTTTTTTAATAACATGAAGCTATGGACATTTGTAATCGAATTGCACAAAATGTAGCGTTGGTCACAGTATTTTTTCTATTTTTTTTCTTCATATTTGATCCGATGCCCATTTGTCACTAAATCAATGAATACAATTCATTTCTTACATGCATCATTAAATTTTCATTATTATATAATGTTGGAGCTTGTCCGGGTGAAATTATGTACTTAACAAAATTAATTAATTAGGAATTATGAGAAGTTTGGGGACGACACTTATTGATGCAACACTTTTTTTCTGTCTTGATTTATTTTTATTATGATTTTTGCCTTTTTTTTGTTTGCGGTAGATTTTGGAGTTTCGGGGCAAATTTGAATATTGTTTTTCCTTCCTTAACCGGTCAAGCTCGTGGAGTTAGTGCTTTTTCACTACGTACGACACGATACGATTTTTGGCCACGATACATCGCATGCGACTTGTTCCTTCATTTTTCTTTATGATGATTCCTTGCACACTGTACGTAGTTTTACGTAAAAAAAGTCCAGCTCTTTCGTCCAATCACCCGAATCCATGGATATAATTCGTATAGTAGGGATAGTCATATTCATAATTATTTTTCAGCGGCAAACTACAAATAGTTTAGCCACACACACAGCACAGTCTTGTTTTGTTAAATATACCTTGGCGCTGTCAGTTCATGAGCATAACGACCCATAGAGTAATAAAGGAACTTGGAATAATCGCCGCATAGTAGTGTCGTGTCGTGCGTAGTAAACAACGGTATTAGTCATAAAACAATTTCTTAGTCAAAACATGCAGGCGATAAAATGGTAAACAAGCGGTTACATGTGACTATGAAAATATTAATAAGCATGTGAATGTGAAAGATCTGCGTCGAACTAAATGAAATAGGGAAATATAAGCCGTAACACAACGATAATAACATCAATGTAGAATAATTTAAGAATAAATATCCTTTTTATCAAATAAAATGGAGTATCATCAAAATAAGTGACAGCGTTTTCGAAAGGGATATTTATAATCCCTTGAAAATGCCCCGGGATAATGGTAAACGCTTTCCACAACCACGCAGATCCTTATCATCTTCACATTAAGATAATTATGGTACGCATGCTTCTTGCCTTATTGTTCTTTGTTTACGAATTACATTAAAATAAGATCTGTCGACCTCTGACTCTAATCGACTCTGTCGACTCTGACGCTAACCCGGTACAATTACTACAATATTCTTATTTTAATTTAATTCCTTCATCACTTCTTTATTTATACCTGTTGTGGAATTTGTATCTGCAATCGTCCGCAGCTACGATGTCCATTAGCAAAATGTATTTTGCTTTTTTATCAAGACCAGAAACGCGAACTTTGTAGGCAGGAAACATACGTCTGCAAGCAATACGAGAGAAAAACATGGGTTGGGACTCGTTCTTTGCAACGATTTGACATCACGTCGATTGTGAGACATGCCGCTGGACTAGTTTCGCTTTTTGCCCCCATTGCTCCCGAGAATCGGTCGTTTTAGCTCTGATCTCTCACCGCACTAATTAGTTTTATTTACGGCCGCCCAACCGCTCTCCGAATTTTAGTTAAGTAATTGTAAAGGAATACAATGCGCCCGCGGTCCCCGTATTTGGCATTTTCACGCACATAGCTCCGGGGCTGATTAGCGTAGCGGTCGCGGAGAGGTGTCGAGTATTCGCAACAAACAAAAAGGTCGTGTTTCCGCCACGGACTACCAAAAACGGCGAAGTACGCGCCTATTGTGCGGCTAAGGTGCACCGAACATCGTGACCGCGACACGTGAGCGAATGCGCCGGCCGACCTGACGCGCGACACTAAAAACCGAACGCAACCGAACAGTATTCGGTCACCGAATCGATTTTAGAAATCTCCGATCGAGTAATTGGTGAATAATTTATGATCGAATGATTTGTAATAATTAATTACCATATTAACGGCGCTAGACAGCCGGCGCCTTTGTCGGCGACGATATCGGTTTACGGCTGAGTCACAGCCGAAATTTCGACCGGAATGCTCGGTTCGTATTAATTAACGGATATTAAATCGAAGTTTATCGATCGCATCTCGATGTTGCCAAACCTGCGCGTCGGCGGTTTTGATACGGCCGTCGATCGGCGGACATAAAGCGACGGTGAGGGCTTATCGGGCCTTGTCATCGGGAATTAAACAATGTACACGATCAAATACGATGATTATCGATCTCGGTTCCGATGTAACGATGTACGGTTGCGGCGATGTTGACGTACCCGGAAGAATGTCTACGTTTTTTCTCAGCGCTCGGTTTTAGTGGAGTAAGGAAACCTTCGGTGATATTTCTCACCTCTGGTGTCGGCTTGATCCGCTTTTTACTCGCTGCGGCATTTGAGACAAAGATATTTTAATGATATTACCCATCGGATGCGCGTTGAATCCTTAATCATCGGCCGATTCCAGGCGATGTTGCGATGTCGTTGCCCTTAAATTGAGCGTGTTCGTACAATGTTTAGGCGCAATTAAGAGCGGTTGGAAATACGATGGGAACTAGTGCAGTCACAAGTCGAAGTAATGAAATGGGTTTAGAAGCAGCATATCTCATGAGACGTGATGTCAGTCGGTGACCGATTAAGGTCCATGGGTGATTCAAAGATGAGTTCCGCAGGCGATGAGTGATGGGTGATACCTGTTGTGGAACTTATATCGGTAGTCGTCAGCAGCGACGATGTCCAGCAGGAGAATGTATTTGGCTTTTGCGTCCAATCCGGACACGCGGAACTTCATTTGTGGGAACATTTGTCTGTAATATGGAATATTCCAATCATCTTCAATGCTAATCAAACTCACCATAGTTTTGAATAAAGTACAAAAAAGTAAAATCTGTAAAAGAAAGATCCGGAAGACCATAATACACTATCTTTAGTAATTATCTTTTATTATGATCATCCAAACATATTACACAAAACAAATATTATAGACAATGTAACCAAGTAGACTCCAAATTTAAAAAAGGTTTAATGTCGAACAAGCCTAGATCTTATAGTTTAGACCAAAGATATCACGGTGCAATTGTTGTAAGCAATTAGCACCCAGTCGGAGCTAATTTATGTCTACTGTTTTGTTGCATTTCGCGACAAATTTACATATATTAAAATTATATCCTTTTAAATGGTCTATTTGGTTACTTTGTCTATGATTACACAAATAAAAATAAAAGCTTTAAAAACCGCCATCGCTCATTGTGCAACTTTACGCACGAGTATAACTTAATTAGATTTCTCAACAATTAGATTGATCTAGATGTACACACAGTTTTAACTTTGACACTACGAAATTGTCTGATGAATTTGAAATATCTTTATCCTGCAGTTCGTAATACGAAGTATTGCAAATCGTCCGATAAGCACACATAAGATACACGTTCTGAATACCGTTAGATTTTAGGATTGATAAATCAATAAATACCATTTTTAGGATAGTCAGCGCGTCTATATATCAGAAATGCAGACACTTCTATAAGGCTATAGGTGTGACAGAGGTGCTACATGGTTATACCAGTTTAGGAAATAATTTATATGATACGGCATTATTCGGAAAGCTATGGTGCATTTTCAACTCGTTTAGGAAGTGTGGGAATTGGATTCTCACGCTCTGGTGAATGTCTAGGATCTCAAGGCCCAGGCTTTTAAATCCTAAGCCTGTAGATTTGAGTTACGTCTGTATATGATTATTATTATTCTTAGGTATCTGCTCTGTATGGTCCAGATATACTTTGGTCCAGATCTCTTTCAAAAGCTAGAAGGCTCAGTAAAGGTATTTAGTGTTTCAATCAAGTAATGAATAAGTTTTTTACCTAAATGCTATTGTTTTTTTTATATAACAGTCATTTATAAAAAAATATGTAGACAGGGATGGCGTAGAGACAACGTTGAACGTAGCCATTGTAAGTTTTAGAGGTGGAGGATAAAGATCCTTCTATTTATGACTATTTTAATGTTGCCCAGTAAAATGGCCTAGCCCCCCTCATCTGGAGCCGTCCGTTATTTCTATCTCGTGTTTTTAACATGTAAGCTTAAGCATACAGTTTATTCCTGCTATTTAGCTATTTCCTATTCTCAGGCTTTTTGAAATTCTCTTGTTTCCACGTGCGAAGCTTGTAGCTCACCGCTCATTAGCTGGGTGATTTACCGGTGATGTACGTGATGCAAAGGGGAGCGATTGGGAACCTGATGGATGGGTAGTCATCGCGGGTACGGCCGGAAGACGATGGGTTCTTAGGTTAAGGACCTGGGTTTGCTTGGGTTAGGCTCGTTTTAGGTTAGGTTGGGTTAGTTTTAGTGGCAGAAAATAAAGATCCTTCTAATTTTGACTATTTTAACTCTACCGACTTAAATGTCATCAATTGACTTAAATATGATTTAGTTCATATGAATTTAAGTAGTACGATGAGTTTCTTATCCCCCCTTGCTCATTCGGATCCGTGAATTATATTAACCTCGAGTTTTCTCATGTTTTTCTTAAGCATTCGCCCGATGTGCCAGTAGGTATTCCTATTGCTATTTAGCTATTTCCTATTCGCAGGCTTCTTAAAATTGAGCTCGTGTTTGCACGCGCGAAGCTTGTAGCTCACCGCTCATTAGCTGGGTGATTTACCGGCCGTACGTGATGCGCAGCGGAGCGATTGGGAACCTGATGGATGGGTTGTCATCGCGGGTACGGCCGGAATACGGATGGGTTCGGATAGGTTAAGGACCTGGGTTTGCTTGGTTTGGCTCGTTTTAGGTTAGATGACGTTTAGTGTGTAATTTGAATTAAAAAAGTAATAGACTTACTTTTTTCAATCGGAAAATGGCGATTCTTACTTACTCTGTATGATTCTATCAGATTATTTATGTTTATTTTATTGGAATTTAATTTCAATTTTCGTTCAAGTAATTGTTTTTACATTATATTTTTTGTAAATACTTTTAACTAATTTAAAATTAAAGACGGTAGTATAATTAAAACTAAAACGGAGTATCTAATTAGTCCAGGTACTATTAAGCAAAGAAGTAATTTATAAGTTAATGATCTGTCGTGTAGGTACATATCTGTACACTGTGTACAATAATTTTAGTATCTATGTATATATTTTCAAAGGATAGGTACATTATTATAAAGCTCAGAACTCAATGACACGTAGGGCTTGCCAGCCTAGAATATTCATTGTGGTTTACATAAACATGATTTTCCATATGAACAAGATATTGTGAGGTTTGCTCCTGGTTAGCTCATGCGGTGAGGTGAGAAACACATTATATTTTTATACGAGCTCATGTTTCCATCTAGGAACTACCTACATAATTTGTAGGAAGATAAGAACGAATTTATTAAATTAATATTTGTGCTCATGTGAAAATCTCTCGTCAATACATTATTGTCCCACTGATGAGCACGGGTTTTCTCTCAGAATGAGAGAGTTTAGGCCATAGTCCACCACGCTGGCCAAGTGCGAATTGGTAGACGTTTCATTTTGTAAATTAATAGGTATAAGTCTGTTTTTTGCCAAATTATTCACTTTACTGTTACACGTGTGCCTGTTTTTAGGTATTAGAAGTACAATTATTTATATAAAACTGCAATCACAAAATTAAAGATTTTTATACATTGTCTGAATATTTTATGAAATTTTATTCTCCATTTTTTAATTAACAAAATTGAAATATGCGACTACTTTTGAAATACTCAATATATTTTTTTATTTTTTTTTAGCTTTGAGTCTTGTCGCATGCCTTCATATATTACGATATCGAAAAAAATATAAAAGGAAATATTATCAAATTTAACTTATTTTTATTCTAAAATATTTATAGTACGAGTTGTTCCTTACTACATGAATTTAATGAAGTCGGTAACAAAATACAAGAACATTGAATAACGAAAAATTTTATATCAAGCCACAGCAAAATATTGAACAAAGTTCCTAAATTGCGCTATAAGAATGTGACAGACGGATGTTCGCTAAGATGACGAAATTGTAAGGCTTCTGTGTCACTACAAAACTAAGCCTTTTATCTTATAAACCTTATTCTTGCTTTTCAAGAACTCTATAGCACATATACCATCTACGTTGTATTCATCAACCCAATAAAAAATTTAAATAGTATTTTTTTTTATTTGACTAAAGTAGCAAACGAGCATGCAGTCCACCTGATGGTAAGTCACTGCCGCCCATGGACATCTGTAATCAACTACATACAGAACATGGGTTCCATCTGAAGTCAATTACAGATGCGTGGCTACTCCCGAGGACTATGATGGTCGCCTCATATGAAAGTGTGCCGGCAACCACACCCTTCTATTGAAAATTTGAAACGCAAGAAATGTTTCACGCTAGAAATAGGTGTGGCGGTGGTACTTCCCCGATCGAACTACACTGGTTCTACCACCTTGGATACCAATTACCATGTATCCATATGTTGATAAGTGATTAGGGATAGATCACAGGTGCAGTCGTGGGTACATTTATGATAGATCTAGGTTAAATCGCCTCACAAATATCATTTCAATCTACACACTATAACAGCAATGTCTAACAGTGCCATTGAAGCACAAATATGTCGAGTTGAAACCTCTCAGCTGAGCCACGAGGAGCTCTACCATCTTAAAAAGTATCAACATAATATTTGTTCAGCGCGTAATAAAATATGTGTAAAGTTAATTATTGATTATAATCTCTAGTAAGAGTCAATCAATTATCAATTTATAAATCGACGTAAACGGCAGATTTTAAAACCTACATCGTAATAAGATGAGAATATACACGCGCACATTGCCACCGTGAAATTTAATACAAACGCCTCTACAACACACCAGAATTACTTGACCTCTGACACACGAGCACCGTTATTCTCTGTGCCTTGCTTTAACTTATTATCGAAAAGTTGTGGGAGGTCTATAAATTGGCCATTATGCGAGAAACGTCCAGTGTAAGTTGGTCTTCGCTCGCTGATATTAAAATACGGTTCGTAGGCAGCGATATGTTGGCGGTAGTTCGGAAAAGCGTTTAGTGCTTACGTAAGATAAGACACGATTGTCAATCACGTGTCTAACAGTGCACGCTCACACTTCACAGACTCTCGTTGACTTAGCTGGAATTTTCTGAACTAATAAATTACGATAACTTAACAACGAACTGTTTGTTCGTAATTAATTACAGAATGATTGATCGCTCGCCGGCTTATCTGGATTCATTGCGATTTATAACAGGCTATTTCTATTTTACGGTAAAATGGAGTCGTTTATTAAAATCACTCGCATGCACGTCCGTTCACTTTATTTTGCTCAACGTTCACAGAAAAACACGAAAGTGAACGACAGGCGAACAACTACTTTCTCGCTTGAAAGCGATTAAACGTTTGTCATTGTGACAGAGATGGATGCAGAATAGTTGACAATTGTCTGACCAATTGCCGAAGCTTGTTTCCTGTAACAGCTGTCAAATAAGCACTTTGTACTTTGAGCAATAATTCGGTCGTTGATTGACAGTGATAAATTCAGTTGACAGAAATCTATATGTGAAAAGTTAGTCAATCCTAATATAATAATTTAGACAGAGAGAAAGGGCTAAGCTGTATTTTTCTAGATGAGATTAGTTCAGAATCTCTATTTCAAATTGATCGCAGATGTGTTACTGCTTCTGGGAACTATATTGGAATACCCAGTGGAAGTATTACGCCTGCAAGTCTTACTGCATCCTTCAAACTAAAAGAAAACTGCATATACAGTACAGTATTATCAGACAGAAATAGATATTCTTAATGTCTATCTAGTAATTAATAATCAGTGGTATTTTTTCATATTTTCGTTACTCGTTCCCGGTGAAACAAGTCCGATGAACGATTTTTATGGATTTATGTGTTAATGAATCGAGTTCGTTCTCGGAAATCGAAAGGTTGATGAAGAAATAAAATTCCGTGTCGTTGCGTCTCTCTCGTACTTGGCGGTATTCGGCAGGTGACGCAGGTACATTAGCGACCACATTGTCAGCTTTGTGCGTGAAAATCATTGATTGGTTTTGTACTAAATCACCAAATATTTGATAAAATTGTACACAAATATTATGTATTTAGACATTTTGATTAGATAGCTTTTCTAGCTAGTGACGACCGAAAATATTCAAGTCAAAGCCGAACCTATGGTTTCTATATTAGTTACGTCCGAAACCCATAGGTTTTTAGCGTAGATTGTTGGTCAATTCTTTAACCCATTAAGGGAAGGAAATATAATAGTTGATATATGTATTATATTAACTATTATATTTCCTAATTGCTTGACGTGGGACATCGGCTAAAACTTAAGAATAAAAGGTCACGTGGATTCGAATCGCCTGTAAAGGTAAAGTACGCAACCCGAATTTATAAGCGTATGTTTCGGGTGATTCGTGGCCGAATCCATGTTTACGGACGAAACTTGGCCGAAACCGAAACTTCGGGCGGTCACTACTTAAAACACTATAGTGGGATATAATATTAAAAACTACATTTGGCGCAACGAAGTTATTGTTTTTGAATTCGGTAACACTTGTTTCACCCTCCTGGTGAATTTTCTTATCATTTTAATACGAGACAAATGTAATACTTTTTTTTGGTTTGCAGTACTTTCTGTTCAGGTGATTTTGAGCGCAGAGCCGGAGTCCATAAGTAGATCAATGGTAAAGCTACATTTTATACCTCTGCTTCCCTTCTCCATATGTATCCTGAACAGATGCCCGTAATTGAACCGTGAATGCGCGTTTTAATTCTTAATTATGTTGCTATTAAGAAACAATGTAACTTGTGTCGAAATTTGCGTCATTGTCACAGGATGGGGCAACACGTTTAAAAAAGATTGAAATGCGCATACACCTTTTATAAAAAAAAAACGTTTATTCTTTTTAATATAAAGATTCATCTCTACATGGTATAAATAAAGTCGCTTGCCACTGTGTGCCCTATGTATGCTTAGATATTTAAAACTAAGCTATGGATTTTAATGCAGTTTTTTTAATAGATGGAGCGATTCAAAAGGAGGGGTTTACATGCATAAAATAGTGCAGAAACACTGATAATTTTAGATTTTTGACCTTTAGGCGGAACAAAGTTCGCCGGGACAACTAGTAAGCTATAAAACTCACAAGGTGTGGTTCGAAGTGACTGATAAATAATTTAGGACTTTGATTGCGGATCATCGCTACACATGTATCCATATAGTTTAAGCTGTGTTTTTTTTAATAAGGCTATACTTACAAGGACTTTAACCGAACACGGAACCCACTTCTTTGATACCTCAATAGCATAAAAAACCGTCCAAGTCTGAGTTAGACTGGCACACGACGGGTTCTGTAGCATTACCTATAAAATGCTGTGGCTCATTTTTATCAAGAAAAAAAAATACGTTGGTTGCACGAGAGCCCAACTTAAATATTAATTTTATAGTGTTTCTATGAGTAATTTTAGCGTTAACACAAATAAATCATTTGGTGCAAGCAGACAGACCGACGGACAGTCTTAGTAATAGCGTTCCGTTTTCACCTTTTGGACACGGAACCTTGAAAAGACTCGACGTCCATCTGTTACTAAGGTAACTGAACAATCGATTATTTATCGATTAATTATTTATCGTATGTACCCTATCTCACCACATTTTTGCGAGATGGTATTCCAATTAAGACGCCTATAGCAACAAAGGTATTTTTATGTTCATACTTTTCTATTTAATACGGCTGGTATGTAATGACTTTTTGTGCAGAATGCACTCCGTAGACTACTTAGAAACGTGAAAAGGGGAATGTTATATCATTTACAAAATATTCTTTGCTTTCATGTCATTGGCGCACGTTAGGAATTCCAGTTGGAACACGAATGGTTAATGACCAAAACTAAGTAGTGATAAGTAGCAAAAAAGTATACGTTCCACCAGCTAGGTGGTCATGGATATCTGCCAATCCCCATGCACTTTGGTCTGACGTTGGTCCAATTAGAACATGATGAAGTCATAGTTTTTCATTGTGATAAAGTCATCTAACTGATAATGCAATTTATTGGGGCATAGTTTAAAACGACCAGTTTAAGTAGATCTATGAATGGTGAAATAAAACTTACAGTAGTACAAATTGTGATATTATATTAAATGGCAGCATTATACTTATTATTATTATTTTCTATTTATCTTTACGTATCTTTAAAATGATTGAGCCCATTTTGATAGAACTTTTACTCAAAAATAGGAATTTAAAGTTCCTGACTCAAGCGACTCCAAGGTCTAAAATTATACATATGTTCTTGCGTAGACTCCAAAAAAAAATGTCACATACTTCGTTATTTATTAAGAATTATGTATGAAATACTAAGACCAGATTCAGATTGCATAATGCAAAAGCGAGAATGAATCGAAATGGTCCCATTACAGAGATTTGTCTTCATCTAGATGCAAATGAGTGCAGCGCTGTTACTTGGAATTTCTGTTGTGGAGTTAAGGTTGTGTTTCACGGCACGCGATAGACCATAACTCGATGATAATAAGGTATGAAACGAAGAGGCATTACATCTAAAATGATTGCAGTTTTTTTTATCTGACTGAAGTAGCAAACGAGCATGCATTCCACCTGATGGTAAGTGGTCACTGTCGCTCATGGACATCTGTAATCAACTTCATACAGAAAATGGGAACTATCTGAAGAGAATCATAGATGCGTTGCTACTCCCGAGGACTATGATGGTCGCCTCATATAAAAGTGTGCCGGCAACCACACCCTTCCATCGTAACGCAAGAAATGCTTCACGCTAGAAATATTTGCGCAAAAACATAAAATAGGAAAATGAATTTTTTCCACTTCTTTACATTATTTTTCATCATATTGATTTTAGGACCTTTTGTTCTTCGAATGTTGCATCACACTGATTATTCTAGTATAGATATAAAAAGTACCAATATCATATTTTTTATAGGTTCTATTTATTTTGTATATATGAAGCATATATTGTATAATTATATATCTTTTAGCCGGAATACAGAAGCTTACCTGTTTAAATTCCGGCCAACTAAGTTAGATAATTATTACGACGAGCGGTTACCATACCGGTCATACGCGCAATGGGTCCCGAGTTCGTTTCCCGGCCAGACAGGTATCTGAACGTTGACTTTAGATTCATGTTCTGAGTCTGGGTGTTTGTGTATTCGTCTTGTGTGTGTCCATAGTATCCTCGACACAGGAGAAAATCCTGATTTAGGGCTATGAGTGTAAAAAGCGTGTAGGCTAGAAATTAATATTGGCAAGGTATTTTTGTTCAATGCGATATGTCTCAAAAACATAAAAAATAATGTATTTACCGTATTTTTAACCCAATTACTCATTATATTTGTATGTGGTGAAAACCTTTCGATGTTTAGTTTTATATTTAAATATATTTCGTTATATTAACCGCTTACCCGTTGACAATACAACCAGTGCTTAAAACAGATGCTTATTGTGATTTATTAGCGTTTAGCATTTAAGTGCAGTTTAGTTGACTATCTCATACACCGTTAGAATCGTGCACCGAATGCAAGCAGATAACTTGGCACAATGGACTTATTATGATTATCATGGGTCGAGGAATTTCTTGGACTTCCTTATGGTCATATAGGTCCAGTAAAGTGCTAACCTAAATTCTAAGGCTGTGGCGTTATTCTGAAAAGCGTAATATTTCAAGTTAAAAGATAAGTAATTCTTCATAGTTTGTAAAAACTTTAGTTGTTAAGCTATTGCATAGCCTTTATCGCGGGCTTTGAGCGCGGTGACCGAATCAAGAAATTCCGTAACGAAAAACCTAACACCCCCCACTCCGCTTACCATGTAGCGTGGCCGAGCGTTCGCCTAACGTGTATGTATAGGTGCCACAGTACGAAGCTCGCACGGATCGAAACGAGCAGCTCAGACGAATGTAAGCAGCTGTTTGTGAGAAAGTAAAAAATATAAAAAAAACTGGAATTAATATTTTAAAAAAGACTACATAATTAATTATAATTGCATAAGTTGATAAAAATGCTATGTAATAGCTTTACCGCGGCAGTCTCCAAGTGCCGCACGTTTTTTTGTAACAATCATATAGTCCACATAATAGTAGATGGTGACTGTAGTCCACGGACATCTGTAAGCCACTTTATATAGGACAGGAGTTCTATCTGTTTAATCGTGGATGAGTTGTTGTCCTGTGAACTAAGATGGTCACTTTGTATGAAAGTGAGCTACAATACCCTTCTACCGCAAGACCTGCCGCTAAAAATGGGTGTAGGGCTCCTTAGTTGAAAGATCATTCAACCAGTATAACAGTAGGTAGTATTAACAAATATTATGTTCTAGTCTGGTTTCAGGTAGAATTGCATGATTCCAGCATTGTGGAGGACTGCATAGAGTTCAATCTTAGAGGGATCCATGTGCCGTCCTGAGGACGGCCACCTTTTTAGTGCGGTAAAAATTCTACATAACCCTGCGACGCTCCCTCGTCGAGTGGTATCATAAATATATTTTTTTTATTTGATTGAAGTGGCAAACAAACATGCAGTCCATCTAATGGTAATTGATCACTCCCGCCAATAGACAGATGTAAGCAACTTTATACAGATATTTTTTTTATATAAGACGATCTTACTCTCGAGGCCTAAGACGCTCGTCTCATAGAAAAGTGAGTCAAAATTCTAAAACAAAATGAATATAAAGATAGAATCTAAAATTAGATCGCTTTAAACTTATTCTAAAGGTATGGAATAGTCGTTTCAGTGTAGTATGGTAGGCGAGACGTAGAATTAGCACATACTAACTTCACTGTCAACTGTTTGCTAAACGATGGTTTTACTGTGTATTATTTGATCGCATAAAAACATTCAAA